>VXAV01000118.1:80528-93742 GCA_013399715.1 Alectura lathami
AAGCTGCTATTTGGGATGCAATCTACTGTTCTGTGCAGGTGAATGTATTTTTTCCATCAGAGGCAATTATTTGGAACAGAAAACTAATGCTGTTTCTGATAGCTAAGCTAGATCACTCAAAGTTAGTTCAGATGCCTCTGCATAACTTGATAAAATGTATCTTATAGGCACAACTTGCAGGAGAATTCTCCTTTTTATTTTTCCATTGGGCTACCACATTGGCTACATTCTCTGCTATCTGCTCTGCACGCAAGTTGAGGTTCTATACTAGCCTTCAGGGGAAGACAAACTTTAATGCAATTACTTAATTTTACTGGTAGATATTTCACAAATTTCTGCTAAGTGTTCTATACTCCTACAGGTTTATTTTCTAAGCAGTGGTACCTCTCCTTTCACAGAATCACAGAATTGTAGGGGTTGGAAGGGACATAAAGGAGAACGTTTCTACGGTTTCCAGAGGGCTGCTTTGTGAAGTCTCACTACTTTTACAACGTTGACAATTAGTGTTCTTTAGAGACCTTTTAAATACTCAACTTCTGACTCTCATCTCAGTTTGGTGCCTGCCAAGGTCAATACATTGTAGTTGTATTAAATTGGTAGGGAAGACTTTGTTCCTAGATTTGGATTTGTACAATGAAAGGTGGGAAAAAACATGAAATCCTGTCCCAATTACATATGACTGTTTTCTATTCTTTTGTTCCTTATTGCCTCTGACTTTAGCATCTGTCACTTGAATGACTCTTTATTTTTGATTACATTATTGTTCTTATAAAGGGAATGAAAATTCAGGATTAGAAGGACACTAGTAGTGGTTAGTATATGTCTTTTGCATGCTTTCCACAAGAGGAAACAAGCAAAGCAAGAGAAAAGAGAGGGAAAGAAAGAAAGAAAAAGAAAGAAAGGAAAGAAAGAAAGAAAGAAAGCAAGAAAGAAAGGAAAGAAAGAAAGAAAGCAAGAAAGAAAGAAAGAAAGAAAGAAAGAAAGAAAAGAAAGAAAGAAAGAAAGAAAGGAAGAAAGAAAGAAAGAAAGAAAGAAAGGAAGAAAGGAAGAAAGGAAGAAAGGAAGGAAGAAAGAAAATTAAATTGTGGAGAAAAATCTTAGAAAAAGGACAATGAGGAATGTCCAAAAGGGAGATTTATAGGAAAAAATATGATGGTGGAATGCAGTTACAGAGTATGAATTAACAAATGGAATGCAGTCTGCCATAAAATACAGAATTTTCCTGTACACAATTTCAAGAACTTTGAAATTATATACACATCAAATAGAACTGAACTGAAATGGACTCAATTTATGAAATAACATCCATTTCACTTTTTCAGGTATACCTCCCCAATTTGCAACTTGGCACACCTTTCTATACTTTTGTTTTGGCTGGTCTGGCCTAGATTTCAGAAGAGGCCTAGAATTCTTTCACACTTTTTGGGGTTGCTTACAGTTGATAAAGATTAAATTGCATCACCTTGAAACACATATTTCATCTTCCAAATAGTAAAATAATGCAAAACAAAGAAATGAATAGTCCTTTGAAATGTTTTAGTCAATGAGCATGTACTAGGCTTACATAGGAAGGTTTTGATGTGGGGGGGAGGGATGCATGCGCTGCCTCTGTGAGGAGAGCCCAGCAGCTGCCCCATGTCAGATCAGTCAGCTCCAGAGCTGAGCCATGAGCGCTGCTGGGTATGCTCTGGGAGAGCAGATTTAAGAGAGGGGGTACTGTTGTGCAGCAGCAGTAGGAAGAGAGAGGTGAGAAATGGGAGAAGCAGCCCTGCAGGCACAAAGGCTAGTGCAGAAGCAGGGCAGGAGGTGCTCCAGGCACAGAGAAGCAGCTCCCTGCAGCCCAGGAGAGGCCCACGGCGGAGCAGGCTGTCCCCCTGCAGCCCACGGGCACCCTGCAGAGCAGATCTCCACGTGCAGCCCGTGGAGGAGCCCGCGGGGCAGCAGGGGGATGAGGCCTGAAGGAGGCTGCAGCCAATGGAGCGCCCCCCCCAGGAGCAGGCCCCGGGCCAGAGGTCAAATTGAGTCATACACAGACAAAGACCACTTATATTTGAGCAGTGTTTCATGTTTGATGTCCAAGAGTAAAGAACTTGTGTTCAGCATATAAGAAAAAAAGACATAAGACCTTTGATCAGTCCTTTGCCTAGCTCCTGAATGGCAATGATGAGGGCTATATACTACAGAGCTAAAGTAAGCATCTGCGATGTCTAGCTATATGGGCACAAGGAAGTCAGAGAAAGACTGGAAGGTAAAGACCAGAGTATATGGAACATTGGTAAACATGAGGTTTATTTTTATTCGTATTCATACAGTCTAAAAGAATATCCTTGCAGCACAGTTCAGAACAAGGTAGAGCTCCTCAGCCTAACTAAAGACAAAACAGTCTCAGCTAGCAGCTTTGATGCTGGGAATTTTAAGTTCTGTACAAAGGCTACATTTGGAAGGTACAGAGATCCCTGTACCATACAACATAATTAGTGTGAGATTTTTTGGGATGCCTTTCATATGTTGTTTGTTTTTCACTGACAATCTAACATGAAATAAAAATTCAGTGAAATAAAAATCAGAGTAAAATAATTAGAATTAATCAAAATAAAATAATAAAATAATTTAATCAGACTTAAATCCAAATGCCATGAGCAGAAAGGAACAGAAAACATAGAACCTAGAAATTAGACTTTAAGCTGTGTCTGCCCTATGTCTTCTAAAATGCCCTGTCAATCTTATCCCCAGTTCTGCAGATTCATAACTTCTACAGATGTGGAAATTCTAGTTCTAAATCTAACTGCACATTCTTCTAATACACTTTCGCATTATCTATGTAACCCATCCTTAACCTAATATTCACATACATTGTCAACAGGCCCAATTACAAATGTGGAAGTAAATATACATCTAGACTGTCATTTAGTTTGCTGTAAATCAATGGTCTACATCTTTCCATTATTTATGGATGCAGTTTCTACTTTATATTAGGAAAGCGTTTAGAGAATTCTCATATTTGGTGAAAAATCCACTTACTGAAACTTCCAAAAGAAAACAGGATAGTTAAATAGCGCCCTTAGAGCTATTTATGCTAGTTAGATTTAGACAGCTTTATGGATAGGGGAAAAAAAACACACACACACAAAAAAAAAAAAAAAAGTATTTTATGTAAATTACTTTTGTGAATCTATAATATAAAAAGCACACAAGTGGCAAATCTGTTATCATCATTATGAGTTATAAGGACATTTTTATGTTACATTAAAAAAGAAAAATTACTAAGTAATTTCAAGTATTCTCAAAACTGGAATCCATCTGGCCCTATATACAACAGTTACCTGCTTTGAACTTGATCTTGCTTATTTTCACATCGGAGTGGATGTCAAAGTGATGTCAGAATATCAATCAGATCTACTTGTTTTTAATACCTAAATATTTCATATGGTTTTTTGTTTGTTTGTTTTTGTTGTTAAAATACACTTCATTGATTGAGGCAAAAATTTTTAATTTTTGAACTTTTCAATTTTTCTTCTAAAGTATTGTTTAATTTTTTTTTTTTTTTTCCTGGAGGGAAAATGAATACATCTTTCCAAATGCTCATATGCTTTTGTAACGTTGCTCTTTGGGTTTAGCACTGTTTATTCTACCTGTAAAAGATGTGAGCTGCATTCTACTCAGTCAAATTTCAGAACACTCTGGTCATTAAATTTCTATTCTTTCCCAAATAAATGATCGACTTCCATTGCAGGTTGCAGATTGCTTACATTAAAAGGAAAAAGTAGTAACGAGAACTAGACAAACAATCTGCTTATTTGTGCAGATATGCATTAATATTTGTAAAAAGTCCTATTTCACCAACGCTGCAGGAATCAAAGAAAAGAGATTTTTTGTTACAATCTCTTTTTTTTTTAATATTTATTTATGCCTTATGCGAAGATACTGCACAAAGCTGATCTGTTGTGTTTATTCTGTGTGCTACTTCTGTGATGTTAAACAGAATTGATACTAGTGGCCCAGTGTTTTAACAGCTACTCTAATGCTCTTCTCTTTATCACAGAGGCACACCTTAAATTTAAATAAATAAATAAATAAATATATATATATATATTTGTTTCCCAGTGCTTGCATAGATGTGAAGATACGGTGCTTCTCAGAAGTCTTATTTCAGCCTCCTTTTGAAGGCTGGTTATTCTTGTAGTGCCTGCTCTTCAGCAATGGAGCTACCATATCTGACCATATTTAAAGATACATTCTTGATTAATGACACCTACTAAGCAATGAAATGTGACCTGAATCTGTGAGCAAAATACACCAACAGGAATATGAGGTTAATCATAAGTATAGCCCTTGTGCCTAATGAAGTCTAAATCTTTATAAGAGAAATCTGAGACATACTTGAAATACCATATGTAAAGGTCAACTTGATATTTCTGTGATAGCACAAACACATCCTAAATGCCATGGAAATGGTAATAGCACGGTATTTCTGTTATGAAACAAAGCTAGAATGATCCGTCATTTACCAAAACTCAGAGGAAGATGCAAAAGAAGAATTTTATAATGTCTGTATTACCTGTGGAAAGAATTACTAATGAAGGTAAAACTTCAACTTTTTTGAGTCGCTAGTGGTGTGGGAGATAGCAGCCATAATGAACGCTGTTATTATAAGCCATCTGGAGTTTTCTGTGATGATGCAGTCATGGCAATTGGTGTCGTCATTTATGGTTTCGAAAATTGGAGTGTAGACTAAAACAGTCTCACTCCAGCTTCTTCATATGCTTTCCGTTGAATTAATCACTCTCTCTTACTAAACTAATTTGCAGCTTTTCTAATTCCTCACCAAATCCACATTACCAGGTATTTGTCAAAACAAAGGCAGCTTTATAGCTGAAACAAAAGGAAAAAGAAAAAAATACAGAAGGAAAAAACATGGTGTGCAGTTCTTTAGTAATAATTTCAAAGAGAAATAAGTGTCTCTTTACCTTCTTTTCTATTAGAAATTTGAGATGTTTGAAGCCTAAGAGACCACAGGATCATTGAGTCTGATTTGCTGTGGACAAAATGTTTCTGAGCAATAACTCTTGCATTCATAATTTCTTAAACCTATATTTTAAATGGGTGTTTGTTTTAATGTAAATACGTCAAGTAATAGAGAATATATCCTATTACTAGCAAATGGTTAAATATCTTCATGATTTAAATTGCAAACTTTAATCTTGAGTTTTTTTAAGCTGTCCTCCATTCAATTTTTATTGTTATTCTGCTTTGTGATAGGTTAAAATACTGTCTACCATCAGAAGTCTTCATAAAATTATAGATTGTGATCAAACTTCACAGCAATAATCTCTTTTAAAATGAGTGGATTGGACTCCTTTTAGCTTTTTCTGTAAGGAAGATTTTCTAGATTTCAAATAATTCTTCCACACCTTTTGTGAACCCTTTTTAATTTGTAATTAGCTTTTCTAAAGCATAAACACCACAAATTAAATTTCAGTTTTTATTATGGATCTCACAAAGTACATCCTTTTTTTTAATTTGGTAAACAATTTTTTTTTTTTTTTTTTTTAGTTAACCCAAGAGTTGCCTTTGTTCTATTACCTACTTTTGCATACTGGAAGACAATGGACAATGCCATTGAGTCAAGCTCAAGATTTATAACATTGCCTTACAGGTGTGACTACACTCTCATGTTTGAACAATGTGCTAATTAACTGTTTGTACTATTAATTAGATCCAGAAGAAATAAAATCACTGTTGAAAACATACAATAATTCTCTAGTTACTAAACAAATTGATTTCTTAGTCAGAAAAATGGAAGTTAAAGTACAAGTTGTTATATTGTTGGGTTCATAACATCTGTATTTTTTTTAGCCAAATAACTTCAGAGAGAGTGTTTTTGTTTATTTTAAAATTTTGTGAAAGACAATGTATGTTTATAGGTTTTACAGAATTAGAACTGATATTTTTTAAGATGTCCTTTCTGTATCACATGAAACAACACATGTTGAGGAAAAAAAAGTTAGATTATATTTTTATTTTTGTAAGTGCAAATTTTTTTGGAGAAAACAAAAAATCAGAATTATTTGCAATTAGGTTCACATACATTGTCTATGGCAGATGTATCCTGTCTCAGCTACTTGCAGGCTGAGGAACAAATGTTCCTCAGGAACAAAGAGCAGATTTTCCTGTCAGAGAAGAGGGGAGTCATTACTCACAGAAACTTTTTCTGCGTCACCATATATTACAACCTACTAGGTACATATCCATTTTTATTTGCTCTCAACTGTGGAAGCTAATAACTTGTTCCAATGTCCAAGTTGGGAATTAAAAGAATAAAAAGAAGAAGTATATATTTTTTTTTTCTGAATGCATCTCCTAGATGAGCATAAAATTTGTCTTTTAAGTACCTTGGTTCATAGGTACATCTGGGACTGACATTTAAAATTTCAGCAACAGTTGTAGTTTGTTTTTCAGTTGGCCTCACTCAGAAGTCAAGCGGGAATGACTTTTTCACTCCCTTCCTGCTTGTTGCAACTACTCTTTTCATTCTGCCAGATCTATTATTATTCTGAGGCCTCTCACAGATATTAGTAATATTAACATAGGTGGGTGCACATGTCACAAGAACGCCATTTAAACCAGTATAACCGCATGCAGGACCGCAGAGATGAAGTAAAATCAGGTCAGTTAAACCCTGGTGGAATTAACCCCCACACATCCAATGCCGCAATAAAGAATACCTGCTACTTAATGCTGCATTGGTGTTGGGAGGTTTATTACTCCTGATTTTGTTGACAATATTATATTTGATTCAGAGATGAAACTGTTCATGTATGCCAGACTAAGAAGCCATGCGGGACTCTAGTAATGCAGTCATAGTGCAATGATTATAAAGAAAAATGGGCACAGGGACAGAACAGAAATTCCTTTAATTTGGGTAGCAAGGCTGTGAGTTGACATTCAGTTTGAATGGAGAATTTTAATGCCTACATTGAGGGAATACAAAATATCTGTAAGAAAATAAGGTTGAAATCTAAAAGAATGTCTGGGAAGTCAAAAAAATTATCAAGATGTTGCAGTAAAAATAAACAAAAAGAAAGAACTATAGATCGGGTCATTGATCTTGTGAAAACACTTGCTTTTTAAACATAAATACTTTAGAAATTTGTGTTAGTTACTTTGGTACAACAGGAATGTACAGAGCTATCATCAAAATGATACAAATAAAAACCAAAAAAAAAACAGATTATATCAACAATACTAGCAGTTTTCAAGATTTTGAATCCCTCAGTAATATTGTAATCCACTAAAGTAAAAATGTATAAATAAATAAATGAAAATCAAAAAAGCATGTTACCTGTTTTTACTACGAAATTGATTCTTTTCAGGGGAAACAAAAAAAGTCTCCTCTTTCAATTCTGAAAAACAGAGATTTTCTTCCCTTTTCTTGTTTTTTCAGAACGATGAATTGTCAAACTGCAATGACTGTAGCACTATTTGGTCATGTCTATCATGGATACAATAGAAAATATCTGAATCATCAGTTGAAGCCTTTGACAGATGTGAATCAAAAAGATGACATTTCATTCACCATCAACAATAGAATCAGCCTCGAGCCATAGGAGGTTAGTCTTCAGCTACCTCTATGCTTATCTTTCAGATCTGTCTGATCTGAAATCTCTATTGCTGTCTTGAACAATTTTTATTCTCTTTTAAGAAAATCTTTTAGAAGAAAATTAAGATTAAAATTCAANTCTTCATAACATCCTTCCACAAAAACAAAAGTAAGATTTTTTACATTATAAATTAAAAATATTAAAATTAAAAATATTGTGGAAAATAAAAATGGTGTATCAGCAAATGATCTCCTGCCTACTGTATCTTTACTGGTGATCACTTTTTCCATTCAGTTCAATGACCTTCTGAGCTGTGATAAACTCTTAATAGTCTCTTGTGGAATTTAGGATGTCTGCTATCCCACTTGTGCTGTGGCTGCCTGCTCTTTGCTGCTGTGCAGTGTCTGTCACACTCCCTTCCTTGAGCTGCCTGACAAAGGAACATTTTTCCCTGGTCTCTTAGATGGCTCCATATTACTTTTTGGCTTTGCTTGCATGCATGAACTGAGAACACACTGGTCACATAAATATTAGCAGTCAAGTTCAGTAAAAAAACTATAGAAGAAACCTTGACAATAGATTTGCACAATTAGTATTGAATACTTAGGGACTGTTTAAATGAATTGCTTAGCATAAAGATTTAATAGTTTATAGAAAGACTAAACTAGCTTTAAAAATCATTATTCTCAAAATAAAGGAAAAAACCTGTCAGAAAGTCTGAGTGAATTTTTTTTTCTTTTTTTTTTTTTTTTGTTGGCAAAATAGATGGAAATCAAGTACTATACTTAAGGCATAAAATTTAGAGATATTAAGGGTTGTTTATTTTTTCCATTTAATTTCACTCCACTAATAATATGTGATATCATCGTGATAGAATCTGTGGTAGTGAGAACATAATTTTACAGTTTCTCCAATCCTGATGCAAAAAGGTATAAACTTCAATGCCTATGTAAAGAAATGGAAATAACTGAAGAGTAGATAAAATTCATATCAAAAATTGACTCAAAAGTCAAATGTCTTAATTCTATTTAACTTCAAAATATGATTATAAAGACAATGCCCTTTCAGCTTAATAAACCTAATAAATCATTACAATAAACAGTACATACTAATAGCCAACAGATGTAATTGTTCTGATAGGTGAAATCTTTTTATAAAGATTTTTTTAAGCAAATTATCACACTGGTAATTTTTATTTACAGACATAAAGAAGTTGCAAGCCTTTGCAACACTATATGTCAGTTCAGGGCACCAGAATGGTGACTGTAAGCGGAGAAGTTTGAAATTAAGAAAGAAAGAACAGGTTCACTGTGGGGGAAATTACAAAAGAAAATATAAAAATACATCAAGAGAATTTATTTGCCATAACAGAAAAGAGGTGGAATCCATTTTGGCCTATCACAAACACAACTGCAGTATGTTTTACAGCAAAACAGAAATTGCTTTAAAAGGTGCACTTCCTTGGGAAAAGAAAAAGAAAAAGATTATGATTTTGTTTAACATTCCAGAATGAAACGATGACTGTGATATATTCCAAAAATTACTTTCCCATCTGATGATCCATGTAGATGAATGGTTACGTAATGCTGATTAACAGATGTTAAACTGTGCCATCCTTGACAAACTGGTTACTACAATTGATTGATTGTGGTGAAAAACCACAACCTGATTGTTGTGTACACACTATTAGCAATCTAGATATAGATTCTATCAGCCAAAACCTTAGGAATCCAAGAACCAGGAAGGACAGTGGATGAAATACACTGTCTAGGATGTACACCTTTAGTAATCTCCTAGAAATGATGCAGACACGTCTAAAATTTTTCATACAATTATTAGACGAAATAATTAGATAGGGGCCTTACCTGTTAGTAATCTCATTTTCAAATGTACTTCTGATGAATTTCTGTATTTATAATAGAATCATAGAATCACAGAAACATAAAGGTTGGAAAAGACCTCTGAGATCATCTAGTCCAACCATCAGCCCATCACCACTATGCCCTCTAAATCATGTGCTGAAGTACCACATCTACACGTTTCTTGAACACCTCCAGGGAAGGACACTCCACCTCCTCTCTGGTCAGCCTGTGCCAATGCCTGACCACTCTCTCAGAGAAGTTTTTCCTAACATCCAACCTGAATCTCCCCTAGCTCAGTTTGAGGCCGTAACCTCTTGTCCTATCACTAGCTACCTGGGAGAAGAGGCCGACCCCCACCTCACTACGACCTCCTTTCAGGTAGCTGTAGAGAGCAATGAGGTCTCCCCTAAGCCTCCTCTTCCCCAGATTGAACAGTCCCAGTTCCCTCAGCCACGCCCTATAAAACTTGTGTTCAAGACCCTTCACCAGCTTTGTTGCCCTTCCTTGGACACACTCCAGGGCTTCGATGCCCTTCTTGTAGTGAGGGGCCCAAAACTGAACACAGCACTCGAAGTGAGGCCTCATCAGTGCTGAATACAGGGAGATGATCACCTCCCTAGTCCTGCTGGCCACACTATTTCTAATGCAAGCCATGATGCCGTTGGCTTTCTTGGCCACCTGGGCAACAGCTCATGCTCAGCTGGCTGCCAGCTAGGACCCCCAGGTCCTTTTCCTCTGCACAGCTTTGCAGCCACTCTGCACCAAGCCTGTAGTGTTGTATGGGGTTATTGTGACCAAAGTGCAGGACTCAACACTTGGTCTTGTTGATCTTCAGGCAGTTAGCCTCAGCCCATCTATCTAGCCTATCCAGATCCCTCTGTAGTGCCTTCCTTCCCTTAGGCAGGTCAACACTTCCTCCCAAATTGGTGTTGTCTCCAAATTTACTGAAGGTGCACTCAATGCCTTCATCCAGATCATCAATAAAGATATCAAAGAGGACCGACCCCAGCACTGACTCTTGGGAAACACAACTCGTAACAAATCGCCATCTGGAGTCGACTCCAGTCATCACCACGCTCTGGGCCTGGCCATCCAGCCAGTTTTTTACCCATCAAAAAGTACACCTGTCCAAGCTACAGATTATCCAGCTGAATGCTGTGGGAGACAAAGTCAAAGGCTTTACTGAAGTGTCAGTAGACTACATCCACAGCCTTATCTACCAAGTGGGTCACATGGTCATAGAAGGAGATGAGGTTGGTTAAGTAGGACCTGCTTTTCGTGAATCCATGATGGCTAGGCCTGATTTCCACATTGTCCCACACATGCCATGTGATCGCACTAAAGATGATCTGCTCCATAACCTTCCCTGCTCTTGAGTTCAAGCTGACAGTCCTGTAGTTCTCTGGATCATCCTCCCAAACCTTCTTGATGATGGGGGATGGGTGTCACATTGACAAGCTTCCACTCATCTGGGACCTCCCCAGCTGACCAGAACTGCTGATAAATGATGGACAGTGGCTTGGCTTCTGCTCTCCATCCCTGTCTTCCAGGCCAGGAGGCTGAGTACCCTGAGTAACACAGGCCTTTTTGACAATGGTCACACTGCTGGCTCATGGTCAGCCCCCTATCCACCAAGACTCATAGGTCATTCTCTGCAGGGCTACTTTCTAGTAGGTCATCCCACAGCCTTTACTGGAGGTTATTCCTCCCCAGATGGAGGACCCTGCACTTGCCCTTGTCAAACTTCATGAGCTTCTTCTCTGCCCATCTCTCCAGCCAGTTTCTGAATGGCAGCACAGCCTCCTGGTGTATCTGCCACTCCACCCAATTTCCAAGTTTCCATCAGGAAACTTGGTGAGGGTGTACTCTGTGTCTTCATCCAGGTCAGTGATGAATATGTTGACAAAACTGGACCCAGTACAGACCCCTGGGGGACACCACTAGGTACAGCCCTCCAACATTTCTCCACGTCATGAAGTATTTCAAGAAATATCAACCTCCACTGTCTATTCCCTTCAGTATTATTGCTCTTCTTACTGTAATTTCACTGCTTGATTAGCAACAAAAGTAAAAAATCTTTCTATACTCACAATACATCCCTGTATCCCATGCGAACACTGCTACTTGGAGAATTCAGTATTTTTTTTCTTGAAAAATGTAAAATGAATTTAAAATATATTATATATGACAATATAATAGTATAGTATGTGCTACATACTGTGTTTAGATCTTTCTCAACATCTTCAGTATTAGATAAAAAAAATACTTTTTAGGTAAGCCATTGATAAGCATTTTCAGAAACTGTTCCATATATATATTTTATAATGGATAGTTTGTGACTAAACTGTAGATTGAAACACATTAAACATTTTCAGATAACCTTATACAGTGTATATAATTATAAAAAAAATAGATCTCTTTATGGACAAGAAGACAGACTTGATCCAAGCAAAATTTTTACATTTAACAATGCAACTAAACTAGTGCTAATCTACATGAAGACATAATAAAGCAGTAAAGCTAGTCCAGATGGTCTTCTCCTGGTCCAAAAGTCCTCTATATTTTTATGTCCTCTCTCCAGAAAGTGTCTAATTTCTCTAGGGTGAAGAACGTGGTGTATGGTATGTCTTCTCAGTGGTCAGTACTATACTTTTGTCACTCCTTAACATCTTCTTCTTGTATAAAGGAAAGCACATTAACAGTACAAGTGCTTATTTAATACAAATGTTTCTACCTGGTTTATAAGTAACAGCAGTAGAAAGTAGTCATCTGAAATAAAAATGCTTGTATAATTAATTCATATTGCAATAGTAACTAGGATGTCATACAATGTGCTTTCACAGTGTGTGCCTCGTTAACTTTAATTATATTTTAAGGAAATGCTTAATTCCTTTTTTTTTTTTTTTTAAAGAAACAGTTGTATGTGTTTTGTTTTGTTGTTTATTTTTGTTTTATAATGAATATATTGTGCGTATCATTCTTGTATCTACTTTTTGGAATAACTAAGTCTGTTTTCTACTGACTGTAAATTTCTTCTCTATATTTCTTTTTCTTTCCTTTTCCTTCCTTTTTTTTTAAGCAACAGAAATAATATGGGTTTCTTTATCATTTCTAGAGTATAAAAACACTTTTGTAATAACTTTTCATATTTTCATATAAATCTTGTACTGTTTTGGTTAATGATACTCAGTTTTGCTCTTTCATTATAAAGAGGTTGCAGAGGCAAAACTTCTAAGATTAGAAAGGAAAACATCTCTGCAGAGAAAATTCTGTGTTAGGTTTGCAACCTCAGGACACCAGGAAAATACGTAGGTTATGACATCTGATTTGAAAAGGCCTTGAGAAAAGGGTGAAGCAAACAAACAAAAAACTATATGTGGAATCTATAATCAAAAAATGCCATGAAAATATGATAGATAAGGACAGAAAGAGAATTACTTCATTCATTCACTGAACCATAGACCAGTTTAAGGGATACTATGCTAATACCTCTCACAGCAGCAAAACAGCTGAATAAAATGATTTTGATGTCTATAATGCCATTATACCTAGAATTCAGACTTGTTTTTCTCTTTTATCTGTGTAGAAGGAGCTGTTTGCCATTCTCTTCTGATGTTAGTCTGTTCCTTTCTCCTTTGATCCACACTCAGTCACCTTGAAAGGGAAGCCATTTAGCCTGCTCACCTCTTTTATTGCTAAGAAATTCTGAAATATCTAGTTCCAACTAGCAGTTCATTTCAAATTTAAAAAT
>VXAV01000119.1:0-19276 GCA_013399715.1 Alectura lathami
CTTTTCCCACAGCCTTCAAAATAGAAAGAGAAAAATAAAACAAGGGAGAGAGAGTGTAAGATCTGACGTGAACCTAACTTTAGATCCAAGGGCTGATGACTCACTGCTGGGGGAGAAGTGGCTGAGCTGGCTGTAGGTTTCTGTTTATATACCTCACTGAGCTAAATATATAGACTGAGAAGTTCTGTTCTAGTCCAACAGCTTCAATCTGCATATTATCCCTCTCAGTCTTAATGTTCCCTTTCCTTCTAAATCTCTCTCTCCTTTCCCCCAGCACTGCCTTCCTAATCCCCTTACGCTTGCTTTGTTGCAGGAGATGGAAGCACCACATGTCTCCCCACCTTCCCTTCTCTCTTCCTGCTGTCTGTGGTTAGGCTGGCGGGGGATTTCTGGGAGTGATTCAGTGTTGTGGCTCTGAGGCAGAGCTCCTCACGCAGAGCTGTCGGAGCGATCCCCAGCTGGCCCGGTGCTCCCCACCGCTCCGCCAGCCATGGGGCCAGAATCCGGATCTGCAGCTCCTGGTCCTGGTGGGCCACACAGCTCCTGGGGTGGATGCTAAAGGCAGGGCATCCCACACGCTGGGGAAGAAGCCCCTCAGGAGGTGTAAAGTGGGAGATGGGCTGAGATGGGACACACAACAGCACGTGATGCGGCAGGGCAGCAGCGTCCTCGTGCGCAAACCTGCCTGGGTTCGTCTTTTACAGGGGAATAGGACCAGAGTGGTGCAGCTGGGCTGAGGAGATGGGGGAGCACAAAGGGACAATTTTGGCTGCACTGAATGCCACTGTGAATCAATAACATCTGCAAGCTGTGGTACCCCCTCAACTCTCCCCTCCACACCTTGAATGGGATGAGAGAAACGGAGGAGAGAATAGTAACAGCTTGGAAAGGGGACAGGGGAAAAATAGAAATTAATCCCTCTAGCAGAGGAGAGAAACAAAGAAAGTGCAAGGGAACAGGAATCTCTGCCCCCAAAGGGCCGCCAGAAGTACGGTGGCAGACAGCTTTCTAGACAGGAGACAAAGACGATGTGCAAAAAGGTGGTGTGTTATGGAAAACAACAGCAGAGAGGAAAAGCAGAATGAGGGGGTGTGTGTTTGAGGGAGAGTCTCTGAGGGATGGAATTCAATTTAACCCAACAGCTCAGCCTTGGAAAGGAAGCTCACTACCGCGACTTGCCAAACAGCTTCTGGGAAGAGCAGACACCTTGGGTGAACTTTCTCCAGATGTGGGTCTGTGGGATCTTTGGGACATCTAGTTCTGGGCTTCCCTAAGGCATCCCGTGGGTTCAGACCCAGCCTCTAAGGGACTGTCTCACAAAGCCCGTGGGGAACCTATTTGTCTGGCTCAAAACCTTTCCATCGCCGCTCCAAAGTGCCAGAGCTGGTGGGCAAGTGCTGCAGCTATGCCCTACTGACCTGCTTCACCCCGGTCATACAAAGGGCAGCCGTGGGAGCCTGGCACAGCTGCCTGACCATCTTGTATGAAGGCAGGACCACGGCAGAGAGCTGAAGTGGGCCAACACCAGCTGTTTGCCAAATGCCTGTTATAGAAGGACAGATTGCCTCGGCTGAGATGATCTGCTGCCCTCTCAGCCCAGCTGTGCTCTGCTCTCACAGCTGCAGAGAGCCCAGAGCAGAGCAGTCCCCACTCAGCAGCACCTCCAGGGAGCAGAGGAGAAGGTAAGAGCTGGAAAGCACCCTAGCTGGGGTGCTAGGGGTCTTACCTCTTCCAGGCTCAGTGCCATGTTCTGCACGGCTGCTTTACCGCAGCTGGCCCTGCCCCACGGCCTGGCCTAGCTCTGTACACAGGGGAACACCAGAGGAAAAGCAGATGAGCATCCACAGCCAGCGGACAGAAAGCAGCAGTGGGCTGAAATGCAAGAGGATGACTGGGGGTAGGAATGAAAATGGAGAGAGAATTAAAAAAAAAAAAAAGAACAACAAAGGCAATCTAGTGGTGCCACCTCGTGATAAGTTTGCACAGCATAGTCCTGGGTCCACAGGCAGTCGCCTTCCACGGCACAAGAGCAGGAGTGAGAAGGACCGAGGTGGGAGCCCATAAGCAGTAAGAGCTACAGACCGTGAGGCTCGTTCATATTTGCCAGGCTCAGGGAAGACACGAGTCTGGCTCAGACACTGCTGTTGCTGACAGCAGCACAGGCAGTATGTAATTGAGCACAAACAATAGATCTTCCACTGGGACACCTAAAATGCTGATGGATCTGACTCTTTCCCTTGCTACCTCGCCCTATGTCAGAGAAGGAACCTGAGGCCCAGCTAAAGAAGCCAACTGATCCAACATTACCACAGCTCTGCCCAGCCCCAGCTCAGCACCCACATGTTGTGCCCTCCTGCACCAGCACCTGGCTGTGGCTCCCTGGATGCCTCACCCCACCCAACAGAAGGTAAAGCTTGTACTGCAAGGAGTGCATTGCCACGGCGAGGGTGTTCCCACCGCACCTTGCACCTCACAGCTGCCCAGCTGCATTCACACTGGGAGGCATGGTCTCATTTTCTGCTGAGACAGAGCATCAGCAGAAAAGGATGATCTTGGATTAGGTCAACTGATCCAATGTGGCAGCCCCTCTGCTTCTAACTCATTCCGAGTCCCACAGTCTTCTTGGGTATCTTTTCAAAATAAGAAAGAAAATAGAAGGGACAGAAAGATATAAATATTGGAGACCATACTTGAGCGACCGCAGTGCCTGAGAGAGAATTAAAAAAGCAAAATGAAATCAGAAAACAGTTTATCAGATGCCAGAATAGAAGGGGACAGGGAGGTATTTTTAATAATAATCCAGCTTGCTGCTCTGCTCCCAGGCTACGGAGCCTACAGAGCTCCCTCCCTCTGCTCCTCCATCACTCCAGTCGAGCCTCTCACCCTCCCTGTCACTCATGCTTTTTGCTCCATCACTTCGTCTCAGCCTGTAAGCTTGATGCAAGGTGCCTGCCTCTCCACAACAAGGGGAAAAAACTTCTCCTTGCCCTGCTCTGCGCAGAGTCACTAAGGCATGTGTGTGCATCCCAGCAATGGGAAGAGTGCTGGTGGGCTGGACAGCACAGCGCAGGACTGCCTGCTAGGCAAGAAGCATTAGGCAGAGATTTACGCTGCCTGTATCTTTCTCCCAGCTCTGGGCCTACCTGTGTGAGTCACATAGCCCCTCTGCATGGCGAGGGTGATGTTTCCATCCTTCTGCTCAAGGGTGTTGAAGAGCAGCCCATAAGAGCTGAGTGCTTGTTGTATATCTTAAGCATATGCCTGCATATGCATTTCTGCATGCATCTTTGCCCACCAGTTGAACCTGCAGCAGAGGGAGGCAAGGGAGGGCATGGGAGGAAGGGGCAAGAAGACGGGTGTGATTTCAGCTGTGCGCAGCTGCAGGAGGAAAGGCGAATGCTGGTGTTCTCCCAGCTGTTGCAGTAAGATCACAAGCAAGCACAGCAGCAGAAGGCAAATCAAGCAGGGAAGGGAACAATTTTAAACACAGAGAGTGATTTGAGAGTGACTCTGTGCCACAAGCTGGCCTACAGGCCACGCAGATGGAAGGAGGATGAGGGATGTAATTGCACTCTTGGACACTCCAAAAGACCAGCAATACTACTGCATGTGCAGAGACCTCATCCACTTGTGCCTTGCGTCTGCCCCAGGCACATGGTGCCTAAAGAGCCCAGAAAAGGCAAGCTATGATGGCCAGAAGGCTGAGAAGAAGGTTTCATCCAGGGCAGAGCTGAGGCAGGGATACACCAAGACAAGTCCTCAGGTGATGCAGAAGGTGGATAGGCAGAGAAAGAGGATCCAAAAGGCAAAAACCAGCTCACAAGTCTTCATTTGCTCAGGTCTCATTTGCTGAGAGCATGAGAAGCTGGAGGAGAACGACCTTCTGCCAACCCAAATGACACACAGGCTTCCTGATCTTGTAGCTGCAGGGGGAAAAACTGGGGAAAGTTTGGCAGAATCCTGGTAAAACATTTCTGTGTGCTTTTTTGTACTCTGGGATGGAGGAAACAAAATCACAAACCTCAGGTGTGTTGGCTGATGGGACCCGAAGGCTAGCTTCAAAGGCAGCCTCACAGGGATTGGTCGTCTGCTTGCTGACTGCAGATCTCCCCAGAGAGACTAGGGACTGCAGAGCTGGCTTTCCAAGAGCTGGTTTCCACTGCAGAGCTGTTTTTCCAAGCAGCATGGGTACCACACTGCCCAAACCGAAAGGTTCTCCACCCCTTACAGCAACACTACAGAAACTTTGCAAGGGAGACAAACACACACATTCAGTTTTCCTTTTGACACCTTTTTGGCTCACATCTAAGCCAAGATTCAGCTAGAATTAATTGCCTTAGAGAACAGCAATGCACTCCAGTCCAAGTCCTGTGAGGAAAACCTGATGAATGATTTCAGTTGTCTAGAAAAATGACATGTCGTCAAAGTTATATTTGAGGAGCGAAGGATAATGTGCATCTCCATCAGGACTTACGGTTCAAGGGGTGAGGGAGAGGTTTGCTGCTGCCAGTCTGGGAGTGATGGGAGCGGAGAGCAAAGCACTCCTGTAAATAGTTAGGAGAATCATGCCAGCTTGCTCAGAGATGCAGAAAACGCAACCTACCCGGAAATGATGGAGCAAAATAAAGCTGTTTAGACTACAGAAGATTGAGAAGGGACACGATAACAGTCTTCAAATATATAAAAGGTTGCTACAAAAGTAGAGAAGACCTTAATTCTCAGTGTCCGCAGTGGGAAGAAAATGAAGCAATGGGCTTACACTGCCGTACAGGACACCTGGTGATAAAGAGAGCGTGGTGTACCCTGCACGGCCTGCCTGAGGACCTGGGAGAACAGCCTGCACCTGAGGCCCCCGACAGCAAGCCAGCCAAAACCTTTTGGGAACAACGCATGCATTGATCCTCCTGGCATGGACATGAGGTCCATGGCATCCTGAGGACCCTATCTGCTGTGGGTCTCTAATCCCAAAGGCGCGTGGCCACCACCAGAACCAAGTGTTGCTACAGAGGTGCTTTTTGGGGAGAAACAGCAGCTGTCTCCCCCATGGCCATTCCTTCCCCAGCAGTACCCATTTGTCTTCCTGAGAGTCTCCTGAAGCCCAACATGTGTTCACAATGCTTTGTGAATAATAACACTCATATATCTCCAGCAAAATAAGAAAACTGGGTCAGCTGAGGCACACGCTGGTGTACATCAGGAGCAGCCCATGCATTTGCCGATGGACTTTACAACCCTGTGAGTCCAGCCCACCATGCACACGGGGGTTATCAGGCAGTGTTCAGATATAACTGGGAAAAAAACAACCATTTTAGTGACATTTCATATGTGAGACGATGAATAAAACAGGACCTGAGAGAGGTTCCTAACAAATTGCTCACGATAACATCCTGGCCACTGGGAGAGAGGCAGTGAATGAGCAATCACCCCAGATCCACGGGCTGCCCCAGTGCCCCTGACATGCACGCAGGGCTGGATGCAAACAAAACAACAGACACGTGCTCACCTGCTGCAGTCTGCAGGAGGGCAGCTGAGGAGGGGCGTTCAGAAGGAAACAGTCAGGAGCTCTGAGGAAGCGCAGGGACAAGAGGAAAATGCAGCACACTGCAAAACAGAGACTCTTAATGGGGGGAATTTAGAAAGAATGGAGAGCTCTGGCTCAGAAAGTGAAGAGCAGGTCTCACAGCTGGCAGGAAGGTCTCAGGCACCCTAACCTATAGTCTGTGCGCATGGATGCCAAAGCATCCACGCTGTATTTGAGAGAAGTGGAGCTTGGGATGCTGGCCAAGAGACCAAGCTGAGGCATGTGGCATCTGCTCATGCTGAGCAGGACCTTGGGGGCGGGCTGGGCGTCAGGGAGCCATCGCCGATTGCAACACGTCCGGTGATAATCAGGCTGGCAAGGATGCACAGAGCACAAAATCAGGCAGCAGGAGCATGCAGACAGGGAGCCGGAAATAATTACCATGATACTGTAACCAGAAAACACAAGGCCGAGCTATTTACCATACTAATTACTGTTTATCCCTGTTTATGGCTCCACATGGCAGTGGGACTGGCGGCCTGACTGGAGGTGTAAATGCTCAAAGGAATAAGCTCTCAGTATCACAATTAGAAGGCAGGGCAATGGAAAGCCTCTGCTGAGCTGAGGGTGGGGAGACAGGAGTCGTGCATCCCTCTCTCTCCTGCTTGCTAAAGGGCAGACCCAGCTGGCCTGAGGAGAGCACATTTATGGGGAAGTGCCCAGAGTCCACTGCAGGCTATTTATCTGCTAATGCATCACCATGCCTTCATCTCCCTCAGGTCTTTTTCTCCTACACGATTTCTCTTGGATGCTGCTACTAGATTAAAGATCTCCCCAAAGTGTTCCTTAACGTTCCTTCTTTTAAACTGCATCTGGTCCAACAAAATAAGATAAGACTTTTTCCCTTATTAAGGCGGAGTTATTTTTCCAAGACAGTTTTCCCACATCCTCTCTCAACACTTTTATTTTTATTCTTTCCAAACTGCAGCAGTAACCACAGGCAGAAAACAAGTGTGGCATGGAGAAACCCAAAAAAACNATTAAAGATCTCCCCAAAGTGTTCCTTAACGTTCCTTCTTTTAAACTGCATCTGGTCCAACAAAATAAGATAAGACTTTTTCCCTTATTAAGGCGGAGTTATTTTTCCAAGACAGTTTTCCCACATCCTCTCTCAACACTTTTATTTTTATTCTTTCCAAACTGCAGCAGTAACCACAGGCAGAAAACAAGTGTGGCATGGAGAAACCCAAAAAAACAAAAAGAAAAGAAAGCTGTGGTGGCCCCAGTCTGTCCCATACCTCCTCTCCACAGTACCTTGCCAGATGCCCTCATAGATCTAGGCATGTCCCGTTCATTTCCACGGAGGACAGGATATCTGAAAACCCCTGGGAGACAACAGCTTTCCAGTCTGGAGGATCTGTCTCCCCCACTGCATCAGATGTGTCAGAGCAGCATTTCATTTACCTTTTTCAGTGATTTTTATCCATCTAGTTATTAATGAGGAAGTTTAACCCACTCCTGGGCAAATCTCTGAAAGATAAACAAGCCACAATGAGGGGGAAATAGTCTGTAAGTGGAATAAATGTAAAGAGAGATGGACTCCAAGCAGACAGTGACCCTTGGGGGGCAGGTGCTAGGCACAGCCATGGCCAGGGTACCACAATTCAATTCATTTCAGATAAAAATGAATTCATAAAATCCTCTCAAGTCTGTTCCTCTGATAACCTCTGTCTGTCTCCTCAGTTCCCTCCTCCTGTAGCTTGAGCGATGCCCACGTTTGCCCAGGCATTCACACATCACCCCCATGGTAACCACTGCACAGAAGGACGCCACAACACATCCTTCACAGCGTGGGCACCTGAGAAGGTGCCATCACACACAAAGGTAAAATAATCCTTTGAAGGGGAAAAAGAATACACCCCATCTCACTCTGGTCCTTCTTCCCCATAACAGAGAGAGCTGCTCTAAGCAGTCCAAATCCCAGCGTTCCTAAACCTCCCTCGTCACCTTGACACACAGCCATGCTGCCCCTGCACTGCCACATCTGCATTTACATTTTGGCCATGGGTGGGGAGACCCAGGGCTGTTCACGCAGTATTTATACTGGGGAGAGACGTGCTTGTGGGAGCCAGGAATCTCCTCGATCCCCATCAGTCCATACGTAATTTGTGCTTACACACAGCGGCTGTTTGCCCCGTGGACCGTATACGAAACACGTGCCCACATGTTAACAGGCTCAGCATTTAGGTGCAGCAGTGCGGGCTCACACCTTGGCTTGCAGGATGCAGATTGTAGCTGGTGCAAGGGAATCGCACCTCTTGTGCCTGCATGGTCCACGCTCTCCCAGCACGATCCCGCTCCTGCACCTCGGTGCTGGAGATTCATGCCGCCTGCTGCGGCTGCAACAGCAAGTACCCAAATAATAGCATTAGTTCCTAACGCCTGTGCACATCTCGCAGCCTCAGCACAGCTGGCTTAATAGGCAATCTGCTGGGAATCAGCCTGGGGAGGAGAGGGAAAGAGAGGAGCTCAAGGGAACACGAGCAAAAGGGAAAGGGAACAAGGTGAATAGGAGC
Source organism: Alectura lathami (assembly GCA_013399715.1). Taxonomy (NCBI): domain Eukaryota; kingdom Metazoa; phylum Chordata; class Aves; order Galliformes; family Megapodiidae; genus Alectura; species Alectura lathami. The sequence continues at coordinate 8,098 of VXAV01000119.1, forward strand.
CCGCAGAATAGAAAATAGCATTGCCAGGAAGCGTGGTATCTGAATTGGCTGTGACAGGCAGACCCTCTCTGCACCTGGGATTCAAGCACAAGCTTATTTTCCTGGTTTCTTAGGGAGACAATGAGTCCTGACTACCTGTCAGCCCGCGCCTGCGAGATGTCACCAACAGAAAAGGGGCCCCAGGTGTTCCCGGCTGGCGCAGCTGACACAGGTGTGATGGCTCAGGTCACAGGTGGCATTTCCCAGAGATGGGCAGTGAGGAGTAGACTGGGGGAAAAAAGCTAAAAGTGAGCAATGACTGAAAGCGGAGTCAAGGCAATGCTCTTTATGGAACAGACTCCTGGCTGTACCAAGACTTTGCTTGCAGGGAATGATGCTGGGGGGCAACCCCCAACGTGAGGGGCTGCCATGGGTAGTTTGGGGCTCCCCCCTTGCAAAGGTCACCACATGTCTCTGGGTGAGGTGCCCAGCCAGGAGCCTGCTGCTGTGCCCTTCTGCATGCCCATCCCAGCACCCTGCAGGGACAGAGGTGCCACCTGCACCACTCCATTCTCCTGTGCCTCATCCCCCCCCAAACAACCCACATGCTCCCATCCCCGCTGCAACAGGCCAGGTGATTGCTGCCAGCTGAATGCAGCAGCTTTCACTGGTTTTTAAAATTAAAAAAAAAAAAAAAAAGAAATTGGAATTTAATTTAGTCAATGACCAAGCAACACAGGAGGCTGTGTGAAAATGAGCCAGTGCTGGCTCAGGTACTGGCAGGAAAGAGCATGAACCAAAAGCACTGTGAAGAGACCAGGGGGAACTGAGAGAGCCCTGCAGGAGGTTTCAGATCAGGGTCTCCCAAACCCACAGACCTCAGCCAGAGCAAGGAGCAGCCAGGGCTTTGTGAGGCACCCAGTTGCAAGTAGCACCCGCAGCCCCTGCTGGCTAACGCTGCGCTCCAGGAAGATGCTGAACATTCAATGGAGAGTATTTTTTTAGATCTGCTGAAAATGGCAAGGGAAACTCTACTGTCAATTAAAAAAAAAAAAAAAAAAAAAGGAAAGAAAGCAAGCTCTGATGTCTCTACTATCTGATGTCTCTACTAGAGAGAGGGCTCAGCATCTCTGCTATGGTTACCACCAGAGGACCTCACCCAGGAAAAGCGAGATCTGGGATGTGACACTGCAGTGTCACCTGTCAGGTGAGGATGATGCTCGCTGGCTGCTTTCGCACAGCATCGCAAAGCACGTGATGGTGCCAAGGGACCACATGGGGTCAGCTAGGCTGTCTGTTTCCCCCACATCAATGAGGAAGGAGCCAGCCCTTGTTGATGTTGTTAACAAATCCCCTGACAGCTCAGACCTCAGCTCATGTCTGGGCAATCCAGACCTGTGCATCACTACCCATAGCTTCTCCTGATGTCTCTTCTAACAATCCTCTGGCAACACTAGGATGAGGAATCAGAGAATTTTGTGAACGTCATTACAGGGCTGGGGAGCCAGAAAACAGAGTGTAGTCCTGTCTTCCCTGTTCAGCTGTCAGCGTGGTTTGGGAATTAACTCATCATGCTTTATGTATCATCAAAACTGTTAAATCTTCAATCAACAGCCAAAACAGAGATGCGCACTTCTTCCCCAGCAAACTTTCCTCAGTCGTATCCCAGTCTCTCTCAACATCTGCTTCTACCCCTTTACTTGACTCTGGAACAGGAGGGAGACAAGTTCCAGGAGTGCCAGCTGTGCCAGGCTAAGGGAGGAGGAAGGAACCAAGGAGGAAGGCACTAAGCCACAACATCTTGACATGCAAAACAAGCAGGGGAAGGAGCAGGGCCCCAAGAAGGAAGTATGGGGAAGACTACTTGCTCTGTGCCAAGGATGATTGACCAGGAGAACTCACTGCTGCAGGACATCACCAACACAAACAGCTTGGCCAGGTGTTTACCTGGAGGCGAGTGGCTCAGAAAGCACAGGTGGCAATTATATCTTCCAGTAAGGGCTTCCATGGGGAGGTGTGTAGGAGTCATTAAGGACCTTCCCCTCCACCTCCCCAGCCAGCCACCTCTCAAGAAGCATGACATGGGAAAAATGGTCAAGATTCACCTGAAACACCTGTACACTGTAACAACTTCAAGGAGAACCTCAGTCATGCCCCATGCTCACTAGTGGGAAGGTGCCATGATTCCTGGGGAAGGGCGCTGAGATTGCCATCGCCTGGAGGCATTTGAGAGGGATTCGAAGAGAGATGCATGGTCCCACCTATCCCAATTCCCCACCCTCAAGCTCCAGTTGCCATGGCAATGGCACTGACAATTTCAATGCATAAATCCAAATTTGCATTTTAATGGGGCATAATTAGAATGCTGAGATAAACGATTCTTCCCCCCTAAAAGGTAACACAAGCCCACATCTCACAAATGTGCTATACCAGCACACACTGCGCATACACAGACACACACAGAGCCTATACATTTCTGGGCTGTACGAGCCGGCAAGTTGCTTTCAGGTCCTTTGTGCCTAACTGAGAACTTCTACATCCGCAGCACAAAATCATGACTTCCAGAGTGAAACAACACATTTTCCAGATGCCCACCACAAACGGACCACACCACCTCCTGGCCTCTGTTCTGCCATGCCATGCTTTCCTTCACAGGTCCCACCGGAGTCAGGCTGTATCTGAACCCAGAAATGCTCTGTGTCCTGGCAGCTCTCACGGACCCAGCAGCAGGGATGACTGCCAAGAGCTGATGACAAACCTGTCCCTCTCCAAATATATTTATTATTATTATTATTATTTGTAGCTAGGTTTGTAGCAAAATGTGCTCTCGTTTGATTATTTGCAATATGCCTGAGAGTTTCTTCTCCAGCTCTTGGATCAGGAAAGGAGTACTGTGTCAGCACCTGTCCTACTCTGTCAACAGAGAGGCCAAAGAGTTATGAGATGGCAGAAGGAGATTTTTTTTTTAAAAGGAAATGTTTCCAAGATATCTCCCTTTATTCCAGCAACAGGCAGGGAAGGGGGGAATGGAGGGGGGAGAATCCATTCTTCACTGAATAGGAAAGCAGAAAATGAATTTCTCCTGCCCTTGATACAAAGTAAATTCAAAGCAGGCAGCTGGCAGGAGTAAATAGAGTCAGAAGAGAGAAAGGAAAAAAAAATAAATTAAAAAAAAATAAAAATAAAAAATGAGAAAGGGAGAAAAGCAAACAAGTGCATCATAAAAGCTGCAAATCGCCTGAAAATTTCATTTGGCTTTTCAATTGGGAAGTGACACGATGTCGGCTTGCCCCAATGACATCTGAAAGCAGGCACAGCTCAGCCCCACTCCTCCTGGCCCCACAGGGCTCTGACAGCCCTTGAGGACAGCAGGCAGCTCTGCCAGGATGGAGGGGACATGGATCCACCCCAGCCTCATCCACCTGCCTGGGTTGTGGAAGATACACGCACCCCAGTCACACACAAGCGCACATATTTACCTTTAGCCATCCAAACGCCACGCAGAGAAGCGCCTGTACGCCACCAGTGCAGATGCTTGCTGAGGAACTCGGTGAATTCAGGGACTGATGGCTTTCAACACTCTAACACTCGTTCCCTTGTTCCCAGCTTTTAGGTGATTAATGTAAAAATAAAACCACACAATTCTCAGACGGTCAAAGACCATTTGTCACAGACAGCACAGTTCATGGGGCATTTATCAGCCAGTTCCTTTCCCCTACAACACCACATTCAAGAGGGACCCCTCAGGGGACAGAGATAACATTGCAAGGTCCAGTTGTCAATACAAAGCTTTAGGAAGGCAACAAACAGTAGGGCAACAGGGACCAGGAGGTTAAACCATCCCAGCCAGGAAAGTGCAGAGTTTGCATTTCCACTCTCCCACTAACTTTTTGCTGAGTCCAGAGGGAGAAGGAAAGAAGTAAGGGAAAAGTAGAGAGAAAGATAAGAAAAGAGCTGCCCTTATAATGTAGAGGAACTCAAGTGCTCAGAGTCCAGAACGAGAGATAAAAGGTCAAGAGTTGTCATCGTCCCAGAAACCACAGACTTTGGTTGGAGAAGGAAGAAGAGAGAGCAGTCAAGAAGAGAGGGAAACAGACAACCAAACACAAACAAGAGAGAATGAACAAAGGAAAGAAAGCAAGAGTGAAATGAGAAAGGAAAAAAAAAAAAAAAAAAGGAGGGGAAGTGAAAGAAGTCACAAAGGCGTGTGCCACACTCCTCTCCTCGCAGCCCTACTGGGGCACGGCCATTTGCTGCAGGGCGGTGTGCTGCAGCTGGGGCAGAGAGGAGGTCTCACAGGGCACGCAGGGACAGCTGGTGGCAGATGGGGACAGCGAACAGTGATCCAGGGCTGAGCGTGAGCAAGGGACTTGCTGCCAAACCCGTATCGTGACCAGCAAGAGATGAGTGCTCCTGACGGTCACTGGTGGCTGACCCACGCTGCTTCACACACACGCGCGGACTGGGGTGTTCAAAGGAGGTATCATGGAGTTGTGCCCCAAAAATCCCTCCCGCACCTTGCTGTGCCCCAAACTTGTCAAGGTTGAGTAAAACCTACAGCAACTCAACGTTTGCCCTGGAAACTTCTGTGCCCTCCTCCTCCTGTTCCTAGCAGGGTCCTCCTAGAGCTCAGTACCCATCTCAGCACGCACCCCGCCCGAGGCAGGTGAAACCCAGCCTCACAGTGACATCTAGTGAGGACAGACCTCACGGCACCACAGACCAGGGCTGGAAATGGCAGCCTGGCCTGTCTGCCCTCCTCCCCCTGCTGCTTTGCTCCCCCAGGCATCAGAAGACAGGCGCAGCAGGAGATGTGGCCCTGGAGAAGGCAGCCCGGCCCAGGGGACCCAGTATGTTGAGATTAAGGGTGCCCGGTATCCAGCACCTCCAGGGTTGCCTCTGCACCCCAAATAAGGGTCCTCTAAGCACATGGTGGGGGATTTTCAGTGTCTTCTAAAAGAGAATGTAAGTGCCAGGACTCCCTGGGGAGAGTCCTTCCACCACACCTTCCACCACCCAAGGGGTCAGCAGCACTCAGTGGAGGAGAGCAGGATGGCGGGGGAGAGAAAGGATCAAGGGATAGGAGACAGGAGAGGTCCAGCGTGTAATTTAGAGGGACTCAACTGCAGGGAGTCACACACAAATGATAATGGGTCAGGTTGAACTGTCACCTTCACAAGGCCTCAGAAGCTACTGATCCTGGTTGGAGAGGGCAAGAGAAAAAGAGAAGTCAAGGAGAAGGGAATAACACAAGGAAGGAACTAAATACACTATTAAAGAGGAGAAAAGGAAGGAAAGAAAAATTGAAAGAGGAAAAATGAGGAAAGCAAGGTGGAGGGAAAGAGGGTCTGGCACCGTGCTGATAAATACAGCCACAGGACTGAACATCTCCTTGATCTGGACAAACCTCACACACAATTCTGTGCGGTTTTGAGCAATTCTGGGGAAAAATAAAGTAAAATAAATAACCCACAGACTAGGAAACCACAAAGTGTGCAACAAGCAGCCAGCTGCCCTGCTCGTTGCAGCTGAATCCATGATGCTGCCTTGCATCGGTGACAAGCAGGGAGGGTTTTTTTCCTACTCTCCCCAGGTGGCCCCTCCCAAGCCTAAAGGGACACTAGGGAACAGAGGGGGACACACAAACCTTCAGCCAGTGAACGAGATCAGATGAGTGCCAGCAGAGGAGAAAGCAGGCAGGAGCTGCAGCAGCCAGCAATGCTCCACCAGCCCCACTCTGCACTGAGCAGCAGAGACAGCAGCTAACAAGGCCTGCCTAAGGCAGCAAAAGCCTGTGACAGCCCCAGCCCATCTCCTGTCTGTCTCCAGACCCTTAATGGTAGGTGACAAGCATAACTAGCTAAACTTCGCTGCATCCAGAGCCAGCTCTGGGGCTTGTAAACATTTCAAGGCCCTGGAGCAGAGAGGCTGCAAACAAAGCACAGAGCCTTCCACCTCTTTGTCACTGCTCCCAAAGCAGCCCCATTCAACAACGAGTGACAGTCTCCAATTTCACATCTGCACAGCATGGGGGTACTTACGAATGCTCAGCTGTAATACTCTTGTATGTAATGAGAGATCATCATTTCCATTGTAATCATGGATAAAATGCATCCTTCCTGGGAGAAACTAGACTTTGTGTTACCAAAGGCCACAATATTTGCAGAACTGGGAGTTACAGCCTTTTCGCAAATCTCTCTAGTTAAAGAATCTGTGTTAACGCTCCATACCTTGTTTCAAAATCCCTGTTTCAATTTCTGTCCATTTGCTGTGTACCCAGCAGCTGAATATGTTGGGGGTGAATTTCCCAGATTCTGGCATGGAATATCTGTAGTACTGAATAAAACACAAAAGAAAGCTAGGAATGGAAAAATCGAACAACATAAGAGAGGAATAAAGAGTTAAGCTGAAAGCCAAAGGTGACACAAAAGTAAAAGGTCAAGATTCGTCTGCTAATTCCTCCCTCTCCTGACACTTAAAGGATAGTGGTGGGAAGGAGAGAGGGAAATCATCCAGCTGCAAAGCTGTTTGCCTGCTCCATTCCAGGAGGCGTACAACAGCAGTAGAGACCTTTCTACCTTCAGGTAAAGATAAAGAGTATGAGAGTATTGGGAGTTCAGTCATTTTTTTGGTGATTCTGGATGCAAAATCCCATCATTTCTGACCACAAAAAAATTGTGACACCAACTCTTTATTACATGCAAGATGTACTCTAAGCCCTGGGAAAGGACTCATTTTTTATTTTTTTTTTCCAAAATTAACATTTATGTTCTTAAAAATATTACCTCTGGCTCTCACAGCTTCAGCAAAGGCACTGATGCTTGCTGTCTTCACATTTGAAGCCAAAAAACAGCACACGGAGAAAAAGGGTCATTCAGAAGACCTAGTTTGAACACGTCCTCTTTCAGATATTCTCTGAGTTGCTTAATCTTTGTACCTCCTTATCTCACCTGTATCAGAGGACAGTAACATCGTCATGTTCAAGAGCAGAGTTCATTTCTTAGTACAGCACCTAGTGCAGTGGGAAGCTGACTCAGTCCCCGCCTGAACCAACATTATTTGCAGAAGCTGTGCAATGCTGAGCCAGTTTCTTGGTGACCTGGAAAAGGATGAAAAGTGCATTGAAGACACAGGTATCTGCAATGGCTTAAAACAAAATAATAAAAAAAAAAAAATCAGAATAAAAGACTTCCAATCCACCTGCAGTAACTACAAACTTATCCACGCGAGGACATGAATCAAGGCATTGTCCAGCCCTTGTTCAAACTCAGTAGGCCCGAAAGTCGAATCACTTTTCAAAGGCATGTCACACAGTTAAAGGACAAAAGGTTCCTGTGTACCTGAGGTACAGGGCAGGCAGTGATCCATGGTTCTTTGTAGGAACAGTGACCACAACACAAACGGCTCGAGGCTGGCAAACACAGATAAATATTAATGACAGCAGCTTTGAACAAGGCATCCTAAAATCTCGCTGCTCAAGAGAAAATACAGAGCACTGGATGTGGTGAAGCTGGACAGCTGTGTGAAGCAAAGCACGTTCCATAACCCACATGTGAAGGAACATGCAAAGGTGAAAATCTGTTATAAACCAGCTTGAAAATCAGCCTGCTTCATTTTGAAGGAAAAAAAAACATGCAGACTTATGTGTCAGTATGAATAACGCCAAGTGTTCAAACAGCGGGATCCCATTTCCCAAAACTATAAGAACGTTTAAAAAACAGTCCTAAACTAAATGAGTGCTCGTGATTGTTGTATCTTCCTTCTAGCACTGCTCTCAGCTTCTGTTGTCTAACATTCTTCAGAACATTCTTTCAAGCTGAGATTCCTACATAACCCCTCAAATCCAGAAGCTGGAACATAAAAAAGAGCAACGTGATCAACCATGAATATCATCCATGTCTTCGTCACCACACAGCACGTAATAATAAGGCAGCACGGGCCACATGTACGATCATCTCAAACATCTTCCAAAGCCTAGAATAATAAGGAGAACAGTCACTCCAAGATGAAGCAGAAACTTTATCAACATATTCAAACAAAGAATTTTTCCATCTCTGAATGCTGTAAATAAAGCAGAACGTGAAGTTATAATAGTCACATCAGGAAGTTACTTAAAACTCAAACTGATCTGTACGCTGTGGTATTTGTAATTGAAAAGCCAGCTAGCTCACAGGTAACCACTGAGGCATGAAATTTAAAGAAAGCTATAAAACATGACTATTAGCAGCAGAAAGCTTTCGAAGATAGCTTAACTCTCAGAAGCAAAGACATTCTCCATCTGAAAGGCAGCGCCTGTGTTTTTTGCCATCACACGTTTGATTATTCAGGCTCTAAGACAGATTTATTTGGATGTTGTACATTTAAATGAATACCATTTGACGGTCATTCTGTCCCCAAAGTGCTCCAAAGAGCGAGCTGCACTGATTTTTGAGGGATTACAAAGTGATGAAGTTTTCCTGGATGAAATTTTAATTCGAGTAGAGGCCTTAAAGAGTACAATAAAATAGCAATTTACTTATTTTTTTTACTGACACAGGCACAAAGTATCCTAACATTAAATTTTTAAAAGTACGTAGAACTACATAGCAGCTGGGAAAAAGCTATTTGTAGGGGCTGCTCATCTGCTCTCAACAGTAATTCGGGTAAAAGAAAGAGAGAGTTAAATGTATCTATCATGATAAAAAAAGGAACATATCCTCACTGTGAGAGTTATAAACCTACAGAAGCTCCGACAAAGAAAAATACAGCATATTCTATGCTGTGCTCAGCACAAAGCAGATTTGTCAAACACAAGTTAGTGGGCTTAACCTAAGGTCAACAGGGGAAAATTTATGGTTTATGACGTATGGGACATAAGATTCTGTGATCCAGTTGCCTAAATTCTGCATCTATACGGGCTTAAAGGAGCATACAACACACAAGAAAAATCCAGGTCAAGAAATTAAGAAATGATTGTACACTCCTGACACAAATTTGCCATTAAAGTCAGAGAGAAAGGGAAAAATCTGCATCTGTGCCTGCGGGAGTGTGGCAGGTATCAGCTGTACCAAAGTCACCCAGAGACATGACAAACACTATTACCACGTCTGCCACGAGCAAGCAGAGCTGAAGTCAGAGTGCAGTTAGGAGAAACATTAATGATCATCCCCTGAGAAAGGCTGCCACAGCCTGTTTAAAAGAAGTGGAAGAAATGTAATGTATTAATTATAGGTCCATGGTTTGACAAAATGTTAAAAAAGCTGTGGCCCATGTTGGACGGTGATTGTGGTTTAGTTCCAGGGCAACAGATCCAAACCTGGGGAACACATCACACCTGCAAGCACGCATCCATTTAACTTCTGGGGCGCTAACCAGCTCCAAGAGCACAGCCAGACTCCGATGCAGGATACTCTGAATGCAGTTAAAGAAAATGTCTTGCCTTCCCTCTTCAGCAGAATGACCCCTGTGCGCTCGTTAAGTTTTATTCTGCAGGTAATTGCATACTAAAATCATAGCAGGTCTGCACTCAACCTTGCTGGTCAAAAGAGGCATTGCTGCACTAAAGTTTCCTTCTACTAAAGGTATTTAATAAGAAGGGAGTCACACTTTCTAAGATACCTACATAATTGAGGGAGTTTTTAATTGGTGTAACAGAAACAGAAATACAGTAGTATTTGCAGTGGTAGAAAAGGGCATATATTTCCCAACAGCGAAGTAATAAATCAGTGCCGCTTGTGCCACACTGATTTGCTAAATCCAAATGTGTTTTGCAGTGTTGGCAATTATGTTTTTGCATCAGGTGCCCTCATAAACCATTTTGGAAGTTACACTGTTTTGACATTAAGCATACCTAATGATGTATCAGGTGAACCTGACAGAGTTAAACGATACTCTGAATATGCATATATATACAAGTAGGGACAAATATTTTGGAGATGAGAATGCTCTCTTATTTCAGCAATAGGCTATTAAATCCCTTCTTGTTCGGTTTCTGCTTTACAAAAACACATTAGCCTCCTCACAAATGTGCTAACTTTCACGTGACCAGAGGGACACAGCTGGCACAGAAGCAGGAGGCGAGCAATCTGCCTTTACCAGCTTAGCAGAAAACAAGAAAATGGAGGAGTGCTCCGCGCTACACACCCAGTGACTGAACATCCAAATCAATCCAAAAAATGGTTTGGGTCACTAAAAAGGGAAAAACATGAGTGAGGTGACATACTGGATAGGAATAAATGGTTGCTGCTTCCCAGGAACGAGCACCGTCTCGGTCTTGCCCAGAAAGACGCATGGGCACCATCGCAAGGACAGATACCGACGCAGGATGCCAGGAACCATCCAGAGACAGATTCAGAAGAGAACAATAAAACAGTAGGCGCCGAGGAGACACCTGCGTGGGCTAGAAAGCAACCTGCAGAGAGTAATGGCTGTCAGCGAACCAGGTTTAACCACCACCAGAGACCACTCCTTGCCAAACAGCCGGTGTGTCTGAGGGAGAGCAAACCCCTCTCCTCCTCCAGCACCAGCTTGTTACTGCCAGCATTGGCTGTAACTGAATAAGCTTTATTCAGCTGTTAGCTAAATTTAGCAGATATCAGCACCACGTCTCTAGAGAGGCAAAAACGGGGGAGGAAAGCTTTAAATAAAGAGACTAAAGCAATAATGAATTATAGATGAAATTAATGGTGGAATGAAACTATGTGCTTGAGGAGTCAGGTATAAAGTTAAACTGGGTCTTGGGGCCTTGCCGAGGCAAAATGTGACAGCCCTGCTGGCCGCTCCCGCTCCTCACAGCCTACAATTATCACTTTCCCTGGGATTAGCACTGCAGTGGCAAGCAGCAGCCTCACAGAGATCCAGTCCCAGTGCAGGAGCTCCATGAGGGCGCACCGCACAGAGCCTCCAGGCTGGCTGCTGGGTCACACGCGGGACACCAGGCAGGGCCACCAGCGAGACTGAGAAACCAGCTCAGGTTTGGCCCTCAGCACCCTCCGCCCACCCCTGCTCTGCAACATGGCGCCGCAACATGGCGCCGCCCTCCTTCCTTCCCGCCCAACCCGGCCCTCCACGCATGCGCACCCGGCCCACGGAAGGACGGAAGCGGCCTCAGGTGCGGGCGGAAGCGGCGTGCGGCGATGTCGGCGTCGTTGCTGCGGCGGGGCCTGGAGCTGCTGGAGGCGCCGGGTGGGCCCGGGGGGCCGGGAGCGGGGGAGGAGGGGGG
>VXAV01000119.1:19342-29704 GCA_013399715.1 Alectura lathami
GGCGGAAGAAGGCGGCAGCGGGGCCTGGGAAGAACAAAGCCACGATCAAGGGCAGGGTCGTGAAGTCGGCCATAGGTGAGCCGCGGCCCGGCTTTGCCGCTCTTTGCGCCCCTCGCGCCGGGTCCCTTCGTGGCGTCCCGCAGCCCCGGTCCCTTGTGCCCATCCCTTCCCGTCCTGCCGGGTCCCTCGGTGGTGCTCCACGTTAAAACACAGCCTGAGCTGCGGGAGCACCCGTCCCCGAGCTGAAGTGATGTCTCCTTGCTGCTCAGCCTGCAGCAGTCCTCGGGTGCTGCCTGTGCAGTTAGCTGATGTGTTTTGTCCCGCTCTGCTCTGGCCTAGAGGAGTATCACAAGAAGAAGGCTGTGAGCCACTTGAGAGAAAACTTGCAGTACATGATGAGGGGACGATGCGTTGCTGACAAGGCAGTCACCCAGCAGGTAAGACTGTCATCCCTTCCCTTGGGGGCCTGCATCCTCTGGGGAGCACAGGTGAATGGGAAGTGTCCCCAGATCAGCTAGCTTAGACGCTGTGCAAGGGTTTCTGCCAGGTGGTGACCTTGAGGAATTTCTGTGCTCAAGAAAAACAATTTACTAAACTCTCAACTTTCTTTGATACCTTGTTTCTTAAAATGTTCACAGATTCTAATTAAAATCCAGTAATGTTGGCTTCTCTTATTGCCAAAGGTATTTCACAGTTTCAGCTGGCAAAGAAGCCATGATTCAGAGTCCTTTTCTGTAGCTAGAGGCTGTTTTAGCAAGGAACATGCTGCTGGCTCACGTGGTAGGAATGTCATGGCATCTTAAATGATCTTTCTTATAACCTTGGAATTTAACCAGTGACCTTTCCAAACAATGTTCTTATGCCAGGATTTGAAGAGGGAGATAGCTGGCCCCTCTAGATTCTTGGACTTTTAACTTAAAGTGGTTTAGGCCAGTGTTTCCTAGGGTTGAGGTTGTAAAAGGTAGTGGTGGTGTATTAGAAAATGTCGAGGGAATTCCACCAACTTCTTGGGCTTTCAGGTTGTCTCATGGAGAGAGAGGAGAAAAGGAGGTTGCAGTTTCAGAAAGGTTTGAGTTGAAACCAGTGTTTCAGTCTCAATGACAGTTAGCAGAGAGTTGTTTCCATACCTGGCTCCAAATACTGCATGGGCGTTTGCTGTTGTTCCCGTGACCCACTTTGGTCAGCGTGAGCGATGGCCTCTCGCTCTGCTATGGAGGCATTCCAGGACAGAGCGGAGTACTAGCAGAACAGCAAGGGCATGGCAGGTGAGCTTGAAAACCACTGTTTAGTGCTTTGGTCTGGATAACAATGACCGTTGTTTTCCACTTTCTATTGTCTGCAGGTTCTTACCCAGAACAGAGGCAGGAAGTCCAAAGATCGGCCTCCGGAGAAGAAGGCAAAGAAGAAGCCTGAGGGCACTGTCTTCACTGAGGAAGATTTCCGTAAATTTGAGAGAGAATACTTTGGCACCCTCTAGACAACACGAAGGGGACTCTCGCAGCTCCAGTCCTCCTGCAGCTGAGCGCTCACAACACAGGACTGGTGGCTTCCTCAGCGTGGGTGAGATGGGGCAGAGAAGATGTGCTGCTTTGTCAGCAGGCACTCTAGTATCAGACTTACTGAGTAGCTGCACCTGTGCAGAGCTGGTTGCTGGAGCCATGGAGGGTCTGTTGGCCTGCAGTGCAGTGTCCTTGCAGTTACCTCCCTCCAGCCAGCATGTTCTTGCCTTCTTGGTGTAGAAGGGTGGACCAATCCAAAAACCAGTCTTGCTCCTCTCCTCAGGAAGTAAGGCTTCTGGTACCTGTCTCCAACTCAGTGGAGGGATGTTTTGAACAGCAAAAATAAATCATCAAAAGAGGCTTTGAAAGACTGTGAAACACGAGCACTCCTGCAGTTTTTGTTATTGCTACAGCATCGGTCAGGTTTTGCTGTTGCTGTAAAAACCTGGTATGTGTTGTACGATTAAACAATTGTTGGTGCGGATGCTGCCTGTCCTTGCCTTTGTGACAGCGATTGTTAGGGCAGGCTGTGACTGATGAAGACAAACCAAGGTCACTGGTTTTCATTGTCACAGTGCTGCAACAAATAGATGGCCCAGCAGGTGGGAGTGTTGTTCCAACCGTTCTTCCTTGCTAAACCACTGCAAGCTGCTTCTGGAGAGCTCCTGCCACTGCCCTTTCCTGCCCCTTCCCTAAAAGGATGGGAACTGTTCCTTTTGGGAGGGGGAAAAAAATAAAAAACAAGGTGAAGTACTAGTGCCAAGGCTTGGTTAGACTCAGGAGTTGACTGTAGGTGGCTTGGCCCAGATGTTAGCACTGGAAGGAATTTGGTATCCCTTCCCTGCCCTCTGATGATAATTCCTGGTGCATCCTGTTCAGTCTGTGCCACCTGTGTTGTGTTCTTTCCATCTTGTCTGCAGGGAGGGGAAGGTCACCCAGATGTACAATGCCCAAATAGGGGAAACAGTGAACATTCTGAAGTTTGTGTACTGGAAATTGTGTAACAGCATGTGGGAGGGGATTTCTTGTAATAAAATCAGTTTGACCATCTGCAGCCAAAAGTGGTAAATAAAACAGTTCAAGGACTAGCTTCCCCTCTTTGTTCTGTTTGATCCTACTCCTAAAATGGAGAGAAGTGTAAAATGGGAGGGAATGGCCATATGAAAAAGTAGCTGAGTGCAATGCGTATGCATCTTTTATAAAACCTGTGCACCCCGTGCCTGCTGCTGTGCATAGCAGCTGGTCTAACACACGTAGCTCTGTGTGGAGCTGTGGTAGAGACCATTAACTGTGGAAAAGCCAGCTCTGGAGCACCGTGACTGTTGGAAGGGGCAAATTTCTGGGGTGTTACATTGTGTTGTGCCCTCACCTTCAGCGCTCAGCAGTTCCTCTGACCTTACAGAGGCTCCCCATGTCACCCTCCACCACCAGCTCTGCTTACACACCCATCTTTGTGGTGGTTTTGCAAGCAAAAACATCTTTGTTGCTGCAGAAAGGAGCAGTAGGGACATGTGGTTCAGGGTGTTTGTACAAAACCCAGCTTGTTTGCTTGCGAAGATAAGCAAATGGGAAGGTTGTTCTTTCAAAGTCAATGGGGAACTTTAAAGTGGGCCCCAGAGCAGTTTCCCCAAGGATAACAACACCCAGATATGTGGAATTTTAAAGCTGGATGGGAGCTCTCATTACTGTCTGGAAAGACTATTGGGGCCACGGCAAGTAATCAACATACTTGTGGCTGTGTGCCATGAGGTGTTGCGCTTGTTTGAGAAGGTAAAGCCACCTGCCAGGCTGGATTTTGCCAGCTGAGATCAAACCTGTTTGTACAGCCAACAGTATCCTCAACTAAATTAAACCTTACCTTGCAGGAGGAAGGAAAAGCAAGCAGAAGTGAATGGCTGGATCTAGATAAACCATCCTTGGCAGAGATAAAGATCTGGCATGTACCAGCCTTGACTTCTCCCCTTTCTCACAGAGCTGGAGCTCCAGGAAAAATGGATGGCAGTGCCACCTGCACGCTGTGTTGGTAAGGGCGTGAGCTGGCCCCTGAGGGGAATGCCTTCAAGCTAGAGGGATGGAATAGGTACCAGCCTGTTGCATGCACCTGGTGCTAACAAACTGTCTTCTCGCACTGCCAACGGTACATATTATGGACTAGTCATGCTCAGAGCATGCCAGCTCCTCAGCCAAGGACCCCAGGCGGTTGCTATCTCACAGCAGCACATACCATCTCTGTTGCTCACAGCCAGGCTTTGCTGCCCCACAGGAGAGAGAAGAGGGGGTCAGGGAGGGAGCAGCACCCATGGTTTCCTCTCCTACTCAGCCTCCGACCTGGCCGGTTCCCACACTGGGAGCTGAGACGCTGCATCCCGCAGCCCCCAGAGCTGCTGCTGGACGGCATTTCTCTCCCGGACGGCATTTCTCTCCCGCGCAGCTGCGATGCGGGCAGGCTGAGCTCATCGGGCTGCTGGCTCTCTTCCCAGCTCTGCGACACTGGGCCCGAGCATCCTGCAGCAGAAAACAGAGGTAGCCGAGCTGGGGGAGAGGGAGGGTGCCATCTTGCAGTGCGTCTCCACCCACACGCAGCAGAGACACTAAATGGGAAGGAGCAGCTTTAATATAAATGCAAATACAAGCTCTGGAGCGTTAATAGCGTGGTAGAACCTTTCCAGGGAAGCAGTTTAGAGGAGGAAGAATAGTTCCCGGATGCTCAGTGTTGGACTAGCTTGTGGTGAGTAAGATTCACAAAGCCGGTTAATGGCCTCCCTCTGTTATGGGAATGGAAAGCAAACAGAAGCGTTTGTTCGGGCAGGTACAAGAGGCTCACCGCTTCTGCTGCATCAGCAAGTCCGTGCTTCCTCAGGGTGGAAAGCAACAGCCACCAATGTCAGCGTATAGGTGCATCAGGAGGGAGGAGGACAGCGAATACAAACCAATAAAACACGGTTGCCCAGGACACTAAACAACTCCTTCGCTCCGAAATGACCAGCAAAAATGAGCCTGGCTGCAGATGAACCAACCTGTCAAACAAGACTCAAAATGCTGAAAAGGCCCTAATTTGGAGGAGGTGAAACCATGGTTGGGAGGGGTCCTAAAAACCTTTTGGAACCTCAGTCCCTGGCTATTTTTCAGGACTGACTTCTGTTTCAGTCTTGCTGGCAATCCACACAGCGTCAGCACCTACAACACTGATGGGCTCCTGAACACCTTGGGGAGGGGGCTGGTCTTTGCAGAAAAGAGTGCACAGCAGCAGTGCCCTGAATAGCTCACAAAGAAAGGAAAAAAAAAAAAAAAATCAATTCAGCTGAAAATGAGGAACGTGAAAGAAGGCAAGCTGCCTAACGCCTGCTTACAGCTTGGAACCGCAGCCAAAGCAGGCTGAAGGTTAGTAGGTTTGAGACGGATTAAAGGTCTGCAGGGCTATCCATAGTTACACTAAATAGGATTAACAGTGCCAGCTGTTGGGGGCAGGGGAAATAAAAAGCACAAAGGTTGCTCTGCCTCTGTCCGCAGGGTTACATGCGCCTTTTCCTGAACAAACCAGTTGCTGGCGGGGCTAACCAGTAACATAGCCGAGCTGGCCTGTCCCGAGCAGCACCATTTGCATGCGGGCAAGCTCATTTATCTCCTTGGCTAAGTTGTCCGTAATGGGAAGGAAGGTGTAGGTGCCCTTCTCTGCTCATCCATGCACTGCAGCGGAGATGCAGGAGTGAGGCTGGCAGCAGGCAGCTCCGAGGCAAGCTTGTGCTTCAGAGGACATTCTCCGCCCTACATTAAGCTGACGCAGTTGCTGCGCTTGGATCTTGCTCCCTGCCATTTTTCTGAAGGGCGTGAACAAGTAAAAGAAAAATAAAGGGCAGCTGAGGGAGAAATGAGAGGTGGCTAACCATTGCTTTGGGAACATGCACCTTTACAATATGGAAACTGGAGCTTGTGGGTACAGCGAACCTCATCTGGTGGCTTGTGACACTCACTGCATGAGTGCGCTGAAAATAATGCAAAGCTGGCATGCCTTGGATACCTGAGCAGCTAGAACAGTTTTCCCACCAAAAATCAAGGCTTTCTGAGTTAGAAACTGACTTAGTAACTGGAGGAAAAGGTTAGCACACAGCAGAGAGGGCTGAGAAAGCAAGCAACCCTCAACACAGAGAAATTATAGGGATGTGCCCAGGGCAGAGCCTGAACTGAAAAAAAAAAAAAAAATTAGGTGAGGCAATACTTACACAGGCTGTGGGAAACACAGGCAAGGTAAGAAGAGCATTTTTTCCAAAAGGCACACGGCTCCTCTCTGGAGATAACCCAGCCTTGAGGCAGAGGGTCTGGGGAGGGGCTGCCACCCCCACGAGGTGGCCAACACTTCCCTTCCACCAGCCCAGCAGTGCTGAGGGAGCACTCATCTCCCAAAGGGCAGCCTGTCCTTGTCACTGTTTCTGGGCTTTCTGCCAGGGCAAAAGCTCTTGGGAAGGTTTTGTCCTCATTCTTTCTTCGCTCTCCAAAGCTGCAGCTAGGGGTTATTTTCACAAGTGTGCTGCAACAGTACACCTGGCTCCCCCACACAGGCAGCACTAGTTTCCTCTTTTTGCTTGCAAAAATTGCAGGCACCTGGGTCTCTCTAAATGCAGGGTGAAGAGGAAGGTAGCTATAAATACTGAGCTTTTACAGGGCGCAGTTTGGGGGAAATTCTGCTGTTTCCAAATATGCAGGAAAACTGGCTTCCTGTGGGGGGTTGGTAAAGTTTCATGCACCAAAATCTATTTCTAGAGATGGTGTCACCCTGTGTGTGAACCACAAAGATTCAGCTGGAGCACATCTGTTCTGAGAGCCTGTGAGAAAAGGAAAGATGGCTGCAGCCTGCAGAATGTGAGGTCAGTCACCAGGTAGGAGGCTGGCTGCTACTCGGATGCTTTCTCCCATGGGCTGGGCAATGTTCCTACGAAGGCTAAAAACTGAACACATGGAGGAAGAGTCAGCCCTAATCTCCAGCCAGTACAGAATCTTAACTAAGTTACTAAGTACGGAAGCACGGTGTCATTTCAAGAGGTGTTGCGTGTTGGCTGCTTCTCAAAGGCTGCGAGCTCAGCCTCGGCAAGCAGCAAAGGCACCAGCTGCAGGTTTCCAGTTCCCCTGCAAGAAGTCCCACAAAAGGCACGCGTGGACGTAGCCAAGAGCAAAGCAGCACGGGTGCGTCACACTGTTCCTTGCCTCCTGCTCTAGCTCTGATCTTCCCTCCTGAGTGATTTTAATTTGGTAAAATTGGAGCTCTGTGCTCTCCAGAGAGCTGTAAAAACCAGAATCATGTATTTACCTGCCATACAGAAACTGCCTCCTCTCCCTGCAGAGCATGGCCTCGGAGAAAAACTGATTTAAGTCAGGGCTGGGTCACAGACAGTCCTGCCACCATGGGGGTGGGGGTAAATATGCTGACAGTTCTTTTGGGATTTGGGCTTGCTAAGTAAGGGCTGCAAAACTCACACGGTGCTCCCGCCCCCCCCAGCCCAAGCTGCTGCCAAGCTTCAGCAGCAGCTGCAGTGGCCCTACAGGAAATGGAGGTGGATCTCCTGGGGCTGGGAAGGGGATGGGCTTGGGGGGAGAGGAGGGGTTTGCCCTGCACAGAGAAGCCCCGTGCTCATATACATGTTACCACGTCTTCTGTGGCTCAGCTGAGCCTGAGCACTTTAAGGGTCACCTTGGGTGCAGATCTGATCCGATAAGGACAAGATTATCCTGCTCATCGGGCACGCCTGCCTCTAATCGTCTCCCCCCCAGCCTTGCAGGTCCAGCTGATCTGAAGGGAACCTGTTAGGTTGCTTTGCCTGCGTGTCTGGCTTGAGGATACAAGGAGCTCGTGTCAGCATCCAGGACCCCACAAGGCTGCAACAGTGCTGGTCCTGAAGCCACTGCAAAGGGCACACGCAGCAGCCAGGCGGGGATGCGCGGGTGCCTGAGCTGGGCAGCGTGCTGGGTCGTGTCAGCGCAAGGGAGAAGGAATTAACTCCTTGGGGAAAGATGCACACGTCCGCATGCCACAGCTGGCTCTGGCAGGCCAAGCAGGGATTAAGGAGCCTGACGGTATCTCAGTATCTCTAAATCTGGGTACTGGTGGCCAAAAAAAAAAAAAAAAAAATTATTATTATTATAAAAGGCATGTCCCAAATCCTGAAGCTCCTATTAGCAGGGTACAGCTGTGCCGACCACAGAGCTTATTAAACTTCAGAACCCCCACAGAGAGAGCCAAACAAAAACATTCTTAACGTTGCCACAAACACAGTAATAAGTGTCATGTCTACAGACTGAAACCCCCATGCCGGGCAGGCTCCTACCCACCACCTTCATACTGCTTCCATGTGCAGCACAGATACCATCACCTCGTGTACCAGGCCCCAGAGATCACTAGCCCAGGAGCCAGGCTGCTGCCTGCTACCCAATCCTCTGCTGCATCACCTTCAAGCAGGCTCTTCACTTCCAGCTCACATTCACAACAACCCTATTCTACACACCTCGCACTCTGTGCTGTTCACTCTGTACATTCAAGTCTAACAAGCCCCAAAACGCACATGAAATCCTTGTGGCTTTTCCAACATCCCATCTTTCATTCATCACTGTACTCAAAAAGTTATTCTCCAAGCTCTCATATTCTTTAGGTGTCATTACACCGTTGCTTCTTAAGATCTGGAGTGTAGCACCAGTTTGCTCCCCCTCCCCATTTCAATAGAAATTGGAGGTGTATACTTTGAGCAAGCTGTAGCACATGACAAGCCACTCTAGTTGGCACGTACCCACAGGTTTAAGCCACTCTGTGCATTCGCAATTCAGCTCCTGTTGAGCAGTGCAGCACACAGCAGGTCAGTAGGTGTACAAACCGAAGAGCCATAGGTAACATGGTTCAAGTTTCCCTTCTTTTACTGATACCCATGTATCACACACAAAGCTGCAAGTTTACTATAAAATAATTTATTAGACATCAATACAGAGCATTAGCAACAAGCTTATATACATGCACACAAGAACTGCTGACTACCCTACTCCGGGACTCTAGCTCTTTTGACCTTGGCCTTCCGTACCTCTTCGATCAGATCTTTCAAGTACTGGATTTCTTTACTCAGGGAATCTGCTTTCTCCTTCAGGGCCTGATTCTTCTGCTCCAACTCTCTGCACTCCCCAGACAGCGCCTCCTGTTCTGCCCTCTTCTTCTGCCGGTAACGTGTGGCAGCTGTCTTATTCTGCTCCATCTTTTTCAGTTTCTTATCTATTTTCTTTTCTCCTTTCATCTTTGCTGACACTACCTTCTCAGCAGGGTGATCGTAGGGTTTGGACCGCACAGAGCCACAGGCGGCATCTGCAGGGAACTGGTTGTCATTGGGGGATCCAAGGGAATTGGGACTGTGTTGGGGTGTTCCCAGGTAGGAGTCTGGGCTCATGCATATCCCGCTATCATCAGAATGGTTCTCCTCCTCTTTCTCAGACTTGGTGATCACTACCACAAAGGTGGGGCCCTCCAGTTTTCTATCTCCTTCCAGAACATCCACTTCACTACCTAGTTCTAAGCTAAATGAATGGTCTGGAATAGAAGTCAGGGGCCCTGGGGAGAGGGGGAAAGACCAGAGGGAACCCAATGGGGCCATCGGATCTGCTCCGATTGGAGATTCGGGGAGATTGGTGATTAGGTCTGGGATCAGTGGAGGTTCTTTGTTGTGAAATTCCTGGGTGGTAGGGTTAAATAGGAGATCACACGTGTCTTCCAACGTGGCCATCAGCTCGTCTGGTGAGACGGTGGCTTCCAGATGTTCCATACCTAACAGGGCATCAAAATCAAATTCCTTCAGATCCATCTTCTCCACCATCCACTCCATGCCAGAGAAGGCATCCTCTAAACAAGGAAAAAAATGCACAAATTTCAGTAAGCCAATGGAACAGAAGCTTCTAGAAATTACATAGAAAAGTGATAGAAATCCTGTTACATGTTCCCCCATTCTTTTATTGGTATGAAAAATCAGCTACCAGGATTCTCCCCACCACCCCGAGCAGCAGAAGACCGCAGGAACAAGCTGTCAGCTGCTCCAACATTCCATCCCTCTTACTCTACCTCCCTAAGAATCCGGGGCCATTTGAAACACACAGCCATGCTTGCTTCTTGTGACCTCTTCTAGAAAAGCCGACTGTAACAGTCGGTATGTTGTTAAAAGGGCAGCACAAGTGTCATTTTACCATAAGCCAGCCCAGTAACCAGCCATTTGCTGCTGTGTGAGCCATGTTACATGGATGTTCTCCAGGCCAACATACACATGGGATGTTACCTCCTCACTTAGAAGACTTGCAGTTTTATTTTGAATTGGAACATTATACAGTTTATTCTGTGCCACCACAAGGGATGCACTTCACGCAAATGAAGTAACACCTTACCCTGGCTGCTATCTATGGTGTTGCCTAAACTGTCCACAGCGAGCCAATTGGAGGAGACTGCCTTAGGCTTGTCGCTGGAGAACCCATGCGAACCGAGGGGCTCGGCCACCTCCAGGTAGTCATCTAGGAGTCCCAGACCTTCCTCAGCCACCGAACACGGCTGGCTGAAGGGGGACAACGCCCCCAACAGCATCTCGTTGTTCAAGAGGCTCATCTTGGTCAGCGTTTAGTGCTTTGACGTCGAAGGATGTAGACAAGGAGAGGGTCTTTTCGTCGACTACAGCAGTGCTGCTGTGCGGTGCCTTGAAAAACCTGCAGGATAGACATGTTTTGATGCATCAGTGCTTGTTCTGGGGGCACACTAGCTTTTCAAGCAAAATGCGTCCGCAGGAAGGACGGTGGTACACTAGACTTGTACGACCGCAACGCTTCCGTGACTGCTCGCCTGCAGCTTCCCACCTTCCCG
>VXAV01000119.1:29861-48550 GCA_013399715.1 Alectura lathami
CACCCCCCGAGACCACAGCGCTGCCCGAACGCTGGAGCATCACGGGGTTACACCGCTGCCAGCTCACTGGGAGCCCCCGTTTCTCTCTGCAGGGCGAGCGATGTGCTGGCTGAGATCCCCGACGCCTCCAACACCCCCACCTTCCCCCTCTACGAAATTAATAAAACCCTCTCCGGGGATGTACGACTCTCACTCCCACGAAAACCCCACGAAATGTTAAAATCCCAAGCTTTTACGATTCTATTTTTAACTAGAGGTCACATTTTTTTTCCTTTCTTCATTAAGTGGCATTTCCTGCTACTTCCTACACCCCCGAGGAGGCTTAGCCCACAGGACGATGGGCTTCCCCCCCTTCCCCATACCCTACTACCTAGGCACCTCAGCCTCTTGGGATACCGCTCGCTATCATACGGACGACAAACCCACCCCAAAAGCCCATTTTAAGAAAACGAGCTGCATCGCAGCGGGGGAAGGCACCCCGCCCCCTCACACACGATACTCACGCCATGGTTGCAGATGCCGGGGATGTGCCGAGGCCGCTGCCGCTGCTGCTGCGCCCGCTGCACTGGCCGATGCCGCCGCTGGCCCTGCCGCCTTAAAGAGCCATGGCGGCTGGCGGGGGGGCGAAGCTCCGGTCCGCGCCGGAAGGTGCTGGGCACAGCCAGTAGCGCTACCACCTCATCGAACAGCCGGCACACAATGAGGTGGCACTGCCCACGCCACGCCTTTATATAGGGCCGAACTAAGCTCGTCGAGATCCGGTTCTGAGGTGTCCTTCCGCCTAGCGTCACCTCCCTCTCACCGCCGCCCGCCGGGCTGTAGCCTTACTTTCCGGGCTTCTTTCGTTCCATCCTCCCGCGAGTTAACCGCGGTAGCCCCTGTCAAGAGCTATCCGTCCATCACGGAGAGTTCGAAGAAGGGACTATATGGTGTACATCCGCCCTCTTGCCTCCCTGCCGAGCGAGGCGGTATCACGTGACGGAGCAGCTGAGGACGCTCCCCCGCCCTCCGGGGAGCGTTGAGGCGCGGGTGGGGGGGATGGGGAGCTCCCGCTCTTACCCGCCAACAAAGACTGGGCGCCCGCCTGGCAGATCGGCCACGTGAGAAGCGGGGCGCTGATTGGCTGGAGACGAGGTAGTCACGGGCGCGCTGAGCTGTCATTGGCTGAGGCCTGAAGGAGGCCAGATGGTGAGGTGAAGGGAGAGGGAGCAGGGGAAGAAGAAGCTGGGCGGGAAAATGGCGCCGCGAGGGGAGGGGGGAGCGGCTCCAGCTGCGGCTCTTCGTCTCCGGCGGCCTGTTCGCGTCCAAGCACTGTGCCCCTTCGTTTCTAAAAACCCCTCTCGCCCTCTGCACGGAGCTCAAGGCAGAGCTGGTCCCTGCTGCTCAGGCCGAGGAGCTGGCGCAGCTCCCCTGAGGAGAGGCGGCGGCTGCCGCTGCTCCCTCAGATAAGCGTGAGCCTCCCCTCCCTGCCTGCAGCCCTGAGATCACGGCTGTTTGGGGCGCGGGCCGTGCGTTTGTGCACGTGGTGACCTGCGTGTCCCTGGCCTGACCATGGCGATGGTGTGGCCCTGGAGTGGCCTGTAAAGAGAGCCGTGCCACCATGGAGCCAGGAACGTGAGTCTCGTTAGTGCGTTGAACCTGTGCAAGACCTAACAACGAATTCACCTATTCCCCAGCTGGGAAACAAGAGCTTCCCCCCCTCCCTCTGGTTTCACATGGGCACGGTGCTTCGCTCTCTCTGCAGCCATTACTCAGGCTGGCTGAGAGCAGTAATGGGCGGCCTCACAGGCTCACAGCTGTAACAGGCAGGCTCGCCTTGCGAAGTCTGTCAAGCAGTTTCACGTTATGTTTTATCTGATCTAAAGCAGCTAGGTGAGAAGGCTGCTCTGCTCCCCACCACCTCCAGTCCTGCCTACTCAATTCCACCAGCTCAGCTCACTGACCCAGCATGAAATTCTTGGGGGACAACAGTGTTCTGCTGGTTTCAGTCTCCTCATCCTCCCACTGAGGGCACAAAAGCACCAGACAAACAGGTACCCGCATACTCCCTCACTGCCCAGCTTTTGGTTGTTTTCCACCTTGCCAGCCCCGCAGCACCCCATCGGCTCTGACAGTTCAGCTGGGGCCCTGCTTGCTCCAACATCACAGTCCTGTAGGTCAAACTCCTCTTGGCTTCTTCTGCAAAGGCTCCACTGTTTTCCAGTTAGGGCTCAGTGGTATTTGTGTAAAGCCATGGCCTTCGCTCAGTTTGCACAGGTGTAACTGCCTGGAACTTATTAACAGCTCCACTGATAATTTGGGAGGACAGGCAGGGCCAGGTTTCTACTTTTAGCTGTAGGATGTTGCCATCGCCTCTACGATCAGGGGATGTTGGTCCAACTCTGTAAACTGAACGCTGGCTGCTGAATGAAAAAGGCTTTTTTTTTTCTTCTGTGCTGTGTTGCTGCGGTTTCTCTGGTTTTGTTTTCCTAGAGTCAAGCACAAATTTTAAAGGGCTTCTTAAAATGGAGGAGGCAGCAGAGAAAACTGCCTTCTGATGCCAGAAAACACCACGATAGCAGCTGAGCGCTCTGTCTGCTCTGAGAAATGCACCAACGCGCAGGCAGGGCTTGCTTCAAAGCAAAATTCAGAGGATGCAGCAGCTTCCAAAGAAGCTCAGTGGGTGACTGGCTTGGCTGGATGGGAGGACAGCATCTGTGTGTCCTGGCTGGCTGAGGGAGAGCGCTCACATCCCCCACCTCGGAGTGCAAAGAAAAGGGTGATTGTACAACTGTAATTGTACCTAAACAAACAGAAACGCTCCACACACCCAGTCCTTCATCTTGAAGAGGTAATTATAGATTCCTGCGGAAAGGACTCTGGGTATGCATGAGCAAGAATCATGCAAGCAAAAACAAAATGTGTAATGAGGAACTTAACCCAGATCTGCCTGTTTCCTAGCTGCCTGCTTTCCTTTCTTTGTGTGAACATGGAAATTTGTCTGCAGAGTGAGCTCCAGACAGGTTGTTGATGATCCCCAATCTAGGAAGTGAAACTAAGTAACCAAAAAACAGCTATTTAGTAACAGTGTTACTTTTCCCTGTTTCCTGAAAGACTGCAGAATTACCATTGTTACATAATTTAATGAGATACATCTCTGGTTCCATTATAAATCATGTTCCTGCATTTGCAGATATTACATCAGAAGTTTCTCTTTTGTGACTAGAATTTTTTGACTGAGCTCAAAAATAATTCTTCAAGCCTAAGTAACAATTCCTTGGGAATTTTTGTACAAAGAAAGTGAGGAATATTATCTAAGCAGAGTACTTCTAGCTACGCACTAACTCAAATGTTCCTTTCTAGGACTGCAGAATATATTTGTGGCTCAGACATTGTGGACAGAAGCCTGATAGCTCTGAATAAAATTGAATTTACAGCGCAAAAAAAAAAATATGGCTTCTGAATTCAGATTAATTTCTGTGCATGGTCAATAAACTCCTGATGACACGTTAACAGCTTTAGCACCGCTGATGTTATTTTCCTGCCCTGGGCATGGTATCTCAGCAGAGAGCTCTGCGATAAGTCAGGTCCAACCCTGTCCAGACGCGAGGGGCCAGCCGCAGGCAGCAGGAGATGCTCAGGCAGAGCCCACAGCGGGGCGCGGGCCACGGTGACCTTGCTGGGGAGTGATGAAATGCCCAGATACATGCAGCACTGCTGAGAGCACCAGGAGGTAAAAAATTGATACTACTCCTCCACTCACCCTCCTCCTTCACTGAGATGGAAGGTCAATGTGTGAGTTTTCTTTCCTTTTTTTTTTTTTTTTTTTTTTTTTTAAGAAGCTAACGCTGCCAAGAAAAAGAGGTTTTCTTCTATCAGCAAATATACAGGAGATAAACATGCCGAATGCTGTGTTATTAAGTACACAAAAGGGAGGACGTAAATGTTTCCATGGTAACATCTCCTCGGCTGTCTGCCCCGCCTGTATACCATGCTCAGGGACTGTCGGGGGGAAGCACCTGCAGAGCTGCATACCCGGGAAGCAAGGCAGGGGGCTGGGGGATATGCATCACCAGGGGCAGGAAGGGAACCAGCAGGTCATGGGGACGGGGGTGCTTGCCCCTTCCTGGGGTGCTGGGGCAGCCAGAAGGGCTCGCAGGCACTGCGTCGGGAGGGTGCACGACCCCGCGGTGGCTCTGGTCAGATGGGTGTGGGCTCCTGCAGGGTCTCACACCCCGGGGGGATTCTTGTGATAATTTCTGTCCTTTGAAGCTTCCATCCATGGGCAGGACAACAGGAAGCAAACCCCAGGCTTGCAGCCTTACTCTGCACTTCAATGAGCGAAGAATTTCCAGACACCAGCAGGGAATTTTCCAGGAGACAGAGCCTGAGGGAAACACAAAGGAAGAATGAGGCAAAGCACCTAGAAATTCTGAGCGATTTTGAGGGAGAATTACCTTGTCTCTACAGCTCAGGGTAATTTGCAGTGCTTGGTTGCTTCTCTCCTCATGCAGCACAAACAGATATCTGAAGGATTGTTTCTGCCATGTTCTCACTGTAAGCTCTTTAGGGACTGCTTTAGAGACCTTCCATCTTAAAACTGGATTGAGAAGCAAATATATGTGATTAAAGA
Source organism: Alectura lathami (assembly GCA_013399715.1). NCBI lineage: Eukaryota > Metazoa > Chordata > Aves > Galliformes > Megapodiidae > Alectura > Alectura lathami. Next base: position 34,474 of record VXAV01000119.1, read on the forward strand.
TCAAGCTGGGAGGTATTAGTGTCCATCTTTTATTACATACAAACAAAAAATAAGTTAGCCATATGCTGTGCCTCGTTTGTTTTGGACTAGTGCACCAAAAGGAATCTCTAATAAATCCTTCATTGCTTACCCACCCCCTCACTTTCTTAGGTTTCCATCCTGTTATGTAAATATCACTGACATTTGAAAGGAGACTAAAAAAAAAAAAAAAAAAAGGATTAAATCTGCAATTTACATTTGCAACTTACAGTTCAATTATTTCAGACAGATATGGAAACAATCCTGGTTGTCCACCTCCATTTTCCTTACTGAGCGAACGTGGGCATGCCAGGCACATGCTTTTAGCTCACAAAATAGGGCTCTCCAGAGGCTCAGTTACTCAGAATCAGCCAGGCTGTGGCCAGCTGCCACAAGTAAAAACACAAGTAAAAAAAAAATCTGGTAAGAGGGAGGTGAGGTTTAACTTGTAACTTGCCCAAGCATGAATTTCCCGAGCAAAGCTACAACTGGTTGAAAATGACGTTTAGCAAAAACTATGTGTGAAGGGGGGAAGAAGCTGACTTTTGTTCAGACCATCGGGGGATTTTTTTTGGTTTTCTCATCTTCCAGCTGTGTTTTATTATGATGAAAGGACTTAGGGGGTCAAGAATAATCCCTCGTGCATATTAGCACATATGGGAGCAGTTTAGCACACAAACAAAAGCCTTCCAGTTGTCCAAACAGTAAAAGAACAGAAACACATCTCATGGCACCCGCTGTTCCTCGCAGGGCTCAGTTCATGCGGACCATGTGCAGATGTGCGCTCGGCGCGTGTCAGAGTGAAGGTGTCTGAGCACCAGCAACCTCTGCTGGAGTCGCACGTGTGCCAGGTGCCTTCCTTCAGTCCCACAGCAATGACACAGCTCTCCTGATCCCGGCACCTAAACCAGCAGGTGGAAAAGTTATCTGAGCTTGAGTTACATCCGCCTCTCTGCTCAGCTGGGGGGGGGATGCACGATGAAAGGCTGATCACACCAGACTGCGCTCTGTGTGCTTTGGCTGGAGATCTGTTTTTAACTTCACGTCAGAGCATCTTGAAAGGCAAGAAAGAGGGGCTGCAAATGGGTATACGCTGTTAATGAAATCAAACAGGATCCTGGGGATGTCCTGCGTGCGTGCGTGTGAGGTCTCTCTGTCTCTGATGCTGGTGGGTAGCTTCAGCAGGAGCACAGACAAACCAGGTAGCTCAGGTGAAGCTCTAAAACCCATCTGGGGATAAATCAGAGTTGAGGCTATAGCTCCCTGGGTCCACAGGGAACACTGCAGACATTGTTTACTAGTATTTCTCCACTCTTCATAGGCAGAAGCTGCTTGGTGGCTGGAATTAACCAGCAGATTTAATCTGTTTCAATATACGTGTTTGTTTATGGGGGAGGAGGGGGAAATTCTTGGCGGATGTCAACGTGGTCAGGATGTCACTGAGCTGATAACCTTTTTCTCTGCGACTGCCATTTTCCCTCCTATGCTCTCCATGCTAGGATGTTTGTCAAAGGCCACTGGAAAGCAGCTTCTTTCGTAAGACTTTGAGGCTGCTCTGCTCCCTGCACTTCAGCACGGGCCGGTGGCCAGCGTGGGCAGTCTTGGCAGAGACTTCCCAGCTGCATTACAGGGGGACAGGCTATGGGCAAGCTGGATAATAGTCCCCCAAAAGCACTCTGTGGCCAAAGTATTGTCTTGGGGGGGGTGTTGTGGCTTCTCAGCCTACTGCCCCTCTTACTTGTGCCACTATGGTGCTTGGTAAGGGAGGCCTGCAGTGCAGCTTCCTGTGCAGCGCACAGTGACGAAGATGGACCTCTCTTCTTACTAACTTCATCTCCTTATGCAAGAAAGCAATGATTTTTTTATTTTTTATTTTTTTTAAAGGAGTGTTCTTAATACAAATCACCAGTTCTACATTCAAGAAAAGGCATAGGACTAAGAGCTCGCTACCTTTTCTCACGGCCACAGGCAGCGATTTGGAAATGGAAAGAAGATTTGTGCCGTGGTCACGCACTTGCCTCAGCAAAACCCAACCTCCACTTGAATGCCAGGAAGCTGGGCCCCCTGCCAATGTGCTCCCTGACAGGCAACATGGCAGCCGGGGCTCATGGGATTATTGCATCTTCTGCTATCTTCGCTTGGGCATATCTCAGGCCCTCTGATAGCATGTCACCACTGCTGTAAACAACCGGGAGCCTGAACACAACTCAGATGATATTATCTAGGTAAGTGAAGGTGGTTATGTCCAAGGCCATAACTAACCTCTGTGCTAAGTAAATGCAAGAATTTGAAGGCAAAAACATCTCTCTGCCATACTCCTTCCAGGAATGATTGCTGCTTGCCTTCCTAAGGGGCAAGGAGCCTGCCTACAGCATTATGAGTTTTGACAGAACATCTGTCATGGGACAGGTAAGGAGCCAGTACACTCCGTTTCCCATCTGTGCCCTTGTGTCGCCTGTTACGCCTCTGACCTTTGCAACGCTGAGCAGAAAGAGACAAGAAAGTCTTACAGGACTGGGATCATCGCAGTGGGATGTCTAACAGGGCAGTATATCACCGCTAGGAAACTCAAGGAAGCAACTTTTGCCCATTATTTGTATGGAGAACGCTTTCTGTGAAGCACATAGGTAGAATTTACATATACAGACACATATGGATTTCCCCTGAGTAGCTTAGCACTGAGCATTAATAGACAGATCAAACTGCTACTTAGCCGCTGGAGTCAGGGAAATTGAACCAGGGCAGCAAAATAAAAACCAGTCTGACTTCTAGTGTGCTTCCAGTGATTTTGTTGAGAACTGACTTCTGCTTGAGTACTTTGGACAGCTGAAGATGGTAAGTTGGAGTTCCATATGCCAAACTCTGTCTTCCCCTCTCCTGCTATCCATAAAATGACAAGAATGCTTTCTACGTATGGAATGATTTCAGATCTTCCCTGCCTTACCCTTTGGTCTGACCACTCTCTTCAGTCCTACCATTTGCACAGGATCACATACTATAAAGATATTATTAGCCGCTCACTCACCACCCCTTTTCTGGCTCAGTGACTTGTGAATAATGCTGTCCTTCTCAGGGTATGCTGGTAAAACATCTACACCGTGCTACCCCTGATTGTGTAGAGGACATGCTTGCTAGATGACAGCTAGTTTAAGAAGGTTTTGAACCTTTTAGAAAACGGGAGGAGGAGGATGTTCCTTGAATCCCTTGGATCATAAATCCTAGCCTGACAAGGATAAAGACGACAAAATCCAGGTACCTCAAACAGTTCCCCAAGTGTCTAGACTGCAGCAGTCCTCCTAGGGCTGGAAGCCAATGCTGGGTTTCACTGGTAGGAGGGATAATCTCCCTTTTCTTCCTTGCTGCATCTGTGAGTAGAGCTCCAGCATTTCAAGATCCAGTCCCAGCTCCAGCGAGCCATGCTGGAGCCACTGACTCATGGCCAGCGTGGGTGGAGGGCCAGCATATTTTATCTTACGTGGAAGAGAAACTCCTCGCTTAGAAGAGGTTCCTCTCTTTTCCGTGAAGCTAAATTTAAAAAGCAGCAGCTGTTTGAAGCTTCTCTGGAGTTTGGAATATTAGAATAATCCCTAAAGAAAAACACAGAAGTGATTAAGTATTTTGGAAAAAAAAAAAAAAAAGAAAAGAAAAAAAGGAAAGAAACAGGATTCATCACACAGTTCAACGCTTCAGCACGATAATATCAAAGTTGGTGCACAGTCCCCCTCTCTACTCTCTGCCTAAAATTTGTTAAAGAACAGTCGGGGTGGAATCTATGTTTTAAAACGAAGAGATGCAAAAATAAATACATAGCAAATAAATGTAAGCTTGGCTACATTCATTTCCAGGACAGGACTGCAGTTATATAACAAAGTGCACAAAACGTTTTGCTTTTTCCAAAATTCACTCTCGAAAGCCGTTTGTTCCTTAGGCTAAGAAGAAGAGAGAAGCTGAGCCCTGGCAGCCTGCAGAACCATTTGTGCTGTTCTTTGCAGCAACCTTTTGCATACATGAAATAATTACCATGACTCCCCTCAATTATTTCTTCGCTACATTATATAAACCCTATCTTTTGATCCTTCCTCACTGTGCGTGCCAGGACAGCTTTCATGCAAAAGTGCAAACTGCTGCATACATTAAACACATGTTACAAGCCCTGAGCTTTCCAGGGGCATTAATGTGAGGGTGACACACCTGGCACAGGTTCCACAGAGTTTTAGCTGTTCCCACAAAAGTCCACATGATGTGAAATATGCTTAATCTCACCTAATCTGTTTCTACCACAGACTAAAGGAAAAAAGAATGGACAAGTGGTATGAGGGATAATAACGTTAGAGATGGAGACTCCCTTTCCAACATAACATATCCTCCAAGCTAGTTAAACGTTAATTGCTGAGTCCTCATTAAAACAAGCCTCGCAGGACAGCTTTACCGTAGCGTGTCTTCTGAGAGTTAAGGAGCTGGGATCCGGGAGCAGCGGCATCACCTCGTGCTTCTCTGTGTGTCGAACACCTCGCCCTCCTTCCCAAGCAGACACCTAAAGCTGGGTCTTGCTGTGTAAAGCTTCAGCGTGGCAGACCCATGGCAGCTTCCTCGCTGCCCCAAGGCTGATGCTTGGATAAGGTAGGAGTGCATTTAGCAGAGGATCAGCATGTAGAAACAGAGGTGTCTGTGAGCAAGGGCTAGGGAGCCTGCACAGGAAAGTCAGCATTAAAAGAAGCATGGAAGACTGGGGAACCACACGAAGCACCAGTGCCTGCCCAGGCGTGCGAGCTGTCAGGGAAAGGATGGGAGGCAGAGAGCCATCATTACGCATCATCTTGTGACTGCTGTGTGCTGCCAGGAGAAAGCACGCCATGGCACCGAGCTGCCTGCTCTGGAGGCAAGCTGCAGAGGCACACAGGGAAAGCAAGGAATCAGCAAGAGGCACGTCAGTCCCCTAAGGACCCGAGCGGTGCAGCATTCTGTCAGCAGAAAGGTGATGCCCCTGCCTGGCATCCAGACTAAAGCAGAGAGACCATCCTTTGTTTATAAACACATCAGAGACAACCAGGTTACTGTGGAAAGTCGTTTTATTTCAGAATTTCACGCACTCTGTCACAGACCATGCACTTGAGACTTTCCCCTTTACAAGTCCACAGCCTCCAGGCCTGGGAGAGATGGAGCATCATCTCCTTGCTGCACACTGCGAGGACCCACGTGCTGAGAGCGAGGGCCGTCAGGCAGCTTGCCAGGAGGCAGAAAGAAGCCTCTTGGTTCCATAATTGCTTCTGAACACTTTAAAATAAATCCATCCTAGTCAAAGGATTGGTGATGGAGCTCAGCAGCAGCAAAAAGCCACTGCTGAGCAAGCTGGTCCTCGCCCTGTGGTGACAATGACAATCTCGTGTGAGCTAAGCGATCGCAGAACACACCAAAGCGTTCTTGGAGTCCCAGGAAGCAAGCAGGCAATGCACGCTCTGGGCCTCTTACAATCAGTTTGTCTTGGAGCCGCTCTGCCAGGAAGGTGGCCAGGAGCTGCCCTCTTCACATTCATCTGTAGGTCCTGCTCTGTGCTACAGCTTTGACTAGAAAGGAGCCTACCTGTGATTCAGCCCTCCTGGCTGCACGTCAGCACGTGTACTGCATTAACACTGAGAGGTGCCAGCTCGAAAGACTCTGCAACAATCCGTTTGTCCACAAGCTGGGTACAGCTTAAGTGTAAATTTCCTGCATAGTTGCTCTGCTCCTTCTTCCCTGCCTCCAACACCCCCTGCTCTTGGAGCACTCCTCGTTGCAGTGTCCCTGTGACCCTTTACATCTTTGGCCTTTGCTGAAACTGCCACTGCCAGGGCAGCTGCTGCCCCGGTGGTGGCTGCCTGTTGGAAGGGAGCATCTGCCTCCTGAGAACAGGCTTGTGGCTAGCTCGGAGTGGGGAGAACCAAAGGGAAAAAATGATGGAAGTGATTCAAGTGAAGTGGAGCAAAGTCTACAGAAAAGGCAAAACGGCAGCTTCAGTCTCCATCAGATACAAAAATTGAGCTCAATAGCAGCAAGAAATGGCCATAAAATATTAATTCAGTAGGTTGCCAGGACGAAGTAAAAGCATTCATGTGAAAAATTCTATATACAGATATGTACGTGGCAACTGTTCTTAAGCAGCCCAGACAGTGGCTTCCTCCTGCTTATGTCTCACCTTTTTTGTACCTATAGTTTTGACCATCCCAAAACCGAGCTGCTGCTCAGTTCCACGTGATGACCATGGCACTGGAGTCAGCACCAAGTGAGGGGTGAGATCACACAAGAAATGAGCATAAGGGGAACTCCTGACAACCCTGATATTTTAATATTTTTGTTGACCTTCAAGTAATTAGAAGAAAGGGGAGTTTCCCCAAATAGCCTGTGGGCTCCAAGTCTCATCCATCTGCTTTTAGGGTAGGAAGGCTGATAGAAAGGCAGTGGAGGGCAGGGAAAGGAAGGGGGGAAAATCTGGGAGTGAAAAGCAATCAACAACTGACCAACAGCGACTGCTGCAAAACTTACAAAACACAAAATTATACAAACGGAACTTCTGTTAACCTTTTATAGACTACAGACTTCATACACACACACAAAGTTTAAAGTATGCATCTGGCAGTCTAGAAAACACCAGTACCCTACGACTTAAATAATTCAAAATGCAACGTTGTGTTATCGCTATATATGGAATTCTATCCGGCACGTCGGCTAAAATGGACGGACTGTCCGAGAAAGATGCTCCCACACTCATCTCCCAGCCCTGCCTCTGCAGGAAAAAATAAATTAAAAAAGAAAAAGGGTAAAGGCTCTCCTCCGTGCTCCCACTCCTGAACCTTGAAACTTCACTGTCAAAGGGGATTGAGTCCTGAGAGGAAGGGAGTAGAAAAGGATGCCTGCTCCCGCCAGACTCTGCCTCCCCTGGTCACGGAGGCTGGACAGCACGAGGAAAATGGGTGCTACAGCTGGGGTGTGTTTCTGCAACACTGGCTGTGCTCACTGTCTAAGATGCACACGGCCCCAGCCTCAGGCAGACACCTTCCCTCTCTTTGAGGACAGGAGGCCAAAAGGCTGACAGCAGCCTGTCGAGTCCGTGTGGCTGACGTAGGAGATACCAACAACGCACCAGCTGTCCCCAAAAGCCGCACCATAGTCCAGCTGCAGACGGGAGCTGGGGGAGAACGGCCTGATAGTGGTGAGCTGCAGCGCCTGACCAACCGGTCCAAACAGACAGACTGGAGAGCGATGCCCTCACCAGCTCCCTCAGTAAACTGGGAACACTGGAAAGTCAACACATGGGAATGAGGAAGGGGAAAGGGCCTCTGCTCTGAGGCGACAGGGGAGAGGAAACACACAGCGCGAGAAGATGGCAAAGCCTGCTCCTCTCTAAATGCCAGCTCTGTGCACGTACAATAACGCCAGCATGTGGAACAGCACCTCTCTGATGACACCAGCGCGGTCCCATTGGCTTTACCAACTTACAGCTGTGAGAATCTGGCTCGCGTGTGCTCATGGCAAAGCCATCTGAGGCACGCTGTCCTGCCTCCACCTCCTATAAACCACAACAGCCATAAACTCTCTGGGAAAAGATGAAAAAATAATCCCTGTTCCCACGTGCATCTCCCACTCATCTGCCATAATCAGCCTCTCTCCCTCTAGGCCAGAGATACATCTGAGGAGCCACCCCATTCCCATGTCCATTCCCACCGCGACACCCAGCAGATCTGGCTAGACAGGAACAGCAAGCCCTGCTCCTTTGGCCTCATCACACAGCCAGACCACAAAGGCCTCTTCCTCCCCTGCAACAGCATCAGTGAGAAGTGCCTGTGCTGGAGGCTGTTGCAGCAGGGTAGACAAGCTTAGGCCTTACTCATGAACACAAAGTACAAAGCACGAGAAGGCTCCGTCAAAGCAGGAGCCGGGGGCATTCTCCTCTTTCAAGGACTACAGCACTAAATACTGTCAGTGTTACCATTATGCGCCCAGACACACAGCCCTACCCAGAACATCTCATTCAGTCTGCCCTGCACCACTGGGTCAAAACAAAAGCAAAAAAAATAATGTGGGGGGGGAGGTGGAAAAGGAGACAGTGCGGTACAACAGAGAAAAAGAAACACAGGGACAAAACCAGACCTGAGGAAAGGACCTCAGTGCAAGTCTGCTGAAGTTGTCACTGGATTCACCAGCCCACGTCCACCTTTTTCAGATCAAAATGGACTCACTGCAGTAAGAGCACTACGGGAAAAAGAAGTGCATAGTTGTGCGGTTGTTTTTGTCTGTTTTTTTTTTTTTTTTTTTTTTTTTTTTTTTTTTTTTTTTTGTAGACATGTGAGCATCAGCACAATCTATGCAAAGATCTCAGTTTTAGCCTCTTTTCCCTAGCCAATGGGTACCTGTTGGGGCAGAGGTGGTGGAAATGGACCAGTAGCACCACAAAAGCCAGTGGGAGCACCAGCTCCACAGCAGGAAATAACAACGAACCAAGTGAACCAAAAGGAGACAGGGGGAGAGAGAGAGATGTGGAGGAGACATATTTCGCAGTAATCCGAGTCCACCTTGGCTAAACCCTATCAGCGTTTCCCCAGGTAAGGCCCCGTTACGTCTGCAGCAAGACCTCTGGTTCTGACAGAGAGCTGTAGAGGGTGTAGCCCAATTCATCCACCTCTTCTGGGGTGAGCTCCGAAAACAAGTTCACCTTGGGGTTCAGAGCGCTGGGGAGGACACCTGCCTCCAAGTAGCGGATCAACCGCTTCAGCGCCTGCAAGAAGCGATCGGCCAGCACGTCCTGGGACCAGTTGGACTCCTCCTGGGACAGGTGCAGGATGACGTTGGTCAGCTGGCTGGCGGTGAGGTGACCCAGGGCCGGGTTCAACTTGCATACCGCTTTGAAGATCTTCAGGCACAAGCAACGGCAGCCCGAATCGCACTGGTCCAGGGCCCGCAGGCGAGCCGTTTCTGCTGGCCGCAGGCTCAGCCGCCACAGGTTGTCATTCAGGGCCAGTCGATGGGGTTTGGCCACGAGGACGATGTCACCCAGCGTCAGGGACGGCAGGAAGTCGATAAAAAGGTGTCGTTCCGGATCGTACTGGACCTCCAGCGTCAAATCCGCTGGGGGAGCCGCCGGACGGATCACATAATCCAAGAGAGTCCCGATCGCTGGCCAGTTGATGGACCCAGCTACAACCTTCTCAAAGGTCTCTGACACGGCTCTGGGGGAAAGGTAACCTCCCACCACACAGCGGTCCCAGTAGCTGCTCCCACGGGGAAAGTACTCCGGGTTTTCCCGACGCACCAAGTAGAAGCCAGGAATGTTCATGATAGTTTCCTCTCCAGGGATGCAGGACCACAGGTTCTGCTCCAGCATCAGAGGCACGATAAGCTGGATGTGGTCAGCTGTCACTACCTTTCACAAGAGAGAAAAGTCGGTAAGAACAAGCCTCCTCTCCCCACGCTCAGATTTGCTCACCACCTTTAGGCTGCCTTCTGCTCAAACGAACTTGGAACAAGGCTTCAGCTGTCTCTGTCTCCTCGCTGTGTGGGATTCACAGCCTCCCGCTGTCACAAGACATTTTGAAGGACCGTCACCCACAGTCAGTGGGTAACTCCAGGCACAACACATGGCAATGCTTACATGCTACTTGCTATCTGGGGATCTTTAATACTTCAGGACCTAACACGGACTGCATACAGAAGAATCATTTTGCCTCCTATTGCTCGAAGTTGTGAGATGCAGCTGGCCCAGGGCACAGCAGCACCACGTGGTAATTTAAAACCGGAGGCAGAGTTTCTAGACAAGCTTATGTTGCCATGGTTTAATTATCCCATGCAACAGCTAGGTACTGCCCTCACCTGGTCTGCCACTTTGTTCAGAAAAAGGTCACTACAGATCCCTTTTCACCAAGGCGATTAAGACCCCAGATCTAAGTTTCACTCAATGCTCACCATTCCATTCCACAACTCTGACTCAAACAAAAAAAGCCTCTGAATCACTCATTACAGACATCGGCATCTTTCTGTAAGGGGGATAGCAGCAGGGGCTACTGTCCAATCCCAGCCTGCCATGCATTAAAAAAAACAATAGGGAAGACCTTCATGAATCATAGAATCCCAGAATGGTTTGGGTGGGGAGGGACCTCAAAGCCCCCCCAGCCCCACCCCCTGCCGCGGGCTGGCTGCCACCCACTGGATCAGGCTGCCCAGGGCCCATCCAGCCTGGCCTTGAGCACCTCCAGGGATGGGGCTCCCACAGCTGCTCTGGGCAGCCCCTGCCAGGGCCTCACTGCCCTCTGTGTAAAGAATTTCCTGCTAACACCTAACCTAAATCTCCCCTCTTTCAGCTTAAAATTATTCCCCCTTGTCCTATCTCTGTCAGACTGTAAAAATATCCAGGGGGTCTAAGGGAATATCACATATTTGAAAGAAGATGGAAGGGACAGAGAGAAAACAGAGGTGTGCTGGAAAAGCACCAAGAAAAGCACAGCTAAAGGGGAAGGAAAGAAGTGCCAAGACAGCTTGTAGAAACAAACCAGCAAAAAGCAAATGCTTCGCAGACAAACCCAGAGCAGCCTGGCCACGCTTGTTCCGACAGCACTGCAGAAATCAACACCTGGGAAAGGCGACACCGAGAGCCTCCTTACAGGGGCACGCTGTGCTGAGGCAGCACCGCCAGCAGGGGTGCCCGAAATGCCCCTGCCTCCTCGGCCTGCTGAGCAACGGCCCGCCAAGCCCCAGGGCTTACCTGCAGGTCGTCGTACAGGCTGCCGCTGAGGTACATGTCACGCAGGGGCATGTCTGGCAGCTTGGCACGCAGGAAGCTGCGCAGCTCAGCGCAGATGTCCACGGCGGCTTGCTTGGCCCGGGCCTGCTCGTCTGCTGGGATAGCCACCTTCCTCCGGTAGTAAGCAAAGAGCTTTTCTTGCAGGGACAGACGAAGGTGGGATTTTTTCAGCTCCGCTTGACTCCTCTTGGCAGACAGCTTGGATTTGGTGGGTTGGAAGAAGTCTGCAAGACAGGAGGAAAACTGTTGATTGCCTGCAGTGTTTCGCTGCAAAGTGATCTGCAGGAGCGCAGCCTCCGAGATGTCAAAGAGCTTTCAGCAGACACCTTGCAAGCTTTACACAGGTATCAGTCAAAAGGGGGGTGTCGAGAATCTTCAACACAAGTTCCTGCAAGAATCACATGGGCTGAAAACTAGTTACCAGATGTGGAATTTCACCAGAACAAGACTAATGCTCACATTGTGTACGAGGAAGTCATATTCACGGCTACGCGGGCAGTTCCTCAGTTCCATTCCATCAAAAATTCAGCACCGTTAGCAGTTCAGCTTATTTAACATGATGCCAGGCCAGCAGACCAGCAAAAAACCCCATCAGTACATGGTTAAGTTTTGAACACTACAATGGATGTGCACAACAGCAAAACCCAGTCCTAAGCAGGGCGAGAGATCTGAGAAAGAAGCTCACGCCACCAGGAAATAAAATGCCAGCACTCTGATCTCCACATATCAGGACGGCAAGGTGACAGACCTTGGGGGCAGCAGAGCTGGCAACCATAGCCTTAATGAAAACCTCCCCCAAGCTGTAACCGAGCACAGAGCGGCGACATGCCGTTACGCATGTAACAGCGGCACAACGCTTCACGCTGCTGCTCTTTGAGGCTGGTCTCCCAAAGAAGCGAGCCGGGCTTCCCGTCTGCCTGTCAGGCCCCTCCTAACACACACCCGGAGTTTCAAAAGTGCCTAACAAGGCTAAAGGAAGCAGTACAGATCTAGGGGATCCTAAGACTTTGGGAGGGCTGTGGAACTCGGCAGCGTGCAGGAGACGCCCCCAGATCAGCGGGGCTGCTGGGGCAAGCAGCTGTCACGCCTTTGTTGAGCCACGGGCATGCGGCCACTGGGCAACACGTGCAGAACGGATCCGTCTTGCCCAGCCTCAGCTGCTGCTGTCTCTTGTCTCACTGCGGTCTTTTGGACAGGTTTGTGTGTGAAAAGGAAATAGCCCAAAGCCCACAGAGAACCAGACTTAATTGACTGCTCGTGAAACAGTTCATTTTTTCATCCTAAGTTTTGATTTATTTTTAAGCCCAGAACATGAGACAGTCTTATTGATGGTTCTGTGGGGAGCCCAAACAACTGGTCTAGAACCCCTTTAACCCCTTCAGACAAGATGGACTAAACTACGTCTTACTGCCCTTGGAAATACAACTGCTGAGTCCCTTTTTACAGCTTGCTGAAGACTAACTCAATGATAAGCAGCACTAAAAAGGCAAACAGTGCTACAGAAATTATCAGACAGGTTGGAAATAATATAGGAAATAACGTTATAAACTGCTGGTACATTCACCATTTAAATAGTCCCCTCTCAAAAAGGAGGGGAATGAACTGGAACGGCCCAAAGAAAAGCAGCAAAGAGTTTCAGCGGAATGGCTTTTTATGAGAAAAGGCTGCACAGGTAAATATTCAGCCTGAAAGAGGGAAGTCTGAGGGAGAAAAACGCTTACATCCATGAGGTCAGGAGAGGAATGAGGAATGCCCGCAGGCGCCTGTCGCTAGCTCCCAGCCTGACTTCTAAGTCCTGAAGCTATCAATAGACCAACTTAAAAGAGCAGCACCAAAATACCGGGCTAGAGAGAGCATTCCCCCCTCCCACATTCTTTCAAGCCAGTAACAGGCTCACAGCCAGGATGCCTCCACAGCGCGGAGTGCCACCCCGCTCCGTACCTGCGTCGGCGGCCGAGGGGTCGCTGGGAAGGGTCTGCAGGGAGCGGCTCAGGTTACTCTTCATGTCTTGGCTCAGTAGGCGCGAGGAGGACCCCAGCCAGCTCGGCTCTTCCCAGCTCCTCTTCCCCGACCGGCTCAAGCGCGTGGGGCTGCTGGGAGCGCTGATGGCGCGGTCGTACATCTGCAGCAACACCACCGCGCACAGCTTCGGTCACCATTTTGCTCCCCATCCAAAGCCCGCGTCCCCATGCCTCCCGTTTCCCTCCCTCCCACCCAGGGGCTGCCCCACGAGCTCACCCGTTTGACGGCCAGCGTGGCGATGCCCAGCACGGCAGCTCCTCCCACACCCAGCACCAGCCGGGCGTTGGACAGCACAAAGTCGATGGCGGTGCCGATGCCATTGTCGTCCTTTTTGCCTCTGCGCTGCCCGGCGCCCGCCATCTCACCTGGAAGGGGGCAGCCTGTGGGTCAGAATGCGCCGGAAGAGCCGCGCTAACCGGGCTCTGCGAGGGCAGCGCCTCACTGCTTCCAGCTCTGCTTTTGTTCCGAAGAGAATTCACCTAGTGCTTTTTTGAGAAGTAAGATGTACTTTGCTCATGCTTTGCAGCGAAATCCTGCATGTTATGCAAAACTCTGTGACCTGACACTCCTGCCCCCAGGCAAGGGGGTTTGGTTTCCATACAAGCCACGTACAGCATGAACATCAACACTCTCTTCTGTACACACTTCAGTTCCCTTCAATTCCCACTTCATTTTGACATTCAAATTCAGAGATTCCCTGCCCAACCACAGGTCTAAAACACCCCTTACCAGCGACAACAGGCACGCACAAGGCTGACTGCCACACCACCGCACGGAGCAGGGCTGCACCACCACGCAGGAACCTACCTGAGAGCTAAAGCATCTGCACGGAGACCAGGAGGGCCCTCCTGGCGCGGCTCTGGAGGCACCTTCTGGCCAGCTTCAGAGTGGTGGCGGGCAGGAAGCACTCATCACCTTCCAGCAGAGGAGAGGGCTTCGGAAAGCAGAGGTAAGCCGGGCCAGAAGAACCTGCGGGGAATGGGGGAACCCCTACACCAGCCCCCCCAGCTTGCTCTGCAAGAAAGCCTGCCCCTTCTCCAGCTGCCTCTCCCTGTCCTCCGCCCGCTGCAGCCCCTGGTTCTTGCGGAACTCGCGGCGGACGGAAGCCAGGTAGAAATCGCGGTCCGTGTAGCGCAGCCCGCGGCCCTGGCGCAGCAGAGCGCGGTAGAGGGTCAGGACGGCCTCCCGGGACCACGCTGCCATGGGGAACGGCCGGCCGGGCTGGGGAGCGCTGCGGGGCGCGGGGCTGGGGCCGGCTTCTCCCTCCCC
>VXAV01000120.1:0-15476 GCA_013399715.1 Alectura lathami
TGAGGTCCCTTCCAACCCAAGCCACTCTACGATTCTGTGATTTCTGTACCCATTTAAAGTGCCAACGAACCCTTCTTGAACACCAGCAACGCATGTCTCATGACTATCACTGCACAGACACCAGACCAGCTAGTATTAGACCAGCTCCTTAGTTAGATACCATCTCTCCACTAGTAAAATAGCGACTGCTTGGAGATGGAGCTTCAAACACAGCAATGTCATGAAGCTGGCAGGTGAAAATATTCCTACTGTGCCTTAAAATATTGCAATCACTCTGCTCTAGAAGTGTCTCCAAGCCTGGGCAACAAACATATTGAGCTTAAAACAGTGCCAGCTGCTCCCTGCAGCCTGCAGGGGGCAGGAGGTGGGATGGTGCTCTCCCTTCTGCATGGCAGCCAAGAGAGAAGGAAGCTGGTCTTGCACACAGGGCAGCACAGAGATGGCAAACCCCCCGGCGTCACCAGTGTTTGCGCCGTGCATGGAGTAGGAACAGCTTGCCCTGTCCTAAGCTGCAATTAGTCAGACAGAAGTTACATCAAGTAGCAGGGCATAGAAACATAACCTTCTGTCCGATGAGGTTTTCCAAATTGTCGGTCATCTGGAAGGAGCATGTGCATTCAAGGGTCATAAGTTTAGCAAGGGTACATTAGTAGTGTGGCAAGCCAATAAACTATCATGCGCATATGTGCAAATATTAGCTGTGTGTAGATTTGAAATCTTGAAACAGATTCACTAAAGATTTAGGACTTTATTAAGGTCAAAGGGATTATGCTGCAGTTCATAGGCACATTTGTTTTATTAATTGAGTCATAAGTTCTGGCGGTCTGCAAACAGATTTCAAAACATGCATCAGCTGCTTTCGATTGCCATAAGAGATCTGAAAACCTGCCAGTAAGTCTGTTTGCAGCTCTTAAAAATTCTGGCTAAAAACCTGTTTTAAACTATTGGCAATTACTTTAAATAAATAAATAAAGGAGGGTACAGTGAAGGGGAGAGAGGAAGAGAGAAAGAAAGAAGCACATCTTTTGTGTAGGTAGAGCACAGCAGCAGCTGGTGTAAGTGCACTCCTCCAAAGGAGGCTGACCAGTTTCCAGTTTCTGGAAGCTAGGCTGTTCCTATGAGCACACAGAAGTTCGTTTGGAAACAAATATAAATGACTGCATCTTGAAAATGGACTTCAAGACGGTATCCCTGAGCTCACACAGCTTCCTGGAGCTCAGTGTTCACCAGCACAATCTGTGCTCTAAGTTCATACCAAGCTTGCCCCAGCTACTGACCTGAGCCAGAACAAGAAAAGAGAGAAACACCCAGAATCTACTGCACCATTCTGGCACCTCGTAAATGATTCTATGCTTCATTTTGAATTATCTTTCAACCAAGAACTGGTCTTCCTGCAAATTTGTCAGACCTTGTAACACAATAAGACTAACCACCCAGCTACTTCAGGTACACGACTGAAGCTCAGACATCCCTTTATTTTAGCACATTTACTTTCTTGCAGCCTCGTGCTGCTCCTCCCTTCACATCCCCTCTCATCACACAGGCACAGGCAGGCTAGAAGAGAGCATGACTGCCTTTAGCACATGAAATGAAGCACCAAAAGGCCTTCAGCTATTTGGGCAGAAGTCGTTTGAGGGGTCTGTGGCAGAGCAGGGTCTGCTCAGGTCCATGCTCCTTACCATGAGGCCATCCCACCTCTCTGTGGAACTCTGTAAACAACAGTAAAAGATCTGATCATGGGAAATCACTGTATAAAGCTACTATATAGCTCAAGGGTGCCTCTTGTTAACAACTGTAACACAGGCTACTTAAAGCAAATCGCTGAAGTGTTTATTTAGCCAAGCACAAGGTTACTACCTTGTAAACAGGAAGCACCCTCAAGCTATCCAAGCTATGTTCACAGGACGCCCAGGCTTTGCTGGGAGGGCCTGGAATTACAGGATTTTGTCCCAGGGAGTCTGCAGGACACTGATTTGTCCCGGGTTGATGTCTAGGATGGCATATGCCTCTGAACATCACCTCATTTGTGGCATCACTGACAAAGCCATCCATGCTACCACTACTGTCAGCACACAACATGGATTTATTCCTTTGCTGTCAGCAAGCACAACATTTTTTACTGGAGGACTTTACCTATAGCTGGAGTCAGACGAGATAAACCTCCAAGCCATCAGCTATAGTGCAGCATGTACCTTTGGGATGAGTTTTTAGTGGCTTTTTTTTTTCAACTTTACCACCTTTACCTCCTAATTTCATACACTTCTCTTCCAACAAATCGCCCTTTGAGCATTTATTTTCCCAATAAACTTTTTTGTACTATCAACTATTTTGCCCAACAAAAATATTTTTACACAGCGGTTGCAGTCTTCAGTTTCTTTTTCATCTGAGCCAGAAACATGTTAGCTATTCATGATTTTTTAATTATTATTGATCCATCCAATTAAAAACTTTTCGACATTTTGGCATTATTAATAATCAAGTTAACATCTGTTCCCATAAATGGCCAGAAATTATTTCTGTATTTATGGCTTCTCATAGGAAGTCCATGTGTGGAGCAGCTAAAGAAATATCTGAATGAGGTGCAGCACTTCACCCATGAAGACAATTCAAGGATGGATTCTTTAGCATGTAGAATTGGTTTCTGTGTACATCAGTCAAATGATGTATAGATTTAAGAGCCCACAAGCACGCTGTCACAAATGAGACCACAATTGAAATTGGGTCCAAAATTGCCTTCCAAAAATTTACTTCATTTGTGTCTAGGGAATAGAATTTATGCTTTGAAAATAACCATTATTGGCTACATGATACTCATCATAATAGTAGTTTTAGATTAATCCGTACCTTCAAAAAGATTAAAGGACATTCCCCTCCTCTTCATTAACGCTAACAATAAAAAACTTCAGGGGAAATCTATCAGGGAGTGGTGGCATTCTTAGCTATGCTATGCTCGTGTCCTGAGGTATTTGAAAAAAGTCATACCAACAAAGCACTACAGTCCATTACAGATTTCAACTGTGGCCTCAGTCCACATAGGATTTAAGGATGCTTGACTCAGAATTTTGTACCTGGATATGACAGATGTTGTTTGGCCACTTCATGTTTTTTGAACAATGTGTGAGCTCACATTATACCACTGCTCTAACCCAAACCATGCCTTTTAATTTCTGAGTCCTAACCAACTACTCATGGCTCTGGTTTAGTTCCCTAGTGACGTGAATATGGAAATTCAAGATAGGTTATTAGAAAGCATGCAAACAAGCACCGAGTTTGGATTCTAGCAAGAAAGACAAGAAGAAGGCATATACAGCTATCTCCATTCAAAAAAGTATTCGTGGGATTCATGTAGTCTCATCTCTACTGACTTTAAAGGAGACAAACACATTTCCTTCTCTTCATGCTACCACGTAGAGCAGTACACACAGTAATTGTTATCTTAGGTTAGAAGGGGCTTGTTCGTATTAAATTAAAATAGTACTTTGCATATCAAACTGTCAAATTCTATAACCAGCACACTCTGTCCTTAAAGTGCAAACACAGGCAGAAAGTTGAAGGGCAAGGACCAACACCACGAGATCTCCCTCTTGTAACACAGAGCAGCCAACACTGTACCAGCCAGCTTATTGGAGGCACATAGTGTGCTTACTCTATCCTGCGTATAACAGGGTCCTTCTGTTAATCATTTAAATTTATAGTGGCTTTACATTTTTCAACAATTCCAGTCAAATTGCATGCATTTACTTAAAGCTTGCCCAGTGTCTGGTATTTACAAATACTGCCATATATTTTAAAGCAGGAGTCTTTCCCAATTAGCTGAAGTGTTTAAGAAAATCATCATATATCCTGAATGATGAAAGATCACAGAAGGAGGTCTCCTAATGGATGACAGGTGCAGGAGTGAAAGCATCTAAAGACCATGTGCCAAAAACCAAAAAGTCACAGAGTATCATAATTCACTTTAAATTGCACACAGGTCACAAAGTTAAATAAGACCTTTGGCTCAGAAGGTGTTTAAAATTACTTCTCTTTTTACAACAGAAACAAACCCAAGAAAGTGCTGATTCTTAAAAATGAGATATCTTAAGTCAGCTGCATATGGAGAATAAATATAAATAAATATTACAATAAATATAAATAAAATAAATACAAAATTAAAAATAATTTGATTTTTTTTTTTTTTTAAACCTCTAAAGAGCCCGAATGAGCTCTAGTCATCTTCAATGATCTCTTACACTTCTGGTTGATTACAAAAACATTAAAATCTGGGCAGGCTAACTCACGTATTTAAAAGTTTTCATCCACTACACCTTCTAGCTGTACAAGACTACTTTTAGAATCTTCAGTGACTGGCAATTCTGCCACAAAATATAACCGAGTAAGATTAACAGATTAGTTGGATGAAATTCCCCAAATCAGATTCTCACCTGATTGACACAAAGACCAACGTTTTCTTCGAACCTGCCCTCACAGTATTGCGCAGACCCAAGGTGGCCCTGCCTGCAGACGAGGTGGTATGCAGCGGTGCTTGGCTGTACCACAGCAACATGCCTTTTTTCCAAGGACTCACTCACTATTCAAATGATTAAGGAATAGCAGTTTTCAATTTTAAAATGGTCACTTTCTGCATGATTTCCTCAAAATACATTTCAGAATGCCCATAATTCAAGGATGCTCAAATACCATCTCAGCCACAATGCCAAGAACATGATGCCATTATTATGGGGTAAACCTGTGCTCAGACAAGGCAGTTCAGGGACACACAACACTATTTTAGGTCATTGTGTGCGGAAAGTTGAAGATGACCACGTTGAAGAAGTTTGGAGAAAAACAGAAAGAGAGACCACTAAGTTGACCAGAGCTAATCAATGTAAAGATAAAGACATCGCGGCCCAGTCAGAAATGCATATGCCATGGGCAGACAAATACAGTGCGTGGGACCATTAGACCAAAATGGAACAAGTAACATCAACTAGCTGGTCTGTGTAGCACCAGAAGTTTTAGTCACTTAGTGCAGAGACCTGCACAAACATGGCCCATGAAATTGTGTCATCTGTGCATATGACAGCAGAAAGCATCACAGTCTTCATCCAGAAACTGGAACTGGGCAGAAGGGAGAGCAGCACGCAGCCCCCACCAGCACGCTGGTATGACTTCAATCAATACGGACTCTTTTCCAGAGCAATGCAGAGACTAGAGGAACTCCAGACTCAGTAACAACACCACATTACAGAACACCACCACAAAGTTCAGTGTAAACATAACCCTGCACCACACTCAAGGCAGATAATTAATCTTTAATTGAGCTTCATGTGCATGTTCAAAACACGTGCAAATATTACGTGCTCATTCGTCTGTATCCAGGCACGTTCTTTGCGTGTGCGAAAGGAGACTTTATAAGTATGCTTTTTATTTCCTAAGAGCTGCACAACAAATTCCATAAAGCATTCATTTCATACAATCTCAGGGTCTTTGTGAAATGAGATAATATTGTGAAGAGCCATAAAGAGTATGAAAAGCCACTGGTAGAAAGAGATACAATTCATATTTCTAGTAGCGGATCAGTTGCAATGGAATCTGTTTTTCATCATAACTTGGTAGCAAAGCTGCTACAGCTGCTGATCACACAGAGATAGGACTATATTTCAGTATCCTTCCAAAACCCTCAGCATTTCAAAGGAAATTATCTTTCTTTTCAGAAAAATATCTCTTCTGCTCAGAGAAACAGCCCAACACCTTACACATGTGATATAGTGCAGCTTCTGCTGCTCCTAGTGCAGTAAGGATGACATCCAAAGTACTGCTTAACACAGTTCTTACCTTGCTGATTATTCTGCTCATGTCATCAAGTACGTTTTGGGTAAGTCGGGATTTAAGAAAAAGCAAAATTTCCCAGTTATATAACTAGACTGGAGCCCCAGTAATGGTGTAACTGAAGAGGTGGAGGGTGTAACCACCAGGAGGAGCACCAGAGTTGGGTGCCTCCTGGTTTTAGCTTGACATCTTGGCTTCTGTTTCAAAAGAACTTGAAAGTAGTGAGTACAATTCGAAATGGACAGAATTAAGTGTTCATTTTTTTAATAGTAGACTATTTTCTGTCTCTTGGACATTTGCTTCTGCCTTTAAAAGCTATACAACTGTCAAGCTTGCTAAGTAAAACTTACTTCTAAACAAGAATGAAGAAACTATTGACTTTCTGAGACTGCCAGCAGATCATGAGCACCTTTGCTGCCATGCACTGCTTTCCTCAAGCAGGAAGAATCACCTGATGACCTACATCACATCTGCACAATATAGAACAGGAGGAACACAGCAGTAGATTAGAATCATTCCACTCTCAATCTGCAAATTCTAGTGTAAATACCTGTGAGAATGCTAAGAGCTCCTATTTACATTAGGAAAATAAAGAAAAAAAAAAAAAAAAAAAAAAGCAAGAGAGAGGCTGCTTAGCACATCCACAGCAGCATTTTCAAGTCAAACAAGAAAAAGCAGTAGAGAAAGTGTTCAGTTTCTAATTTTCAACTAATAAGAAGCTTAGAGCAGCATTAAATATTATCCTGACCCTGAGAAATACTATTCCCAATCATTAGAATAAATTCCTCTAGCTTTGCCACACGGGGTACACAGAATCGAGGCTTCAGAGGCCACGCATCTCCCAACAGTTCTCCCCGGATCTTTGAATCAATTGTGAATGCAGCAGGAACAGCACACTAAAAAATCACTGCACTGACTTCAATACCTAAATAAGGCCAAGAAGCCCAGCTCTGAAAACCTTTGAACTAAATCGTAGCAGTGAACTTCAGTCCACACCCAGCTGACATCTGAACCACAGAAAACTAGTCCAATTACACCCCAGCTCGACAGCAAGACTAGGCAGCTGCAAGAACGTATTAGCCTTTTGCTATCACATCCAAACCATCTGAAGTCAAAGTCACCAGCCCTCATTTCAGAAGCAGGAAGGCAGCACTTCCAGCTTTCAGCAAGTTGAAGAGGCAACTAAAACTTCCACCTTAAAACTGAAAAAGTTTGGGCTTACCTGGGGGTCACCTTTGCTGAAGAGCACGAATTGCAAGGATAATACTGTGTCACCGACAGGATTTCACAAGGTTTGATGCATCACCAGGAAAGTCTCAGTTCAAAAGATGGATTAATGGGTATTACCGGTGGAACAGAGCTACAGCACCAGTCTGCTCACATCTCAGGCGCAAGCCCCTCGCCTTGTAAGCTGCCTTTCCACTTAGAGCTGGGATGTAGCAGGGTGATGTCAAGAGTTCATCCTTCTGCTGTTTACCAGTTAAATAAGGACTCCCTTTGATTCTAAATTATTTAAAGTTCTTGATTAGACTAAACCAAGTTGATTAGAAACAGATTTTATAAGCAACATCATGCCCTTAATGTAGTGACTTAAAGAATACAATGAATGTGAGAAATCGTCTTGGTTTGGCTATTAAGAGACAATCTGCCTGCAGCAACATTTGCAAGGTACTTTATTTCTTCTCCTTTAGAGCTGATGTAATCTTTCAAGAGCTGTAAGATTTAGAAAGCCACACAACAGTGCAGTTGTTTTCCTATTAGCCTACCCCATGCAGAGAAAACTGGCAATTATCACCTTTGTGGAATGTGGTCTGCCTGTGTTACATTCGCTTTGACCTCCAGTGTGGGTCAGAAGATGTCACTTTCTGAAGAAGTCCGTGGCTATTCTGTCATCCAGATAGAAAATACTGCCCAGTGCCTTTCAGAAGGCCCAGGAGCCTTTTAAAACATCTGCTATAATGCAGAGGAATTCCGGCATCCTCCCTCTTGCTGTGTCACTCTACAGCTGGCTACACAAAAGGTCTTGCAGAATATTCCTACCTCAGGCATTTTCCCAGCCCTGCGAGGAGTATCACAGTTGTATTCTGTTGTTTAGTAACCTCTCTTCAAACCCATCAAAAATTTTGTACATGCAGAGCTGCTTTAAAACTAGCCCTGTTTTATCCAGTGATGACTAATTCAGATTTGTGGTGCCCAAATCCTGACCTTTTAAGATAAAATGCCTATGAAAGTCAGAAGAAACCAGAATTCAGGTCTAAAATATGCAGAATGCACATCCGGTGAAAAATCTGAATATCATTTTTTCTTTACTCAGCACCACGAATTAAACCAGGCCTAAGAATTTCTGATCCAGCTCTGGCAAACTGTTTGCACAAAGAGGCCTCTTTCGCAACACAGCCAAATAACTGCAATGAAACCAACCAGTCTGCTAGAGCCCAGAAATCCTGTTTGCCAGAGTGCAGAGAAAGCCACCATCCTGCTAATCTTGGTCTTCTCCTTCGTCTGCAAAAAAAAAAAAAAAAAAAAAAAAAAAAAAAAACAGATACGCAGTGAAGCTTTGCGGCTGTGCCTCCATAGGAAAGTTGATTAGCTTAATGATATTTATATCAGCAGTGGGTTATCTGCAATTCAATCAAAGAGCAATCAAGGTCTGTTTATTAGTTTATTTTCAGAAGGCATTTAGAGCATAGGTTGGGCATTTATTGAATAAAACTAATAAATAAGATTACAAGAATCAAATCACTGCTTGTCAAAAACAGCGTTTGGTGTGGCAAGGAGTGATTTACAATCATTACTGAATTGAAAAGGAGAGAAAAGATGGAAGAAAAACATCAGCAGAAGAAGGGGCAGAGCAGGTCATTTATTTCTATTTCCTAAAGAGATTTTGCTATCAGAGTAAAAACTTCACACAGGATTCCAGGATGGCATTATTTCTCATCGCAAATGTGTACCACACGACTGGTCTCCTCAGTCCCCAAAACTGGTTCTAATATTTTTCTTGTTTGGATTGCAACTTGACCCATGCCTTCAATTCATGTTTTGTTCATGTATACCTTTTATGCTGGATGACTTTACTTGTCTTCATCACCTCAGCAAGTCAGAAGGGAAACATTTTTAAAAGCTGTGGCATTACTCAAGCTGTGAGGTGGGCGACTTAAGAGGAGCAACATCTTAAAACAGTCTGCACAGGGGCAAGTAAAAAGTCAATAAGGAAATACCATAGTTAGGCTCTTTTTAACTTGCTGAAAGTGTGAGACAGCAGTTCATTTCCTGATCACTCATGTGGAAATGGTAAAAAATAATTAAGAGCAATGACTAATCACCAAATCAAAACTAATATTAAATAAGCAAACTTGCTTGTGTGAATAAGCCACAACATTCAGAAGTTTAGCCTTTAAACCAATTAAAAAGCGTACATTAAAGGAAAAAAAAAAAAGATTCAGTTTATGGCTACATCATGTTAGAACATCAGCAGCCTGAGTTATGGGAGCTGCTAGAGCCATATGGTCAAGACTGGAACAAAACAAGGAATTACTTACAATCAAAAATAAATACTATACCAACACAAAGAGAAAGTGTGCATGTGAAAATCAAATTCTCCCCTTTGCTCATATCCTATCCCAGTTACATGTCACTGCTGCTTCTGAGCTGGCCATTTGCGATGACAATGATCATTGAGAGATGAGCAGTTCCACCCTGCCAAGGGCTTGCGTGCAGTTTGCATGCATAGCCTGCCCCAAAAGGGCTCCACAGAACCCCATCAGGAGTGCCACCAAACCTGCCTGCTCTGCCACAGGACCTGCTCCTCCCCTCGGCTCCCGTGTGCTCCTGGAGAGGAGCTGAAAGCTTGGTCCACAAAAGGCTTTAGGTTGTTGTGCTCAGTTCAGTGCAGTCACTTTTATGAAGGATTTCCTTCACCACACATTTCAACCCCCAAATGTCTTTTTTTGGTAAGCACTACAAGAAGGTAATTGGAAGGAGAGAAATAAATGAACGTCACATTGATACAGAAAACAATGTCCTACTTACATACTGTTGGTGGAGCCTGGACTACAAATACCTACCTGGACTCACAACTCCATTTCCCTTTCCTTTACTCCTTCAGACCTGCTCCCAACATCAGACAGACACCGCTACCTTTCACTTACCATAACCTAAAGAAGAGGATTCAGTCCTCATGTTACCAAGGATGATTTAGCCCTAACTTCATTTCACTGCAGCTAGCTATGATTTGGAAATTCCAGACAGCAGCTGCTGCACTACCACCTCTCAACACAACGCTTTTGATAAGGGTTTACTGAATTCTGCCGCTTCAATTGATAATGCCATGCTTACTACTAAGGTGCAAAAATAAACACAGCTCTTGATTTTTTTAAGAAAACTGCCCCAAATTTGCAATTCTTTTGTGCAGAGCATCGATCTCTTAAAAACAAAATGCATGGCGGACCCATATGGTGCATGGAAGGACCATGCTTGGTGTCAGATGGGGAAACCACCATGGTTCTTGCAAGCAAATGTGGGTAAAATACAAAAGCCAGATTGATTATGATGAAATCTCTTTTCCTGGATTTGCAAAGTACTTTTGTTACAGAGATTCTCACCAAAGAGTAGCATGACATATCGGACTACGTTCAGCTCTGATGTGAGTTCTTTGAATTTGATCAGGGATAGGTGTAGCCAATTAGACATTAAATTCTCAGAATGTAGCTTGAAAATTGAAATTTCAGTTTTAAAATTTCAGTGTGCTAAGATGAGGCAGAGCAGGGCAAAGGAAGGGAGGGGAAAAGTCAACACACAAAGGAGAGCTCACTACAGTTGTTTCCAAGCATTTTATGTCTCCTCCTGCAACTGCTTTTCAAGAAGTCAGCCGTGTGGTTGCCTTTATACTGATCCAAAATCCATATTTGCTGGGCCATCTGTACCTCGGCTAAGACAAAGATGCTGGGACACCTGGGCACTGCTGTGTTGAGACAGCAGTGTGAAGGGAAACATCAGCTTCAGGGGCAATAAGCCTTAAAAACAACACGGAGCTACCAGGGTGGCCAGGAGGATAAGGCAATGAGAAGAAACACACTGGCGGCTTGCAATCTGCAAAACACACGAACTCCTCCCAGTAATCCCATTTCCTCCCATTGTTTAGAAGGACTTCCAGCAGGAGGGTAAGATGGGAAAGGAAAGGAGCAGCGTGGCAACCCTCTGCTGTACAAGTGAGAGGGGCTGGTGTGTAGTGAGCGCTGCCTTGTGAAACTGGGGGAGGCACACAGGCGCTAAGATTTGCAAGGGCACATGGGCTGGAAATGAAGCCACAGCAGCTGCACCGAGACCCACCGCCACTGTCACTGTTGGTTTCCAGTGCCAAAGCGTTCATAAAATCACATCGCTGCAGCCGCCCACTCTCATGGAGGGACAGCAGGTACCATTTTTTACCTAAAGGCGACTGAACGCTGGAGTAGGTTACCTAGAGAAGTTGAGGAGTCTCTGTCCTTAGAAATATTCAAAACCTGATTGGACACAGCCCTGAGCAACCTGCTCCAACTTACCCTGCTTTGATTAGGAGGGTTGGACCAGATCATCTCCAGATGTTGCTTCAATACATTCAGTGATTTTTATCCGCTCCTTGATCAGCTTCAGTTGCAAGCCTGAAAGAAAGCCCTCAAATTCAACTTAGCTATAGAAAGGATGCAATTCACTAAGCACCACTTTGTTCAGGCCTTTTTTTTTTTTTTTTTTTTTTGGAACATGATGCATTTTACTGCATGCTTGGGAAGTTTTCTGGAACAGCAACAAAATCTGACCTTCCAAGCACACAATTAGAAAACCAGGTATTAAACCAAATGCTTCCTACTGGAAAACTTATTACCAACATGTGCCAGGCAGATGAGATTGTTGAAACAAATTCTTCTAAATTTTGGAATTAAACTTTCCAATTTCAGATCTGCATCCACATTCTGGATCTTGAAAATTCTGCATATTTGTCATTCAGCTAAATCCACACCAGGAGCCAGCAGTGATAGTGAGGAAAAAGTAACTCCCATCTGGAAGCTGCAGCTATTCTCATACCCACAGCTATTGTTAAAAATGCTGACACTCTGCACTTTAAAAATCAAACACAAGATGTTACTAACCCAGATTTATTATTACTGGACCAATTTCCAAGTTGTGAGGTTAGCCAAACTGTTGGGGGAAAAAAACTCTAGAAAGGAAAGGGATAGCATTGGGCCTTTATGCAAACAAAACCTATTCCTGAGTTTCAGAGGACTGCTTTTTCTCCCTGTTGATTGACTGGATGTCAGTTTAAAACCAAACTGACATTTTTTAGATTTTCAAGTGCTCTTTCACACATTAGATCTTTCTAACTTTCAGGCCTTTAGCACAAGAATAACCTCAGCTTTCTCTCTGTGCATCACCTGGCTTGCCCGTTGAGGACACGTCAATCTCTGTTCCTCCTAAGCAGGATTCAGGGCCTTTCAAACTCCCCAGCTGTCAAAAAACTCCTTTGTCTGGATCCGCCTTCCAGCATGACCTCTGTCCTTTTCATCACCTGGATGGCTGAAGAACCAGCAAGAAATGGCTTTCAAATGAGGTGAGAACTTAAATTATACAAAATTGGTTTTTTTTTCCACTCCATGATAACACTTAAACTTCACTAGATTTTCAGATATTAAAATGGACTAATGTGCAAACCTTGATGTTTTTAAATTGTTGTAGGTTAATGGTTATTCCTTCAGATCTTGCCCTCTGACCTGAAATAAAGAGCAGATTCATCTCCAATTTTTTGCAATTAAGAGCAGAATTTTGCTTCAAAATGAATTTTTTTTGATAAAATAATCTAATAATATTGTAATAAGCTTGTAAAATTACTTCTAAGAAAATTTAAACTACACTGAAAATGTTTCCCCAGATTTTTTGTTTGTTTCCGTAAGGAATATTGCACACAGTTACTGAAAAACAAATTTGCAATCCAAAAAATTTAATGTTCAATTAATGAAATTTTTTGTTACACATAGGAAAAAGATTCTTTTCAAGTCCTATGAAATGGGAAGAAAAAGAACTCACAAATTTTTCGCAAAGTCCTACAACATTTTTGTGGAAAGCACTCCTACTTCAAAATAAAAAACACATCTCACATCTCAGACAAAGAACTGCTATGGATAAGGTAACAGCTGTACTGCAGAGCGATGACTGAGGAAAAGGAGTCCACTTGGTTTAGCTAGATGAGAGGACCTCTCAATAAGCTGAGATCAATGTTTACTTTCTATTCTCTTTCTGCCTCTTCTCATTTTGAGGAACAGAGACATTCATTCATATCATTAGGATGGCACAAAACGCCAGCATAAAGAACTATCTGGGAGAAAATATAGCAATATTTTGGATTGTGTCACTACACAGAGAAATTTATACCTAGAAAGGGAATAAAGAATTTCAGCAACAGCTCATGTCTCACCTCACTGTGTTCCAAAAATACCTGCATAATTTTTAGCACATTGAAGAACAATTATTACAATGAAAACTAAGACTGAACAGAAATACATATACAGAGAAGTTTGTTTTAAAAGATTTAAAAGATATTTTTAACCAGATATTTAGAAATATCCCTATCGTCATCTGGTTCCAGCCAGCTCCATGGTTTCTCCCACTATTTGGCAGCTTTAGACCCAGCCCACGCTTCCATTAATTTATTGCATAAGTTCTATTCTTTCATTAAACTCAGGTGCAAGCACACAAATAACTGGTATCTATAGATCTATAGGAAAAATGGAAAGAAATATTTCAGTACACTAAAAGCAAGTAATGGTCAATGTTTTAATGAATCAATTATATTTCAGAAGGGACTTCTGTTTTGTTTTACATTTCCTTCCCTTGTAAATGGCATGCCAACTTCAATACTTCATTCAATAAATGACTATTAAGTGAGTGCAAAGTTACAGGCATGTTGGTCTCTATGACAGGCCATACATAATCACCATAGAAATGTATAATTACACCTGTCAACCTCATCTCATGCAATTGATTCAATAACTAACAATGTCAGTAGCAGGCTAAGCTTAGAGGTCTCACTGTGTGAAAATACTCATACATGGCTAAACATCTTGGTATTTTAATTGCCTGTCATACTGCCAAGGTTCCTATATTGTACTTATCTCCACAGCAACAGGCTGGAATGACTAAAGCACATTTAATAACTGAAAAAAGTGAATTTATAAGCTTGCAGTTATCTTATGGCTCTTACAGACACCGCAGAGTACTGTGAAGACAGCTGGAGATGTTGCTGGATTTGAGAAGACAGTTCTTTTCTTCTCTGGGTGGACTGTGTTCATGTGCTCAACATGAAATAAAACTAATCATATAAATTTGAAAATTCTTCCTAATTACAGCTGCTGGAGAGGTCAGCTCATGCCTGGAACTGTACACATGTCCAGCTTGACAGGAAGTTTAATCTCAACGCTCCAGGAACAGCTGTGTAAAAACAGCTTCTTAAAGGCTCCTGAGGGCTTAATCATGACATGTTTGTTAATAATAATTATCAATATGATTCAATCTAATATTCTAAATTACTTGCAAGCCATGCTGCACTGAAAGGCTCTAATGTGCCCAAACGCTAACCCCACTGAACTCAATGGCCAGGCTCCCAGTGCCTCAGCAGCAGTAGGATTTATATCTACCAGCCTGTGCTAATTGCACATGAAGACGGGAGCAAAGTCTTTGTAGCCTGAACTTTAACAGTGACAGAATAACACCAAACAGGCGGGTCACGGAGACGAACTAAGCAGAGATCCACGAGGAGATTAAAGACCAACAGGCAGTGGGAGATGATGGGAAAGAGAATCACCTCTTCCTCAGGGAAGAGAAAGGAGCTAACAAAGTATCTGGCTGGTAACACACTAACGGGGGAAATGAGGAGATAAACAAGTGGAAGGAGTGCTCCACAGGTTAGCGGTAGGTAGTTCTGGAGGTTTTACACAGCTCAAGAGTTTAAATTTAATGCTGCAATGCAAATTCTGTTCACATTTTCCCCAGCACAGAGAACTCTGTGAAACATTAAATTGTTTTCAAAGTATTCATGAACTCAAACACTAAAGAGCAGAGGTAAAGAGCATCATTGAAGAAATCCTTCTAGTCCCGAGCACAGTAACAGAACACAGTGGGTGAGAATGCACAGAAGTGTAGTTGCAATAAAGTAACGTACCTCTACTGCCCTACTTCCTCCGCAGACCTGTCAGGCTTTACTCTTTCTCTGATGACTGCTCTCTGGGCCTCTTCATTCCTCTTCTGTGTTTTGGCTGAGTTTGGCAACATTTCTTAGACTCACACAGTATCACCGAACTGAAATCTTTGGAAATAAGAGAAAAGGAGCAATTCCAAAGTCATCACAAGAAAAACAAGCAAACAAAAAACCTATTTTCACCTGCAAGCAATGGTTGCAGTAAATGCTCAAGATGAGCATGCCATTCTAGAAGGATNGTTTTCACCTGCAAGCAATGGTTGCCAAGTATTTTGCAGTAAATGCTCAAGATGAGCATGCCATTCTAGAAGGATGAGTCAGTAGAGCCACACTTGTTGCTGCATTGCTTAATATTGAATGAGCATAAGATGGGGAGATGGAGGGCAGAAGAAAAAGCCAGTGAGTACAAAAAAAAAAAAAAAAAAAAAAAAAAAAAAAAAAA
>VXAV01000120.1:15529-28245 GCA_013399715.1 Alectura lathami
GAGTCTTCATCTTCTTGCTTTCATTTACTATATATAAAATATGGCAGAACCTAGGAAACAACTAAGTGACTGTGGCAGACAGCATCTTTATAAAGGGGTTATCATCACCAATCTCATGGAATTTATCTCCAAAGACAAAACTTTACAGAACAAAAGAGATATCAAGGTCTCCTGTAAAACCCAGCAGAGCCTCTTCTTTCCTGGCTTATGTGGAAAGCAGAAAAAAGAAAACCTGGCAGTGCCATGCAAGCAAGCTTTCCTGATGAAAACTGGAGCAGCAGAGAACTTCTAGCAACATTCAACAGCCACACCTAAGATTCATGTGAGAAATCTCCCTTCAAGTTCTGAGGCATCGCTTCTAAACAAGTCTGTATCAGGACTGCCATGAGCACAGCACGGCCCCTAAATGCACTCTAACCTTACCAATTCTCTGTCCCGGGCAGGGACAAACAGGTTGGTTGGGAGCAGGAGAGAACAAGCAGGATGCACAGGAGGGATATGGGATCCAGAGCACACCCGGACAGATGTCCTTGTGCACCAGACATACACCGGGCCAGGCCCTTACCCCAGGTGACTCCAACCCTGGGCTGAGCAAAGGACCCACAGTCTGCTGAGAGTTGGCAAAGTCACTGTACCCTGCTTCCCAACACAGCCAAGTACTTCCCTACATGTAGGGCAAATTTCTCACTGAAATAGCTGGGTCCAGCTTGCTTCCACAGTCCTTGCTGGAAATACCAAACAGGTTAGTTTTATTAAAAAAGAAAAAACACACACACACACAAAGATGTCTGTGCATACATAAGGAGGTGGAGACAGACTTCCAGCTAGCATAAGTCAGCATGACTATTTTGAAGGAAAAAGCACTACACTGATTTTCACTGCTGTGGAATAAGCCTATAAACAGACACATCTCCCAGAAACAGGTATATGTTTGCATCCCTGATTTTCAGGGAAGGTACAGTTGTTGTCACACACTGGCCAAGCATTCTTGGAGCTGCTCCAGAACATCAATCTAGTATGCTTTCAAGCCTGTCCTTAGAGAGCTCAGCTGGCCAGAAGTCTCCCCAAAGGATATATTTTCTATATCCTTTCAAAGCAGAGCAGCCAGAATAAGTCTTAGCTCAGAATTTTACAGGGTCTTTATATTCATTGTAGTGCTAAAGAAACAGAAAGGGCATCACAGCTCTAAGAGTGTTTCATAATATACACAATCCCCAAAATTATACTGAAAAAGCCTTCCATCCACATACAGCTACCATTTCTCCCCTGCCCATTCATCCTGACAAAATCCCAAAGCAGGGACACTTCATAAAACCTTTGTAGTATTTCATATTTGCAAGCAAAGGTCTGAAAAAGTGAAGGAACTGCTTTTTCTATCAACTCAGTTTATTTTTATTCCTGTTAATTAGGCTCATTTTTCCCTTGCAGCCAAAATAAAGTAAAAGGAAAAGATATTGTTCTTTTATAAACAATGAAAATGTCAAGCTACTAAAGTTCATAATAATGATTATTAGAATCCTTTTCAAGTGAAACATTTTTCCAAAGATAATTATACATTTTAAACACTGTTCACAGAGCAATTTAAGCTCCTAAGTGAATAGCTGAATGGAGCAAAACCCAGAGCTCCCCCCTAAATAGAAAGCAATGCTGAAGTGCACACGGGACTGGAGCAGGAGCCGAGGGCAGGGTGCTGCCTGCCACATCCCCGGCGGACAGTCAGAACGGCTGTCTGATTGCCAGGAGCATAAAGCCAGGCTACACCAGCCAACGACCAGCCCCAGTATCTGCAGCTGGATTTCCAACACAGACAAGGCCTAATTCAGCTCCCATTAAGGTCAATAAAAGCCTTCCATTGATTACAGCAGCGCTTGGATCAGGGCCATGCTGATGTTTACTAGAAGCCAGATACAAGGTCTGACTACTTTTATACTGTTACACGTCAGATTCTTATTCACTCCATTATTTACGGCCTTGCAAACAAGCAAGAAATTCTGATCACACAGTCATACAGACCTCCATTTGCATCCTTGATTGGCATGATGAGAGCTGCAGAGAAAGGTTTGAATATGTATTACACAGAGCCCTAGTGCACGAAACCTGCAGGATGCAGTGAGGCAATCAGGCAGCATAAAGAAATTGAAATGGAATTCCTTGGAGAAAGGGATCATTAAGTGCTTAACAAGCATCACTCCGTTATATCTGTTTTAGTGATGTTAGCATAATTTTAATTGTTACCATCCAATCTGTTGTGATAGCTTCAGAGTTATCAAGATGCTAAATATTTTATGGTGACATTTGAACAATCAGAAAGATTAGCTGCACAGCCCTCTACCCAGTAGCCCAATGACTGTGAAAAGATGACAAGAGGGATCTATTTTCTGTGTGGAACAAAGACAAGACAGAAAGATCAACACAATTAAATATTAAACAGCCGTAATTACATAGGCAGCTCACTAGTAACTCAGACACCCTGTATTTTATTATGTATTTCCAACCAGTCAACCAAACTCTACAATATTCTGAATGTTCCTGGTATATCCTTCTCCACAATATACTTCTTACTGAAACTTACATTGAGCCAAGGGAAGCATACAGGATAGGGGGCCCAGCTTTGTGATGACAACAAGTGTAGCTGTTTCTGCTAAGAAGTCTCGAAGTCCTGGAGTCCTGTATAGTGCTAACAGATAGCCAGGTGCAGCTCCAGTCTGAGTTCAGGAGCTAACTTAAGATACGACATTCTTGGCAATTTTGGGCCTCAGTGTGACACCTACTAAGTAGATCACGGACTCATGTATTTGAAAGAACAGTATGCACAGTTCCAACCTGCACACAGCCATTTTTCCGACCTAAGGGTCATCAGATCAGTGGATGCTAGGCTCTGAATATCACTGAGGGTCTGAGCTAAGCTGCCTTAAACAGGCTCATTCACTTGCTTTTAAATTACACACCTGCTAGAAATATTTGCTGAATCAGGGCCATAAGGGTTATTTGCAAGTGATCCATAATTAAATGCAAACCAGTGCTCCCAGCAGAACAGTAGCAAGTAATAATGACAAAGCTAAACGTTATCCAGAACATCAGAGGCAAAGGACATAATTATTGCCATATGAAATTGGGCAGCACTTCAGTTTAACACGCCTGCAAGAAAAGCTTGCAAAAGCTTTGGCAACTTGTCCACCTGGACAAGTAAAGATTCGGCCTGAGATTGGACATGCTTTCAGAGTTTTTGGGGAAACTCAGAACCTTGCAGCATATGGTGCCCTTCGGTCACATTATGCTGCTACCTACTTTCATCTTAATACCTCAGCTCTGCTTGATGATAATATCAGTGGGTTTTATTTATTCAACACATGCTCATGAATGTGTTTTTGAATAAATATAGTACAGGAAAATACACTGTGTTCTTTACACAGGAGAAGAAAAAAGCTTCAGGTGTCTGGATTAAAGTGACCAGTTAGGACATTGCAAGGCTCAGGCAGGCAGAGCCCTGCTAACTCAGGGCAACACCAACATACCAGGGCATCTGAGCATACCAGACTCATCAAGGTCTTGCACTGCCCTTTGTAGTCTGTGTCAGCTAGAGACCCAAGACTCTTCCGTGTGCGCTTTCAAAGGCAGTGGACAGCCAAAGAGGACACACTCTGAGTTCAGTCATTTGGCAACAACTTCACTCCTGATACTGGAAGCTTAGAAGCCGCCAGCTCAGCACTCATCAGGGAGATACTTTCCAACTGATGTGCAATGTTTTCAGGGCATGTTTCCTGCCAACTTGAAAACAGGAATCACAAAGGTCCTGTTGAACTACGAACGAGGCAAGGGCAAGGGTTCAGAGACGGCTGCTGGTCCAGATGTCCCCCGTGCTTCTTGAAGGGAAATCTCTTCTGTTTAGCAATCGCTGCAGCTACGGTCCTTCCTTCAGTTGGAGCCCACAGAATAAAATCTAGGTGCTGTGCTGTGGTAATAGGGCTTGCTCCACAGACTGTTACTACCCCTCTCTGCTGGTGATGGGGCCTCTGATAGAAGATGCTAATGCTTTTTTCTTCCCCCCCCNAAGGTCAACGTTCTGATTCCTGCTGCCAAAGGGAGCAGGGCAATAGGCTGAGTTAGTCTGTGGCAAGTTCATCTGTGAGGTAATGTTGTTTTCCAGCTCACTGTGGTTATATTCAGGAATTTTTTGGGAAGAGCAGTGAGGTAATTTGACAGTCTTTGAGGCTGGGCACTGGACCAATCCCAAAACATCAATTGGTGCCTGACCTGCAGGGCTGGTGACAGGAGTGGCTGCCAGCCTCTTCCTCTACTGTCGTGAAAACAGTGGCGGCCAGTTTCCATCCAGAACATGTGCTAAACATATTTCTTCTGAATAATTTGATTCTAAAAGGTAGCACAGGCTTCATAAGCAAACAAAGCTTTAGAATAAAAAGAACGATATTTTAAAAATAAGACAGAGTACAAGAGGGCTCCATGCTGACCACCAAAGGAGAAAATGAACCAGCAACTGGGCATCTTCCTTGATGCCTCTACAACAGCTCTGCATTGTGCCCCTGGCAACAAGCTGGAAACACCAGGAATCTTGATAACACGACATGTCCTCTAACAATTTTGTGCATGTTTGATAAAAAGTAGAAACATTGCAAAGGCAGAAACACAATAATCTAGTGGAACCTCAGGTAAGAGGGCTAAAGACCAGAGGTTTGGGAGCCTACGCATAGAAAAACAAGCCCAGACTTCTGAAATAAGAGGCATTTGTGCTCAGCTCCTGCACGTCCCCATCCAAAAAGCCTGCAGATAAATGGTGCAGCCTATGAAGAAGAAAATAAATGGGGAGGGTGAGGGAGACATAACACTAGCATTATCTCAGTGACTCTCACAGCAAGCTCTGACTGCGCTGAACACTCTTGCGGCATCTGCCTGACCTTTGCCTGACACATCACTGGAGATGGCAAGGAGAAGCCACTGGCCATGCAGGAGACCAGGCCGCACCTCCAGGAAAGTGGTGCAGTATTTGCTGTCTGCATCAACAGGAATGACTCAGGACCCAAAGCTGTTTCCTCAATGTCTGGGTAATTTAGAAGCATTTTCATGAATTACATTTCTTAGAACAGTTTTGCTCCAAATCACAAACACTTCAGCCAAGTCTCAAGAGTGCCATTCAAAAAAAATGAAACCTCTTTAATCTTTTCAGTAGGAAAATCAACTTAAGTGGATAACTATTCTTTGCCATTTGAGCTCAAACTGGTAAATTCTTGTCTCATAAGACAATTCTGAGCAAAGACATTAGCTAGAAAGAATAAAACCGAGGAATTTCTCCTGCCTTGATGTAAAAAGTCTGCACTATTTGAAAGATTAAGTATTTGATATATTATTTTTAGCTAAAGAAAAACAGCATTGTCCCTATTAGACATTTCAATTTACTTAAAATAATTGTGCCTCAGTAGCTTACAAAGGAGTGATTACATACAATGTGACAATTGTATTACTTATTACCCTTGACATCACTTCAGTAAGGGTCACTCTAGTTAAATATTCCGTTTGTTATAATGTCCATCTTCATCAAGCCATTGTTGAAACAATCTGAAAATCTTACAACATTTGTTTCTTTGTCTTGCAAAAGAGGGCCCTGTTCATTTCTTCCCTTTAATACCTAGCAAAT
Organism: Alectura lathami; assembly: GCA_013399715.1. Lineage (NCBI taxonomy): Eukaryota > Metazoa > Chordata > Aves > Galliformes > Megapodiidae > Alectura > Alectura lathami. The sequence goes on from VXAV01000120.1 coordinate 21,180, forward strand.
TGCTGCAGCAATTCAAAAAATCCTTAAAAGAAAAGGACGTGCAAGAGAAATTCAAATACTTCATTGAAAACATCCTTTTCTCACTTTTTTAATCGTTTCACATTAAACGCCAAGTCCAGTGTCTGTCAGAGATGCTTAGATGCTTTATTAACACTATCCTCATAAATATTTTGTTTGAATAAAAAAGATGAAGGATACTTGACATTTAAATGTTTCTTACAATTTCATTCACAAAGCAATTCTGTAGTATCAAAGCATGACTCCATAGTGAAAAAATTACAGCATTCTTATATTTCTCCATATACTTTCCACACATCACTGAAGCATCACCATTTTTTTTGAATTCCTAATGAACCAACTCCTATTTGTTGAATCATAACTACCGGTGTAACACTGCTGGAAAGTGCACAGAGCTAAGCTTTACTGTCTACCTTCTACCTATAAATCTTCACCACAGAAGTAGGTTTACATCCTGTTCAGACTATGGAGAGGTGTGAATTATGACTTCTTGTATGGAGCACTGGGGAGTGGAGTAAATACTGCTACTGCATCATGAATATCAACAATAGTAATACCACTTTCTCAGCTGGATTGCTACACAAGATTATTTGTGGACTTGAAGGTTTTGGGGATAAGTGCATTTGTTCTTGTTGTGGTCCTGTTTCATACTTCATCTGCCCTGGAGGATAGACTATGGCTTCCTGAGAAGAATTCTCCTTCCACATGTAAAATAGATAAAATCGCATTTTCTGCCTCCTGATGTTTCCCCATGAAAAGGAACGCAGGTTGTCACAAATGAGTTTAAACCCCAACACCAAGCAAAAGAAAACATTTTCCAGCTCTTCTGAATATTTCTGGTTCCTACTTTTGTATGGTGAGACTTTAGATAGAACATCTGTGAAATTCCTGGAAGTTCAAGAGAGAGTGAGTTGGAAGAGAGGAATTTTCTTCACCGGGTTGGCAAACCCATAGAACATTGGGTTAGAGCAGTGGCAATATTGCTTTTGAATTTTGATGTTGATTTTGGGTTGCACCGATAGCCTTGGGCTGGAGTGGGGCTTTCTTTATTCAACATTAGCTAAGCATAGTCAAACCTACCTTCTCTTCATTCCCAGTTTGATGTTCATTACTATTTACAGAAGGGGGCAGGGGTGGGGTGTGGAAATCCTAAAAGGCAGTTTTCATTGCAACGGTTCCCCACCCGTTTCTGTGGAGAAGGTGCCTCCAGACCAGCAGAGCAAGCACATTACCAGCTTCACAGCAACAAAGCAGCAAGTTCAAAGCAGTATAGAAGCCTGTCATCAAGTTGTGACCAAGGGTTTGTGTCTGCATCAGAATCTGATTCCTACAGGAATTGAATTCAGCCCTACTGCTTGTTCTATAAAATAGGTAAAATACTACTGAGTATTTTCAGGATAAAAAGAAAAATTAAAACTTCACTGCATTAATATTTATTAGTTACTGTTATTAATAGCACTACGTACCTTCATATGGTAACTATTACTTCCTGCATCTCACATCAGCATGAAATGAGCCACAGCATGGAAATGTCATTGTGCAGATCTCAGCACAAGCAGGCTGACCTCACTTCTCAGGAATTAATGCACGGCTTTAAAGCAAGTCAGACCTGAAGCATATATTACTTTATGGGTTTCTCTGTAAAATAACCTATCCCTCTTTGAGGCATGGTTTAAAGACAGAGCCCACAGGACATAAATCACAGCTGCTAAAAATACAAACCCCTTAAGGACATCACTCTTTAATGACAGCAAAAATCTTCACAGGAAAAGACACCTGCCCCAGTGACATAGAATAATCACCTTCTCAAAAGCACATGTTGGGTGCCTGCTGGAGTTAGCAGGTTTAGAGTGCCAAGTTTTCCTTTGGAAGAGAAGTTACAAAATGCAAACCAAAAATCCATATTTCCTCTCAAGAAATATAACTGCTTATCAAAATGGTGAAGTATACTATTAAAAAAAAAGAAACAGGTGTAAGGGTTCACTAAGGATTTGCATACAACTCCCTGAGAAGAGCCTCCTCATTCCTCCATCACAATCATCCATGCCATTAAACCTGCACTATTAGAATTAGCTGTGTAATAATCACCACCACTTACTTGTTTTATCTCCCTAAGTCATTTGTAAGAGATGCATCATTCAGTCCATTAACTGTAAGTAAGAGGTTTATCTCCAAGTTTCTTTGAATGATACTCCAGCTTATCAGTTGTTTGTTTGTTTGTTTGTTTGTTTTCCAGCATTAATATTGTGATGTTTTTGCAGTGTCAGTAATTTTGATCTAATATCAATTTTCTTTTCTAATGAAGTAACAGCGCCAGGTTACCTAGACCACTTTCTCTGGTCAGTTAGATTTCCCAGCTGCCATGGGAAATGTGGAAATGTTGGTAAACAGTTTCAACCCAAATTTTAATAAAACGTCTAGCATTTATCCTATTAAGAAAAATTGAGAACTTTACCTTGCTTCAATCTTTTGATGAGCTGGAAACAAATTTATTCAAAGTGTTCCTTTCCTTATCCCGTATGTGTTCTACTGAACATTCAAATAGTCTTACAGAGCATAATCCATGTACAGCCATAGGAGAAGATCGTACAGCAGAAAGAGCAACGTTTGAAAAAATCCCCCACAGATTTTTCAAAATCAACATTACCTTATGAAAAAGTTGTTTCACCACAAAATGCCTGACTTTTTTTTTTTTTTTTGATAATTCCAGAATCAATAAAAGCCATTCTTTTAAGAATTGGACAACATGCAGTACAAACCTGACAGCAGATCCGGCACCAGCTTTCACCTCCCCTCCAACTTGGGCTACACAGGGCTCAGCCCTGCAGAGGCTGCGTATTCGCCTTTGAGCCACAGCTGTCCAGGCTCAGTAACGCTCTAGAAAAAAGCTGCTGTTGAAATCCTCTAAATACCTGACAAAATGCATTTAAGGGCTAAACACAGAGGCTTCTTTTCTGATCTACATGCACCAACATGCAGATCCTCATCACCGTTCTTAAACGAGCTTTCAGTGTGCCAATCAGCTGGTGGGTGCCAGCAGAACTCCGCTGCCTTCACAGGGACACAGAAGACCTGGGGATATGGCCCATGATGCAGAGTGCCACCAGTTCAGAATGAAACATCCTCCCAGGCTCTAGTAGAGGGTACCAGTACTTCATGCCTATGTGCCAAGGCTGATTTTAAGTTTATGAAGCCCTTCATGTCTCTTATGATTTGCCTCCCCCACCTCCCTTTACTGGTAAAGCCTTGAATTCCAAAATAATGATCCATTTCAAGGAGAAAAAAAAACCTGCATCATCTAGAAAAAAGGGAATCTCAGTTTGATATGAAGCCAGTTTATCCACGAGTGAGGCTGGCCTGCTTCAGAAGCTCATAATAAGTGAATCCTAACAGCTCTGATGATGAAAGGGACAGAGCTGAAAGGCAAGCTATTTGTAATACCTAGCTTGGACCATGAAATGACATTCCTTTCCCTACCAATTTTCCCACCCATTTGGCAAATGTTGTCCTTATTATCATGTATTCATAGGCACAGCAAAATTGTTTTTGTCATATGTTCAGGTGGTTTTGTCTGGTGTTTCTCTGCTTCTGTATTTTTGCAATTAAAATGCTGATATCAAAAGTTGTTGCCATGCAAAGTGCGTCAGAGACAACAAAGTCAGCCCACAGTCACTGCATAAGGCAATCCAAAAAAATAAAAGAAAGCTGTATTTCTATTTCACAGCTGGAAGTTAAAAAGATAGTGAGAAAGCTTAGGAAAACATAAATAAAGATAAGAACAGTCATCCAAAAATCTTAGGCTCGTTGGGAATACCCTGAAGACATTATTAAAATATTCTGGTTAATAGGAAACCATCAGGTTTTACCCAAGAGCAGCACTAATCCTGGCACATCACTTGCCTTCAGCTATCCCAGAGGACATTCCTCCAGTGCATGGAGCCAGCACATACACAAAATATCCTTTGGAAATGCTAGCCAGGTCCCAGAAGCAGTCAAATTATCTTGTCAGCAGGGCTTCCCCACTTGGGTGCAATATCACACTGACAAAGCACTCATGCTCCAGAATCCCACTCTTGTCTGATTGCCATCATTTCAGAAATCTCTGCAATACGCTCCTGGAAGGGGTTGGACATAAAGCAAATGGAACTGAGCCTTGGATGGGGAATTGCCCCAGAAAGCACCCATGCTAGACATTGCACAGTCCTGAACCAGATGCCTCTCAAAAATGTTATCCTACTGGCTCAATCCACCTAATTTCCATGTCTCATTTAAGATCTCATGCTTCTTGCAAAGCCTATGGAACAAGGCAGATGCCTTTCTGATATTTCAGGGACTTCATTTGCTTTGTGGAAGCTTCCCTGCCGACTGCTGAATACTCATAGGTATTCAAAAGTAGACCTTGTCCTCATTTATACAGACAGGAGGGAACAAAGGCCTCACAAGAGAAATTATTTCTTTTATATGTTTTCTTCTCCTGATAACATCCCATCTAAACAAGCCCTGTTTTCCCCTGGACAATAAAAAGGCAACTGAAGCTTTCAATCTAACCTTGCTGTTACCCTCTCAAAATGGCTCATATCAAAGTTGGCCACAAATTGTCCCAGCATATCTTTTCCAGCCTTTCTAAATAACTCTTAATTTTTCCCCTCCTCTTCATAAAGACCTCACCAATGTTTTTAGCAGCTTCCCTCTGTGACTTCAGAACTGGTTTAAAAAGCCTCTTGCAATTTTGTTTCACATCTCTCAGGAAAAAGCCCTCTACTATTCACATTCTCAGAAGTCTTGCTGCGCTGTATTTATTCACTCACAGTGTTTTGAGCATGCAAGGAGGAAACAAAAACGAGAGGGAAAAGATGGGAGAGGGCTGTGGGAACAAGTGAACCTGCTACATCCAGGAACAGAGAGCAACTGTACCGGACTGAGCCCTCCGGCTGGCTCCCTCCTCAGATACACGCATTAAACGATGAGTGAAATCTATGGGCATGAAAATATCATTTGAAATTCACGAGTCATGATTCTCCTACACTTTTACACCTTGTTATTTGTGCCTGAATAGAGGGGCTCTCTCCAAGGAGCAGGCTCCAAACTTACCCATGTTGCAATTAAAGACAAAAGCCCACTTTGACTGCAGCAATACAGTCCTGTACCTGTCAGTAACAAAAACAGGAACCACAAATGTGCATCAGCACCCTACACAGGCTAAGGGCTGAAGGCAGCCTGCCTGATCTTCCTACAGCTCCTTTACAGTAACAATACAAAGCCTGGCAACACCCTCGTTCGAAATTGCAGTGACCAGCATCTCTATCGCAGATGACAGAGCACTGACAGCGGTGTCTTACATATCCTTAGCCATTCACTGAAACAGATACTGCATTTTATAGCACTTAAGACTGCCCCTTGAGACACGCCTGCCACTCTGAAGTCCAAAGCTTCAGCTGAAGTTCGCATCATTCCCTAAGAGCTGTATGTGGTCTGTGGTAGAGGTAGCAATGAGCAGTGTTTTTAGCCATTCCCTGCTCCCACGCTCTCTCNCAGCCTGCCTGATCTTCCTACAGCTCCTTTACAGTAACAATACAAAGCCTGGCAACACCCTCGTTCGAAATTGCAGTGACCAGCATCTCTATCGCAGATGACAGAGCACTGACAGCGGTGTCTTACATATCCTTAGCCATTCACTGAAACAGATACTGCATTTTATAGCACTTAAGACTGCCCCTTGAGACACGCCTGCCACTCTGAAGTCCAAAGCTTCAGCTGAAGTTCGCATCATTCCCTAAGAGCTGTATGTGGTCTGTGGTAGAGGTAGCAATGAGCAGTGTTTTTAGCCATTCCCTGCTCCCACGCTCTCTCCTCAAATTAAAAGGATGTGGCAAACACGGAACACAAACAAATTCCCCGTGTTCAGTGGCACACACCACATTTCTGCCCATTATTAGATGTGACAAACACGAGAGGGGGCAGAGCAAAGGGCAGGCCACTTAGCGATCTTGTCATACAAAACTTCTCAAACACGCTCAGTGCAGTGTGGGATTACTCAAGGCTTCCCATGCGGTGGGTCAGCAACACCAGACGTGCAGCAAAATGGCTTCCCTGGAAACCAAGATGGGGAAGGAGGAAAATCCAGCCCCCTGCACATCGTTACAGAAGCCCATCCTCAGCGTGCCTTTCAGGAGAGGTTCACCACTTCTATCACCTTATTATGCTAAAGTCACGCCACTGGGAAAAATTTTGCCAGGTGCAGCAGGAGATCAGGCTGATGCCAAGAATTTGGGGTCAGAAAAACCTCAAGTTATTTCAACCTTTTCCATCATTTGTTCACAATGAGGACGCACTCCTGGCACATCCCATTAATGTCCTGCTCTCCAGTGCAACTGCAAGATGGTTTGTGCTGGGAGGCTTTAGCCTCCCATAAGCAGGAAGCACAATCTGACAAAATGTATTCCCCCAAGCGCTATACTGCCTGCAGCATCTACCTCTATCAAACCACCTTCCCTGTAAACACTACCCCGGGTCTGGTAAGTACGTGGAAATGAAGACTGTGCCACTCAAAAGAGAGGGGAAGGCAGGCTCTTGCCTGTCCCAAGCACAAACGGTTTCTCCTTTCCCCTTCTCTGCGAGTGCCAGGTAGCAGCCTCTCACTACGCCCATGTTCCATTGTTTATTTTTCAAGCATCTTCACAGAGCAGCTTTCCCATGCGGCTGCTCCCTTCCACAGGCTCTGTTCTCACGCAGACAGAAGGCTGCACTGCTGCTGCCTTTTTGATCTTAAGGCAGAGGTGAGGGGGCTAGAGGAGGGGGATGCAGTGGGAATTCCCACCCTAACGCTATTGGTTTGCTTTTCAAGATGCTCAGCAGCACTGCACATGGCAATCTTGTGCAGCAGAGGCTTTCTTTAAGCCTACATCCTCGCTTTCCTGTAACCTTTATTCCCACTGCTTGCTTTCCTCTGAGGTTAAGTCGGGCCATAACTGATAACAGAACATCCCCACCCCCAGGGCTCCATTGTACCGGCTCACAGGAGATCAGGATCTCCATCCTCTCAACCGTT
>VXAV01000120.1:32381-58344 GCA_013399715.1 Alectura lathami
TGATGGAGGAGGCCCTCATTCAGGTCTGATACTTCCCTGTGAGGTCATGGCAGTTCTCCACAACATGCCTCATAACCCTTTTCCTGGAGAAGGCCATTCATGTTGGGATTATCAGGGAGCAAGAATGAGAAAACCCACCTGAAGGCAGCAATGCCAGATTTCTGACTCAGAATGCAGTCACCTTTGGGAGATACCCTTAGACTCCTACCCACAGCAAGTATGATGGAAAAAGGCAGATGATAAAGGCTTGTTATACATATGGGATGACGAAACTGCAGCATTGGCTCCCACTCCCTGGCATGTCCATAGCCCATCTATTATGTTTGCAAACAACACCCCTTTTGTGCTTTTCCCCCTGCTGCCCCCTCCTGCTAGGAAGAGCTCCCAGCAAACATCTACAAAGTGACTTCATTGTTTGCCTTCAGACTAGCCTTCAAAGTTTCCCAAACTGTCATGCAAACAAACAGTTTGTCATCACTTAAATAGCTGTTTTCCTGAGAGAGGAGCCGCAGACCAATGTTCTCATCACCTCCTTACACACTCCCATCCGACTATTTCTGTAACCTCTTCTCTCGGACTTGCTTTGGAAGTAGCCTGAGGATTGGACCACTTTGTTTTGTTTCAGTGCATTCCCTGACATCCTGGACAGTGACTAAGACTCATGGGCCTCACAAAGCAAGTAAATTCTAAGAAAATACACCCATTAAGAGTGATCTATGAGTGTATGTAGACTCCTTGCATGCGCTATTAATGAAAACTGGGAACCTCTTGATTTGTTCTTATTTTCACAGACGCATGGTAGTTCCCCCATTGATATACAGCATGACTTGGGACACATCACCATTACCTTTTCAAAACAAACAGGAGAGAATAAAGCTGAACTCACAAAATCAAACCATTTGAGTTCCTAATGGGCCAAGTGCTACACACAAGTGTCTGACCATTGTTTTTGATGACGGTTTGCCTACAGGACTAAGACGTGGCTGCAAAATGTCCCACCTTTTATTATGACATCTATCATGGAATAATCCACTTGCAGAGTCTTTTATCACTATTTTCCTAAGGACTCATGAGATCTATTGCCACCTCTCAGCTGACTCATTTTAGCTGTCATGGGAGTCTATTAACTCCTTGGTGGAGCAGTTGATCCACCTGTGAAGCAGGGACAACACCATGATCATTGCTGCCAGGAAGTGAAGTTTATCTGCATTTGGGATATGTTATTTGATGACAAAACAAGAGAGAAGAAACCTGCCACCAACCTTCCCCCTGGCTTTTGTCCTGTCTCCATCTTATCTAGCAAAGTAATTTATTTAACTGCATTTAGGAAGTGACACACTTGACATCTGAAACAAGCCAACAACACTGTCTCCTTAAGCCAGTTAGCAGCCCAGCTATGTACATCAGGACAGCTGGCCCCATTCTCAGCAGGCTCTCTGCCACCAAGCTGTTGTGTGGCTGGGACAAGTAATTTTCCTTCTCTGTGCCACCAGTTTCATTTCCACCTTTTTCAATCCTAAACTCTTTGGCAAAGGACTTGCTTTTTGGTTTTTAACTGTACGCAGCAAGAAGACTTCAAAGCTTACAAGGGTCATTAGACACTATCATGACATATATAAATAATAATGAGCATTTTAAAATATATACTATTCTTTTAGCTCAGTGGGAAGAAAAAAGAACCATATGATACTGAAAAAGTTATGGCAAAGTGAAAAAATATCATCATCAAAATATGCTATGAAGGTCCCGCAGGGAGAGAAGCATGCATTTGGAGATATCATTTCTCCCCAGAAAGTTATGGCTACTGTTGAATGAAGTTGACACACAAATCCATATGCTTGCGCTTCTTTTAAAAGACAACTTGTTTCTTGAAGGTATCATAACAGTTTGTGATCTTGCAGTTGCTATGGCAGCTGCCTGTGTGTCGAACAACAAAGTGGTGTGTGCAGTTAGACAAATCTGCTTAAGCTATATCTGTTCCAAGTTCCCAGTGCTGCACTAAGTTATTATGCACCCTTAAAATAAAAAAGATTTTTAAAAAAATGTAAATTGAAGAAACATGTTTCAACATTGAACAATGGTATATAAAATATGGTCTTCTCCGTAAACATTGCCTTTCATGGTATTGTCATCATGTACCTTTGCTGACTTACTCATGTCAAATTCCTACTATGCAATTGCCAAATACATGTAATTTATTCAAATAAACCAAAGTGATATTAGGATGATGTCTCAGTACAATAAAACAATTGCATGATCTCTGTGCATGTTTTAATTTTAATGTCTAGTAACACAATAGGCTTTTTCTCTCGCATTTGGTATCCATTTGCTACAAAAAGTAATGATGTTTTGTATAAAATAATGTGCTCTGAGATGTTCCACTATATCACTCAGTGTCTTTCATCTGCTGCCTCTGAGACCCACAGCATTCCAGAGAAAGCAGCCTTCTACTATTGTACCCCAAAAGCAAGTGCATGGTGTCCTCCACTGAAAATAATCTCACCAGTGCCCAGGCCTTCGATTTCCTTCCCCATGCCATTGCCTTTCATAAAGGACTTCCTGCAGCATCACACACTATTTGCAGTTTGTTTGCATACTACGGGGAGAAGCTGCAGCACACTTCACAAGCGCTTCATTTGCTCCAGTTGCTCGCTTTATCTCAGCGGGGATAACCAGCATATGAGCCAAGTGTCTTTTCCAGATGAGAGGCATCTGCCAGCAACCAGCTGACATTTTTTCATTTTTAAAAATTACCTGGGTTTTGCAGTAATACCTAAGCACATATCTATTCTGAGAAGATAGCAACAACCACAATGAAAAATCACAAAGGCAAAACAATAGATCTGGAGATTATTGAGGAGTGATACCTGGATACTAAATCAAGAAGAATCATCTCTGTGAAACCACTGAGGTTTAAGCACTCTGTTCATTAAAGCAGAGAAAGGCAAGTCAGCATTTCTGATTTCCTCACCAATTCTTTTTGTATTTTGTAGGTGAGAGTAGCCACGTTGTGCAGCATTGCTGTCTCTGTTAGCCTAACACCATCTGCACTAAAAATCTGGATGTGGTAGTCAGAGGCAGATGGAGGGAAGGGAGACCCCTCATTACCACCGCTGATAGCACCTAGTTGTTCCTACTCACAGCCTAAAGATGCTCAGGGGTGACAGCAGAGCTGCAGCTGTTGCCACTGAGGAAGTGACGCACAGCAACTTCTCACTGACACAAGCATTGACAAACAGGCAAGCGCATGAAGGCAAACATTCAGCAGTCCACACACCAAAATTAGATGGCTTAAAGTCAGTGGAAAAGCAGGAAAACCCTCTGGGAGGCAGAGACTTGCTCTTAATGAGACAGTATTATTTTCAGTACACTTCAATGTATGTTCTCTTCAGTGGGCCAGGCCTAAGCAGCACTTCTGGAAGCACAGTTCTTGGGAGCAAAAGTCTCCTTTACAGACTACAAATTTACCCGTAGGAGCCAAACACCTATACCAGTATGATGCTGCAGACACCCTGAGCGCAGTGTCCCCAGTGGGCTGAGAGCAGCTGAAACCTGTCAAGGCTAAAGCCAGCAGAGCCAGCTCTGCCCTCTGGAACGCGCAGGGTCTCGCATGCCCTGACAACGGGCACCGCAGCAAGGCTAACACACATAACGGTGAGGAGCTTTGCTTTTTACTGCTCCTCCACCGACACCACAAAACAAGATGAAAGAGTTGGGTTTATTTTTACATTTTTATGACTTTTCCCACTCCTTCACTACGAAGCTTGCAGCACTTCCCACCCCCACAGCTGTGCAGTGACCGACCCTATAGGAATGCCTATGCCCAGGAGGGCAGAGTTGAGGTTGCTGTAGCAACACTGTCTCCATATTTCCTGGCCTGCATGCATGTAACATATTAACTTTATCATTTAATTACTAGATACGTTTCAGGGTGGCATGTGAGTAAGTATTTTTAAGTAGGTCTGCAAAGTAGAAAGAGCCCCATTGACAGGCAGTATTTGTGTACGTTAGGGCTACTCTCTTCATTATCCCATCACTTCACCTGCAGCACAGAGAAAGCATCTTATGCCCTCTACCAACCCAAATCCTTCTGGTGAAGTCTCCTGCTTCTGTTCCACCTCGTGACCCATGCTGCCACAGTGACCATCCGGCTGGGGGTCCCACGAGCAGACAGGGTGGCCTCACACTGCTTCCCACTAAAGCCCAGCCAGGAGGAGCATCTTACAAGACTGGGTCCTACAAAGGAACAAGTCCTGCAGTGCACAGGCCTTCCTGCATAGCCCTGCAGTGTTACTTCAATAACCTGTTATCACAAAGAGCTCTCATGACAGTTCTTGAGAGGGCAATGCAACACGTGATACTCCTCTTCCTACAGGAGGATGCCAAAGAAGCAAGGGGCAAGGGTCCTGCCCCTTCCAGTTACCCATAAAGCAGCACAAAATCAACCTTAGTAGAAGCTGCCTTCTACCTGGGTTCTGGGACTGGGTCCCACAGGGCAAGGCTGTGTTGTAGCCCACGTCACAGGATGCACAATGCAGCAGGAGGTGCAGTGGGGAGCCTGGCACCTCGCCTCCTGCCACCAGACCCACTGATCTCAGCTCCCATCCAAAACTGCCACAAGAGAAAACAAACTATGCACCACCTGTTGATCCCAAACCTCCTGAAGCACAGGAATCCTCCAAAAACTTGTTTTCAACACACCTCCTCTGCACAGAACTTCAGAGGTTAAAAGTCCACTTTGGCCCCAGGGAGTGCTGTTCAGAACACCTTGGGCTTGTGAAGTATTAAAGCTGGAAATTGATTTTGTTGGCTCTGTAATTTTCTTGACCATCTGCAGGAGTGAGACCCAACCACTTATCTTTTTTTTTTTTTTTCTCAGTCACTTATTATGAGCATGAGGGGGGAAGGAGAGAAGTGAGAGGAAACTATTTTATTTGCTGACCACTTTAACTTCTTTACTCTAGAAAATAGCATCCAAATGCATTTTCCAAGACAACAGCATGACACTAACTGCCATCAGCAGCAAGCATGGAGAGCTCTTGGCACAGGAACTTTCCACCAGCTGGCAGAAAGACCAGCTTCTGACAGTGAAGGAACCTGGACCAATACAGAAATAAGAATACTCTCCAATAAATCACTCAAAGCTGTAAGTTAATGTAGTATTATAGACGAGATACTTTCATCCATTGCTTCTTAAAACTCCCACCACATTTCTGTGTTTTTCTATGTACTGCTGTATGCTGCTGTTGTATATTTAAGAAATCCATGTTCCCTGTAAAAACTTCCATTACAGAAGCCAAATTGACTTCTACCTTCCCATCAGTGCCTGCAACAACTCTATGAAAAATAAGCCTCTCCGTTATGTTGAGGGCAGACAGGTCACACCAGATCAGAATGTCCCAGAAGCAGAGGGACTCTCACCACCTTCCTTTGGACACTGTTAATTTCATTCTCAAGGAAACCCAGGACCAAACAGCAGAGACTAAAATCTGCAAGCTGGTTAGATTTGGCTGGCTCTGTTCCCATTGCATGTCGCCCATCACGATAGATCTTTCCATCTTCTAGATGTTATGGACAATAAATATTTACAAGAAGGTCATTAGGGCATGGCAAATCCTGACAGAAGGGTGATATATCATCCCTCAGCCAGCAGCATCTCACAGAGGGGTGGGCCCAGTGGTGCACAGGATGTGAGATGCCCTAAGCTGGAAAAGGCAAATTCCCAATACTCAAGTCTGTTAACTCACACATACTGTACAGATCACCTCAGGTGCTGGTACAAGGGCAAAGGAACTGAGTGCCCAATGCCAATCCAAACCCACCTGGCAGGAACTAACCATTCCAGGTGACAAAACTCCACCTCATCTCAGATGTGCTCGGTACAAACAGCTCACAGATCACACAGCCTTCACTGGGCAAGGGTATCGAAAAAGCAGCTGTACGTAGTAGGGCTGCTGGAGAAAAGCAAAGCAAAAAGAAAAATTCCTCTTAAAAACAAAACCTTTTACATTTAGCAGCACAGGTAAGAAGCTAAAATTATGCAGCCGTCATCAAGGTGGAGTGGAAAGCACAATGCATAGCCCTTGCAGCGTTGCTGTAGCAAATACCCACTGGTTGCTGCAGTGGGAGAAGCTGTGGCAGCCAGTTCTGGGCATCTTCCACTGGTGCCTCCAGTCACTCTAGGACATGAAGCAAGAAAAAAGAAATGCAGCATTACCTGTCCAGGCTGTGTTCACACTGTGTGTGGTTTGGATGACCAAGAGGAACTGGGATAGGCTGATAGCCTGGCATCACCCACTTTATAAGTGTCATAAGGAATACACCTCCCTGCACGTGATATGCCACAGCTCTGCTATAAAGAATTATTAGTAAGGGGAAAAAGAAAAAACAAAAACCATTTTGCCTAACAAGCCTGCCTGCTCTGTTCATCTCCTCCTCTCTCCTCTGATACAACATCCTTTCACCTCCCCACCAAGCCCTCATAAAACCCCTAGCTGTCTCTTAAGCTCGTTTATACACCCTGCTTCACTGCCCTCGCTTGGCAGCCTCTCTGTTTACTGCACTCTGAAGCAAACAGCTCCAGTGATTCTCACGTTAAATGCAGCTTGCAGTGGGCACTTCACCTCCTCGGCAGTGCACTTCCACCGACCCCAGCTCAGGAAGTCACTTGAGCATGACCAAGTGGAACCAGCTCATGCCCCAGAAGGGAGCACGGGAGGGAGGAAGGAAAGCACTGAGATTTCCATGGGGCACTTCACTTCTGTGGGTCGCTGCTGAGGCAGACACTCTCCAGCAGAGCTCCCGGCAGGACTGGAGCCCTCCCTTCCACAAATCTTCACGGTCAAAATGCTCCAAAACCTTTGTTTCAAGTCTCTCTCACCCTTTGCCCTGTGCAGAGACTTGCTTGTATTGCCCTTTCTCCACAACCCTCTTTGCTTTTCGGAGTTAAGATGTCTTCCCTTCCACCATGAACCCACTCCAAGAATGTCCTGCCTAAAACCCACACAACCCATGAGGTGAGCCCTTTAGGGCTGCTCACACTGTCCCCAGGAAAAACTGATGACACTGAACACAGGTCTGCCTCCTTGTAGGGACAGCGGCAGAGCAGTGATGTATGTTTTCCTCCATGGATATACCCCATTAATTTGTTTGCCTATTTTACAGCAACCAAGTAATAGTTTGATTGCTGCAAGGATTTTCCTACAATAACTTCTAAATCCTCTCACACCTGCTGCCTGCTAAAGTACTGCCTCATCCGTGCACAGACATACACTCAGTACACCACCTCTCTGCCCATTCTGTGTTGCTGTAGTCATATGGACAAATAGCCTCCAGCTCCCTGCAAAACTAGGGCAATAGCTACTCAAACCTGTTTTTAATAATGAAATATAAATTCCCCCACAATCCAACATATGGGAAAGAGTCTGCACAGTGCTCACTCCTTTCTCAGCCAGCCACTGTCTTCTCATCTGTAAAATGGGGCAATTGCACTTCTCGCATCTGAGTGACAGTGTTTGCAAACATCAAGAAACAACTCCACAGAAGCCAAAAGGGAGTACTCTATTTGCATGCAAATTCATGTAAAAAATTAATCCTCACGTGGTTGCAGAAACATGATGCATACAAATACATTACTGCAAGCCTGAGAAATTTAACTGAAGAAATACAGCCAACTGTTTCTCCACTAACTGTAGGCAAAAAAAAAGCCAACAGTTTTTCCACAAACTGAAGGGGAAAAAAAAAAAAAAAAAAAAAAAAAAAAGCTGACACAGTGCCTTCCTTCCTTTAACAGTAACTCCTCATTCTAAATTTAATATTGATCCTTAATTTTCCATTTCCATTTTGACTGCAAGAGAGCAGGAAACAAACAGGAATGGCAAAGACAATCCATTTGTTTCATCCTTTCTTCATTCCTTGGGTCAGCTACTCTCTCTCTGAATCAGTGCTAGACCTGCTTGAATAGCTGAGAATGAACCTTCCACAAAGTGTGGATTTACTTTTACTAAATCCTCTAAGTATTAAAGCTCTTCACACCATTTGGTCGTGAAGTGATGCAAGAGCGAGGTGTGGACACCAGTGACAATAAAGAACCATCTGGCAAAGTGAACTCCAGGCAAACAATGACAAGCACAAGTGAAAAGAATTGCAATGATTTCCACAAACATGTGAAATACTATAAACTGTGTGACTTAGCAGCTTCCTCCTCCTAGCAAGTAAATAAACATGTCTGCAGCAGGCTGTTTGGTTCTGCCTTTTATATGAGCTGAGAATACACAGAGACTACCATATTTGCATTTTGCCTCTAAAAAAATATATATATGCAGATTGGTGAGCAAGGGGGAAAAAAGGCAAGAAAGAAAGAAAAAATAAGAATTAACCAGACTTCACTTTTTCTTGGTTCTTTACTGTCAGGGTGATGTACTGGAAGTCTTTATTTCTTTCAGCTTGGGCCCCTCAGTAGTTCATTCTCCTTCCAGCCTGTTCTCATGCCTTTCTTATCACCTGCTGAGGCCTTGATCATGGACAGAGCAGACAAGCAGCAGGGGACAATTAGAGAGGAGTTCAGACTTTGATCATTTGACCATATGTGAATACAACAGCTGACCACATGTTTTAAAAGACAACTAACTTAAAAGTATTAAAAAAATCACAAAGCAGGCATAGATACTTAAATTTACATTTTAATTATCTAGCACAATGGTGCATTCAACTTTTCAGAATATTGAATTTTTTTTCCTAAATGTACACATCTCCAAAAGGAAAACCTGCACTTTTCTGCTTCTCCAGACCCTCAATAAGCACACTCTCACTAAAATAAATATTTGGATGATACAAAAAAATAAACAAACTTATCTATCTAGTAGCCTGCAGTTCCTACTAACAGATAAATTCATAAATAATTTCTGCCCTACAGACAGCCCAAATTAAATGGAATAACCCACTATTTGCATTTTAAAAAAAAGATGCACAGATATACACAGATGTGCCACCCATACAGAACATACTTTGGCAATTCTTTTTTTTCCAGGACCTCTCTGTCAGCCTTTAAAACTTAATATAGGAATACAACAGGATTTAAATGTTCAGCTATTGGAGGGATTCAGTTCTGACCACTCACATGCCTGCTTTTTCTTTAAGAAAAAAAAAAAAAAATCCTTATTTGCACAATGTTGTTATTTTGTTAAATCTTTAAGTTATCAAAGTAGCACGAGTCTGGTTGTGAACAGTTTAACCACAGTCACCTGACCTCAGGATGCTGGAAAAAATCATTGCTGGAAATTTTTGTATACAATAGAAGCTTTATCATCATTTGTGGTGATATAGCATGCACTTATCTTCTGCACCTACCAGGTAATTAACATATTCATGAAAGGGCTATTTACTCTCAAATAGGAGGATAATAGTAAAATAACACTAATTGTTTTGACAGCAGTTTGCTTAGGAGTTATCTAAGGCAACAAATGCTGCTTTTGTAGTTGTAGGAAGGCAGAAACTCTTCTTTCTGTAAACACTTCTGACTTCAGTTTTCCTTTCTATCTGACTTTTGGACACTGCCAAGGAAAAACTGTGGAGTCAGTGAAAGGAGGAGGAGGATTTAAAAATTAAATCATATTCAGTTTTATTTGGATAACAAATGTTTGCATATTTGTATTATAATGAAAACCACAGAGTCTAACAACATTCTGGAAAACAAGATGTAATGTGTTTTGCAAACTACAAGCAGAACTGTACCACATGCTGACTAAATTAAACAATGATACTTAATGGTACACGAAGGGTGTGTACATAATTTTTTAAGAGGCTTGGGCTATTACGACACACAATATTTCAAAGGCTATTTTTTATGTTTCTCTGACTGGACTATAAAATGTCTCCTTCCTGGACCAAGTGTGCTCCTAATGAGGACAGAGGGGTGAGTGTTGACACCAGGTCGGCGAGCACGCTCTGCCTCACTGCTGCAGCAGGAGAGCACAGCCAAAACCCACCTGCGTGCAGGATCAGAGCCCCCAGCAAGCACAGAACGCACTGGCTGGGCTGCTGCACCTCCTGCTCGGCCACACCAACCCCAAAACACCGCCAGCTTCTGCAGCTCTCCTTGGTGCAGCATCATACCCACCCACGCTGCAAGCAACGCCATAAGACAGCCCTAGAAGTGGACAAGAGCACTCCAGCAAACTGGCACCACCTCACATGCTCTGGACTCCAAGGACTGCCTCCGCCACCCCCTGCAGGCCACCTCGGACCCGCCATCAGCCACCGCAACCCAGCCATGCAGGGCAGCCATTTTAACGACACATCGCATCTCCTCGCCGAGGTTCAGAGCTGGAAGAGAAGGAACACAGCATGCAGCTGGAAGAGGGGAGGACGCTCAGCAAAAGAAAACCTCTCCAAGCCTGGCAGCTTACCAAAAGGAAAAAATAATCAGTGTGATATTTGTCTGCAGCCCACCAGGCCTCTCTCACTCCTACTGGTGAATTAGAAGATATTAAAGCTAATCAAATATGAATTATCAGCAAATTCGCCACTTGCTTTGCAGCCTAAGGCTGGGAGGTGAGTGACAGAGGGTTTCTGGGCTTCCCCAGGTTATCCTGGAAGGAATTTGGGTTTGCTTTTAAAACCAAAGTTCTTCTCAGCACTACACAATGGCTCCAGCCCTCAAAAGCAATTGTTCTTGCTGAGAATCCTCCTGCACCTAAGGGCTCTCTGCAATAAAATATGAATGCAGTATTAATTAAATATAGATGCAATTTCCTCCTCCTTTTTCTCCTTAGCTGCTATCAAGAACATTAGCGCAGGTGCCTAAGGAGAGCATTGCTAACAGAGAACAGCTGCCACACTAATTAAGCACCGTGGTCTATTGGCCAGGCATGGGCCCAGGAAGCAGCCACCTGATTTCTCCCCTCGCAGCTCGTACACAGCTCTGGGCATGTGGTTTGTGCTCAGCCAGATGCCCTGCTCAGTCAGCTTCAAGCACAGGAGAAGACACTGTTGGCTTCAGAAGAATGGGATTACCACTGACCTCAGCGGGTGTTGATCTAGCTCCTGAAACGCAATGAGTGTTGTTTCTATGCTGGAAACACTGCTAATTGTTTGAGTTTGCAGTGCATTTGGAGATATGCTTGGCAGCATTGCCATCTTTGGGAAATGCTAGCAGAAAGCTACTGCCGAGGGATAGCGTTGCTGCGTATGGGCTGCCAAAAATTCCTGCCCCAGAGGACATTCTGCTCAGAGTGCCCTAACAGAACAAAGCAACCCCTGAGCCAATGGCTACATTGTAGGCTGCTGGGCTCACCTCCACCTCCCAGCCACGGTAAGAGGGGATCAAAACCCCTCCAAGAACTGCAGAGCCAGTAAGCAAAAGGGAAGCATCCTGCCATGAATACATCATTTGCTTCCACTGCCAAACTAAGAGGACTCCAACCTCCACCTCCATCCTAGTTGAGCAATTATACAAAAGCTTGTACATCTGAAATTGAATCACTGGGACAAAATTGAATTTTAAAACAAGATTCAAGATTGCACAGGCCAGAACAGGGACAGGGCATGGGCTGGGACCTTGCAGTCCACTAGCTACAACACCCATGCCTGAGCAGCAAAACCTGCATTCCCGATGCCATGGCTGACAAACCATCTCTTGCGATGCCATTTTCTGTACCACATGTATGCAGCCTTCCTCCGCCACCACCTGCTCCCAGTTTAGCCAATTACCATTTAATGTTCGCCATCTGTACAATAGGAGTAATGGTACTTCCTGACCTCACAGGTATGCATGTGTGTCTGCATGTGTGAAGATAAATATATTAATGATTGGGAGGCATTCAGGTCCTGGGCCAATGGGAGTCATATAAGTGCCAAAGAGACTAAGACAAATGAGGGCCATATAAATAGATGGCTGGAGAGCTACAGCCCTGAGGCTACAGGCAAGAAAGGGGCAGAGGCAGGGACCAGCACAGCAGAACCGTGGGAAAGAGCCATGTTTGAAGTATCTAACAGAGCATGCGGGTGCCAGGGGAATGCAGAATAAAGCTCGGCTCCCTCACATCGGGAAGCTGCTGACACCCCTACCATCAGGAGGCAACCCATGGAAGAGGAGGTGGGGCTGTCAAAATAAGCCTAGTGTTAGATCAACAGCTGGATGACAGAGCCTGATCACTTGCGTCAGCCCTCCCATGGCTTCTGGAGAGATACCAGGGATGTGAAATGTGCTGCTGCACTCAATACAGCTCTCAGCAGAGATGGATCCCCGCTCACCTGGCACTAATCCTCCTCTTGCCCCAGGCAGATTAAGCAGGGGAGCAAGAACTGAACAAGCAGAAGCTTCCCCACTCACTCCACCGGTGGCTCCAAGGCATGGGGTTGGGCAGCAGGGCTAGATCCATCCCCTACCTGTCTCTGCATCCCCAGTTTTGGGTGGACTTCAGTCTCCAGCTCTGTCAATCCTGCTGCGAAACGCACTTCCTAAAGTGTCATAAATCATAAAACACATCTCCCCCTCAGATCTGCTGCCTCTTGTGCAGCTACTGAGGAGGAAAAAAGGCACCTGGGAGAAATCTGGCCCATGAAGGTTCACAGAAGACTGCACACAGCGCCTCACTGGCAAAGAAAGAAAAGAGAACAGAGGAAAGGTAGAGACTGTAAGAGGTTAGAGGGAAAAGCAGCAACATCCTTTGAGAGATCCCTGAGCTTTCTGCCTGGCAAGCTTTGGGGATCTCACAGCGTTCAAGAAGGCGGCAGCAGCATTTTTCAGGGGGGAAAATAAAAAATAACACTGAAGGGCAACAGACTCTGACCACCAATGTATTTATAAAGGAAATATGATGATGATTTTGCCACACTGGATCTTTAAAGCATCTCCCATGCCCCCAGCTGGCTAAGCAAGAGGAGAGGCTAACAGCATCTGCTCTTAGTTTCTTCAGGGGTACACCTTGATACTGTTGAAACAACATCTCTTCTGGACTTTACTATTTAACATATTTATTAAGGCAGTACCCAGAGGCCCTCCCAGGTCCTGGATAACACACAGACATGCAGATGGTCACACCTGCAAAGATATTTAAAGGCAAACCACTGAGGCAAAGGAGAGGAAACTGGTAGAGGGTTAAAGCAGAACATACTATTTAAAAACAGAGCAACTGAGAGCATTCACGCAGCTGATTAAAGGATGGGACAAGCATTTTAGCAAGAGGCCTCCGCCTAATTAGCTTATCAAAGCATAGGTTCATACACACCTAAGTGGGAACCAAACTGATAACAGAGCTTCCCTGTCTAGCAAACACCTAACAGAAACTAAAGTTAAACACAGCCAGGCTGGGCCAGAAGTCATTCATTCACCACACGTGACAGTGACACAGATCCATTGCTACAGTTTTTCAATGAAGATGAAGAAAATTGTCTAGAAAAGACCCCTCATTCAAATAGGAAATAATTATTTTCAGGAGAATCCTATTGCCTGTATTGCAGGTGTGATTGAGAAAAAAAATAAATATAAATTTCTCTGCACTTCAAGGATTAATCCAACTTAAAAGAATTTAATACTGATTAAAGGATAACCAAAAAAGCACTAGAATACACCAACAATACATATTTGCTACTGTTGTATTTTAGAGGGAGAAGAATGGGATTTGCATTTCTCTCCAGGGCATCAAATCACTTTAAGATAAAAAAGAAATTCCTCAAATATTCCAGACAGACTGAAATATATTAATATATAGGTTTTGCCAGGGGCTTAGAAAACTTCCCAGCATTGCCACTCCCTATAGGTGTTCAGTTTAAACACTCCCTAAGCTCTCCCAAGAAAGAAGAAGAAAGAGATCTGAATTTGCTGCAACTGATACAGATGCAAAGCAGAGGAAGGTTTTTCTGGTAGAACTGATCTTCCCTAATGCAAGAGACTGATGGCAAGTAAGAGAGTACTTACTCTCTTACTTTTGGAAGTAAGAGGACCCAGCCCAGAGGGAGGCAGAAGCCCCCACTTCCAGTCCAGCCCCTTCTGCTCTGCATGGTTTTGAATGAATCCTTCTCCTTTTCCTTAAACATAAAACAGGGATAATGACACAGCACTTCAGAGGGGTGTCTGGACTGCAACATCTACCTCACTTTCTGCTCAGCAAAAGGGACTACAACCCTCATGTTGTAGTGGGATGCAATTCAGTAGCTCTTGAAAGTTGAGCTCAGTTTTTTTCTCTCCTCAAGCCCAGCAAGGCTGTGTCCATTCCTCAGTTGCTTGTAGGAAAGCAGACAGGACTTCACCCTCTGGTTATCACACAGACCAGAGGTAAGCAGTGCTCCTGGCTAAGGGGAATGGAGTACCCTGGCACATCAGAGCTGCATCCCTGCACAGCCACAGTGCACCAAGGGCTGGTCTGCTAATTCAGCTGGTCCCTGATCATGCCGCAGGCTTACACAGAGCTCGTTTCCCTTTGTTTCCTCTCACAGGCCCAACAGCAGTATACAATGAAAGGGCACATCCCCAACTGGGTCAAGTGAGCCAAGACAATAAGGAAAACGAGACACACAGAGATCTCCCCTTTGTGGTGTTACTCTTGATTTTTCAAGCATCCAAAGTTGCGGAATGAAGCCTATAAATTTTGAGGAGAAATGGAAACTTGGCTGTTCTCCCCATGTTTGGTTTTTTTTTTTTTTTCCTGTTTTGGATTTTTTTTTTCTTAAGTGGAAGGGAGACAGAGAAACAAACAAAATTCTTGGTATCTGTTCTTTGCTGTTTTTATATTTTAGAAACCCAGACTAAAAATAAGCGTAGCTAATAGGATCTGACAGCCTTCCACCACCACATCCCTCTGGCTCCTCTGAGAGACGCATGCTGTCAAGGAGCTCCTGGCATTGTGCGAAGGAGAAATCATGGCAGAATGTGAAAACAGAGTTGAATCTGAGGGAATTGGAAGCCTCCCACCCCAGTGTATTCCTGACAGAGGAGATCCCAGCCCAGATCACAAGATCCCGGAGCCGTGTCACCCCAGGCCAGAGACAGCCTTGCCAAGCAGCTCTGAGAGACTCTCTGTGGCCCAGCTACCGCTAGAGGAGGTCAGAGTGCCACAGAGAGAAGGGGTGCAACGCTTCCAAAGCGTTGGGAGACAAAGTGCAGCCCGAATTCTAAGCAGAATATGCCCTCCCGTCTTACTTTTTATGTTCCTGTAACAGAAGTGTACTCAATTTTGCTGAAAATCACTACTAGCAAATGAGAGAGGGAAAAAATGAAAGAAAGAAAAAAGAAAGAAACAATAAATCAAGACCATCAAATTTTAAGACCAAGAGAATCTCAAATCAGTATTCATCATTTCTACGCAATAGTCATCACTAACCATACTAAGTCATGATGTTTCAGAGAATTTCGGCTGCAGAAATCAAGAGCCTGCAAGACAGTTATCTAATTTGTTTTTAAACAAAGGCTGAAAGTTTATGTTCATTGTATTCCTGCCTGTTTCCCCCACAGAAAATCTTAAAAACAAGAGCTGACTGCAAAATAAAAACTGGCAAACCAATACAGCAGGACAGCCTTCAAAACAACACCAATTTAAACAAGAAAGATAACCTTCCCATTTTTAAAACCATCTCAGCATTTTGGGTGGACATAATAGCTAATTTTCAAGCATACAGGACTGCCCATTTTGTGGGCAAGGCTATGACATTGATAGAGCAGGGAAAAAGCTATCATTTAGGAAGACATCAAGACTGCAGACCTCAGCCAATTTCAGGCTGTGGCCACAGTTTCAGAGTTGCCCCATGTTTACCCACCGAGAATTCTTAGAGCCTTTCAAAGGAGCAGCATGGTTGCCAAAAGCTTCAAGCCTACCTCTCCAAAGGATACTCTGACGTATCCCACTGCAGACGGTGATATGCTGAAATCTAAACTCCTTGCTCCGCTTTGAGCATGTTAAAATCCAAGACCCCATCACACTGCACCACTCGCCAGAGCCACAAGACTCACCGTCTCGTGTCACCGCTGTATGGAGCGCTGCTTCGAGGACAGCTGATGGTTTCATTCTCTGCAGGAGATGCTTGGATGGAGTTCCTGAATAAGGGCCGCTCCAGCCAGTCAAGAAGCACATCACAAAAACAACTAGTCCTAGAGCTCTGTAACAATCCCCAGAAAGGGAAAATTCCCATGGTAATGCCTTAACAATTCAGCTGGAGAGAATGGGAGAGCGTGCATTATTAAGTAACTGTCAACAGCATGAGCAGGCATTATGCGTTATGCCAACTACAAGTCTAATTATTTATGTCTATATACACAGAGACACACATATATAAACACACGCAAGCCTACACATATACATTTAGGTAGAACAACTTCTACTTTTCAGCACTGCAATTCCTTCTGCAATTTCTTTTCACTTAGGAAGCCCATGCTACGATCCCTCTGTCCATTTTACATAGAAAGATTTGTTTAGGAAAAATAAAAAAAAGGGGGCAAAATATTTTAGTAGTGAAATCCAGTCCTTGTGCAGCAAAATTCAACTACAACCTACAGTTGTAGGTTGTACTGGTAGACTGGAACTTCAACGGAAACAAATGTTATATTCTTACCGTATGTATATAAAGATAAGCATATAATCCATCACACGTATTATGCTGGGGCACAAGAAAAGAAAAAAAAAAAAAAGACCTAAATCAAAAACATTCCAAAACATTGAATTTAAAAATCCTGTTGGAGAATAATTTCTCCCCCCGCCTCTAGAGTGTTTTCCCACCTGTGAAATGAATCATAGGAGAACGCAAGAATGAGGAGACACTGGAGCACTCCTTTTTAAAATGCATTTGAAATGCTAACAGCCGAAGTAGACTATGAGTGAATTTTATTACAAGAACATCTTTTCTGAAATGTAACACAATGGTGACCATTTCTGAACTTTAAATAAACAGCACTACTTAACAGTAAAATAAACTCTACAGACTCTTGCAAATAGCTCCATCAACTTGCATTAAACAGCATACATTTCGTGTGGCAAGAGGTACACCACATTCAGTGCTGAACTTAGCTATTTTAAAAATTAATTAGGCAATTATACTCGTGGGGAAACTGTTCTAGTAATTTAGCTGCTTAATCAAATCCCAGGTACCAAATTATGGACCTGATCCTGCAGTTCTTATTCAAGTCAAACTCCTATTGATGTCAGTGGGAGTTTTGCCTAATTAAAGATCAGGACATACGCGTGTGCAAGCTTGCTTTTAAACGACGGCTTTGAATTTAGTCTTAGGAATACGAGTATGGCCCTGAATCCCAAATCGTTGCCTACAAGTTTCTCACGTGAGAC
Organism: Alectura lathami; assembly: GCA_013399715.1. Taxonomy (NCBI): domain Eukaryota; kingdom Metazoa; phylum Chordata; class Aves; order Galliformes; family Megapodiidae; genus Alectura; species Alectura lathami. The sequence goes on from VXAV01000120.1 coordinate 49,655, forward strand.
CACGGGTATATTAATATATATTTTTCCTAAGTCTGGCTCAAATTAACTTCCAACAAAAGTCTAGAGATTTAGCTAGAGTCTGACAAGGCCCGATGGCAAATTGACCTAGTTTTGGATTTTTCAAACCCATTAGAATCCATTACAAAGCAAGAAGAACGCTGTAAAAACATTGACTGTGGAACACGCTCAGCAGCGCTCACTGGGTTTGTATCATTGTGCTGCTCAGCACAGTCCACACAAGCTGTCTCCACAGGCTTAGGTAAGTAAATTTGCTTATGTTGTTCCCCAAAGGGACTGGCTCAAACACAAGGATTCTGGGTGATGTGCCCAAGTTCCTGCTGAACAGGCTGTAACACAGAGAAGCAAGAAGGAGCGTATGGGGTGAAGGAGGAGGAACAGTCTCCTTCCTGAAGCATTTCGTGCCACTCCCTAGCTGCCTTTTCGGGGTGCACTTTGGGCAAGGGCAGGCTGAGCTCATGGGGTCATGCAAGAGAACTGTCTCCACCCCGGCTGTTCATTCTGATGTTCCTGACTATGTCAAAGCTGATGGCTTCTGAGCGGCTGTGCTGACATACTCTGCTGATCTTCCCTCTTCAGATGCCTTGGTGATGTGTCAAGGGGCATACGGTGAAGCATCACAAGCCAGGAAAAGGTAAACCAACACAAGATGAATCTGGTGGAGCAGAAGACTGAGAATCACTGACAGTTGCCTGATTAGTATTAAAATCTTGAAGGAAAAACCCTGTATGCCAAAAAAAACATGGGAGTGGGCCTGTATCCTGCGTTTCTTCTGCTCAGCGGCAAGGAAAAGCAGCAGATCTCTTTTTCATTTGAGCAAAATAGGAACAATATTTGCCGGAGAGCACAGGGTTGTCTGCGCACTTGCTAAGTTACATCCTTCAAGTGGGAAGGACAAGAGCATGCGTGTCTGAAGATAGAAGAAAATCACATTTCTGTCTAATATACAGAGGCAATTGACCATGAAAAGGTTACATGTTAGGAAATAATTATCTCTAGACACAGCTACTGACAGGGTCAGCGTCCACAAGGATTATTTCCTCCTAACCCCGTGCCTGCTGCCTGGAAGGGAGGTGGGTCTCGCCGAGCCGTATCCTGTGCCGCTCCCTGGCCCCACATTCCACTGATGCTAATGGTACTTGTGCACTGAGTGGCCCAGCAGCTGAAGCAGATAACCAGGAGTGAAGGGGTTAAGTGCCTGTCACAATAGAAACCTCTGGGGGCACTTGACCTTTTCACATTTTTTATTCAGGAATGAGCATTTTGTGCCTGTTTGAGGAAGTTCATCTACATTTGTCCTCATTCTTCACCCTGTTTGCTTATTGTCCCTTCCCTTCGCTCAATGCACGAGTGTCCCATTAAGTACTGAGCAACCTCTGTTGATGAATATGAATTTAGGGCAAAGTTACAGAGGGGACACAAAAACTCCACATTGATCAAGTGACTTACAAGGAATTTTAACATATTCAAGGCATATGTTCCTGCTGAATAGCTTCCTACACATATAATGCTCACCTGTCAGTACGTTAGGATGAAGAGGAAGGAAAGCACACTTACACGAGCAGAAGCACTACACTGGCTGGAGCAAGCCTGACAAGAGCATTAGTTGTTTAACTGCCGAAAAATGCTAACATGGGGCACTGATTTTCACACGCAAAACAGCATGCCTCAAGGAGAAGGCTCTGTGATACCTGCCCTTGGTCTTTCATCCAGCAAGTAGACTATGAACTCCCCTGTCCTAAGAGAGGGGGTCTGCAAGACTCTCCAACTGCATATCAGTCAAGGAGGATAAATCCAGAATGAGTTTGTCACCAGCTGTTTCATTTAGAAACCAATATTCTAAAAAGGTACAAGAAATATTCAAGAGTTTGATCCTGCTGGGATCAAGGAGAGTTTTGTATTGGCTTAAATGAGAGCAGGCTTGTCTCAAAGCACATGTGTCCAATTTGTTAATGTTTTGGGTTCAAATAAAAAAAAAAATCACCAGTCTTCCCTGCATGGGAGTTTCAACCACATTCTTCCACTGGGGGAGACCGTCAAGGCTTAGACAAGAAAGAGTTTCTGAATGATCTAAGTGAATTGTCCTGAGGAGGCTGGCATTGCTGTGAGCTTTGAACAGAACTACAGAAGGTCTTTTATAGGCATGCTCCAGAGGGGAGATCCTTAGATGGGTCCTTTAATGCTTGCTCCCATATGCAATCCAGATGAAGTTCTTTATCAGCTGGGGCCCGGATCTTGCTCCCATTAAAAGTTCTGCCACTGAATTCCATGTAACAAATCTATTTGTCTTAGGTGCTTATACTGTTTCCCCTTATCTCAGTGCCTCAAATAAATATTCTACGTTCTTCTGAGGAAGGGGAATACTATTTTCTCCACTTGGCAGCTGGAGCCCAGCCAGGCCAGGTGATGTTGTTTTGTGTCTCATGTACATCCAGCCCAGGAGGGTAGCTTAACCCCAAGACTCCCAAACTTTAGGCAGAAGTACTCTCCAACCTTCTGTCACCATCACAATAACACCTTTGTTAAGCAGAGACACAGAAATCAGATTAGAGCAGACAACGTCCTTCTCCTGTTTGGACAAGGAGGAACAGAAACAGATGACAGGACAACATGCAAATCTCTCTCACTTCTTCCTTTCGATACAGTTGTCCTGCTGGCCTCCTTAAGGTTCTGTGTCTCTGGCCTTCCTCAGTCACCACTGCATGAACAGGAGTCGGCGATCCAGCAGAGCCGGATCAAAGGCTGTCAGCACCAAAGCGAGCCTGGGGAGGAGATGGAGAAGGTGTCCCTGGGAGACCTCAAAGAAAAAGCCATGTTCCTCATTTCCAGACCAACATACTGCTCAGTGGCTCCCTCTCCGTTTTCAGCAGGACTGACCCAAATACATAAATGAAGGCAAGCACATGCTGTTTATTTCCAAGTATGAATGGGATGGTTTCCCCTGGGCTTCATATTTCTTGGAATTATTTGAACTGGAAACCAATCTGCCTGTATTCACTATTGATTTATTTTCTAAAAATCTCTCATCCCTAAACTAACAGTGCCTTTCCATGTCTCAGCCTGCTGTTTAGCGACACAGTAATCTAAAAGCTATTGATCACTTGGGTCTCTACAGCCATAACACATCTTTCTAAGTGCCTTCACACAGGACTGTATTTGCAACATGAGAACTCTAAACGGCAGGGTTGCTAATACAATCAACAAATATATTAACATAGATGTAACACTTGCACAGTAACACAGCATGGACAAGGGGCCACAGAGGCCAGCATCAAGAGGAAGTGTGGGCATTATGACAGAAGCTGCATTTCTCTTTGAATGCAACAAGGCCTCAACCTAATTTCAGTCTGAAGAGGAGCCCAAGGCTGGACATGCACTGATGAAACTTCCCAGTGCCTGAGCAGAGATGTATCACTGGTGGAGAGGCAAGACGGCCTCATTCTGCTCTAGCACTTCAAGCTGACTTCAAGTCTATTTGCAGTTCACACAGTCCTGCATACATTTCTTCTTTTCCACACTGGCAGCTGGGGTTGGTGTCCCCATAGAAGCCAGGGTAAGCAAGCTGTTTAAAACTCACAGGAGACCTGCTGCTGCAGAAGTGCTGTGCACTCCAGCTCCTATTACTTTGAAGGGATATTATTAGCAGTTATCACCTTGGAAATCAAGCTCTTCATTACCTTTTTTTTCATGCTTCTCCACAGTCTACATGACCACAAAAATGAGAGCTTACAACTCCAACTGATCTAAAGCCAGCACAACAGCTCAGATGATCAACATTACTGTGGACCTGCCTCAGAGTCACCCAGAGCCTATGCTGTTTAGACTTGGTCCCCCTCAAATACAAATATGAGTAAGTACATCAAATTAAACCAGAAACAAGGTCTCCAGGGACCAGAGTCTGGTGTATTACCCTGGCTGAGACATCCCAAGAGCTGCAAATTCAAATTGGAAACATGTTGCCCAACACAGAGATAACGCCTCTGAGTCAATAGCTATCAGCGTGCACCGCCTTACCCAGCAGAGCAGCAGCGAGCTGCAGCTGCCCAGTGAGAGCTGAACTGCAGCTGCCCAGCCCTGTACCCAAAGAGAGCTGAGATGTGCTTATTTCACACGACACAGCTCAGCTCTGCAGCCTGGATTCTGCTCCATGCTCTGTGCAGCAGTGTTTTTAAGCTAGAATTGGACATTTTCTCCAAAATGTGGCAACAGGACGGCTCTCCCTGGCAGCGTTAGTCAGGAAGCCTGGAGACAGCCGTGCTCAGTAACATTCTTCCAGAAGCAGCTTTCAGGAGACATTTGTAACTGTTTAAAGTTTCCCACACAAGAAGCTTTGCACTTGTCAGTTTACCTTATTCCACAGGTTTTTAATTTAGTTGTACGGGAAGAAATTTTATATGCCTCAAATTTTATATGTTAATGCCAGATGTGAACACGCTAGCATGTGTTCTCTCTCTCCCTCATGTTGCACTTATTGGGAAAGGATGCTGTAATGCTGCAGCTCCAAATACTCAGGCAATCAGTAAAACTACTGGCAGATCTGGAGGAAGAAGTCCCTGTTCCTCAGCATCTGTCAGTACCCTGAGGAATTCCATCTGGCAAGACACTCTGCTGGCACATACTCCACAGCCTTCTGAGCACAGAATACCCCTGAATGCAAAAGGATTAAAGAAAAAAAAAAAAAATTGATTTCTTAATTATGAATGATAAGGAAATTGCTAAAGGACCATGCACTGTCTATTGCAACATGAGAATGCATTTCCTTTGCTTCAACATATTGGGAAAGTGAAGACTGTTAATGCAAGCAGCCTTTAAATTAATTCAGGTGCCAGAATTTTTCTACTACATAGACCTGAAATGGATAAACATGAAAAGCTGTAACTTCTTTTGATTATAATTGTTCTACTTTGAATTGACTGCCTTCCTTTGTGCATTTTACTACTTTTCCCTAAAGTTAAATATTTTTTGCAACATTTATCAGTTACTAAAATGTAACTCAATACATGATACCTGCACCTGCCCTCCTGGACTTTCAGCACTCTTCCCGAAGCATCCCCAAGGAAAAGCCATACAACTCCAAACTTCGTTAATATTATAAAGCATCAAAAATAACATTGCTTGTTCATGATGCTGAATAGTTCACACTTAAATAGTAAGTAATATTACTATTTTCATGCTAGCAGCAGTAAGCAAATATTGCTGTCACTAGCAGGGCCCCAAAGCCTCAGCTAGAAGAGATGGTCAGCCAGCAACTCTGCCTCCCTCAAGCCCACTTCTTATTTTTCTGTGGCTAGTTTAGCAATAAGCGGCTACTGAATGTAAATTTGTCCTGGGGACAGCTGAGGTGGCTTAGCAGGCAGAGCAGACCTCTCTTCTGGCCTCAAACTGAAACACTAGGAACTAGTTCGTTTCAGAGCAGAGCCCATCCCTTGTGCAGAACACTTGTGCAATTCAGAAGCACATGTGCTTGCCTCCAACCAGCCTGCTTCGAGTGCTCCCTCAGCATTACAACCTCCAGCAAAGCGGGGGGAGAAGGGGCCCAGGGCAGCTCGGCATGGCAGCGCAGAAACCACGCAGGGGCCCATTTCAGTTTGATTTGTTGCGGCACTCTAGATGCAAGATGAAATCTGAGAGATGAAATCTGAGCAATTTCTTGCTTCTCTTCTTTCTGGACAGTATATTAACACTATAAAGAAGGCTGAACAGTGGGGCTTCCCAACTCCATTATTGTCAAGGCCTATTTCAAAGGCAGGGGCTGAAATGCCCAGTGCTGCCTTTGTTGCTCCTGGACTCAGGTCTCCGCCATGTTGCACTCCTTCAAACCCAAGGCTGAGCAAATTAAAAATAAGCTTTCTCAGAAGGGGTGGAGGAGGGGGGAGACATGAGGAGCCTGAGCCTACACGCAGTGTCTGTTACATTCGCATTACTCTCAGGTTCCTTCTGTAAAAGTAGGTGAGGCAGAAAAGCTGCAACAGATGCCAGTGCCTCCTACCTGAAGCCCTGCACCTGGCTTTCTGAGGCAGCAGGGTGAAGCCATGCCACGGGCTGGGCTGCGAGCAGGTGCTGCCGCCCAACCTGAGCTGCCAGTCACTGCCGCACCTGCCACCATTCATTCTGTTCAGAGATCAATAGAAAATGCACTATTTTTCACCTCCAGGAGAGGGTTTACTTGTCCCCAAGACCCATGACAGGCTTGTTATAGATTATTTCAATTCGAATCAACTTGTCAAGAAAAGAAAGTGGAGAAAACGCATCAATTAAGCAGCTTTACTCATGCAGAAAAGCTGCCAGCATGAGCATTTTAAATTACCTGGGCACACCTAGCTGATTTGCATTCCCTTGGCACAGCTTTGCTCTGGCCCACAAAGCATCATCCCCTTCATACTTCCATCTGAGCCAGGAACAAAAGGGGCTGACAGCCCAGCACCACCTTCCCCACTTGGGGGCTAGTGCCCTTTCCGAGGGATTTTGTGTTGGTTTATGCAGAAACCTTCCTCCTGCAAGATGCAGAGTTCTTCTATAAAAGTAAAGACCAAGGCCAAAAGAGGCCTTCCAGAAACAAAGGAGGTGGAGCTGTGGCCGGCAGGGGGGTAACTGCATGCCATTGTTAAATATTAACATAAAATAAAGCTGTAGAAATGGATGTCCATCAACAGAATTAGAAGGAACTAAGTGAGTTTAAGAACAAAAGGTTTACTTATTTAAATTACAGGAGATGAAAAACAGCTGGGAATGCAATTTATAGCACAAAGTACAAAGCTACAAGACTGTTAAATGTAATTATATTTCAAAGTACTTTTTCTCCTCCATTTTAAACTAAACATGTACAATCATTTTAACTAAAATAAAACTAATGACAACGTAGTCTTTAGATGTTCCATCCCTTCCCTCTGTCGCTTTCAAATTCAGCTCATCTGTTTGCATTAACTAAATAGTTTGAATCCCCCTTCCAAATAGAGGTCGGCCTTTCAAATAGGAGACTAAAGCTTGAAGAAAGAAAACCACTATGAGCAGATCTTTATTTTAAAAAATTACCTCTTACTATTCAATTCATGGGCCTTACATTGTACTTTCATATTTGTCTTTATCGCTTCTCTGCACAAAGGAAGAGTGAAAAAGTAACTGACTAATTAACTTCACTATTTGTTACATTTGATTTCTACATTCTGTCATAGCAAAGATGCCTATCACTAAAGATATTTAAAGGTCTGAGGTTTTGTTCTTTTCATGCTTGAGGAAAAGGGCACCAGCGTTCAAAGTCTCAGGACCAAAAGGGTCCAACACTAAGATGTGGTCTGCATCAAGGGCTTTACAACTACCCCGCACTGCCTTTATTGTGCTTCCACTATTACGTGCAACAAAGCCCTCCAGGTTAAAATTCTGCCTCCACCTGAGACTATGGTCAGTTATCTTCTGCTTCTGCAGAGCTGCAGCAAGTCCTACTTGTTAAAGGTATTTTCCATGCCAGGTATATCCAGAACTGGATCACAGAGCTCAACTCTGCCCTGCAGAGCACTGAGCCCCTTCCTGCCTCTCCAAGCTGCCGCTTCAGCCTTACCTGACGAGACCCTTGATTTAGGAGATGGTGGGTTCCACCTCAGCATAACGAAGACCTTATCACCATCCCACAGCAGTGCATCTCTAATGGTCACTGCTTAAGGCCACAGAGAATTCAAAATTAGAGCCAAGAAACATTTTCCATCAAATCAAAATGCTAGAGCAACCAGCTTTATCCCATCATTAGTTTTTCCACCACCAAAGAAAGTTCAGGAACCCTTAGTTACACAACAACATATTTGTTCAAGTTTCCTTCCAACATAATTTTCAGGCTTTAAGCCTGTGTTCTATAGCTAAGTGAAACCCCTTTTGTTCCAGTTCAAAACTTTATTTCTTTCAAACTGAAACTGCCTGCAACTCCTTGCTGTGACAAATTTTTCTTGTTTTAGGTCAACGTAAAAATATGTAACTTGCTACATACGCCAAAGAACTGCCAAAGGGAAAAAATAAAATCAGTCACTTGGACAGATCTTTTTAAAGTTAGGAACATATTTTGAGTGCTCTGGGCTGCAACAAGCCATTGGTTCTGATTCACCTAAAAAAAAAAAAATACCCGGTGGTACCAGCTCTTGCTAACGAGCTATAAAAACATATGCACTTATAAATTAGTTTGTTCTTGTTCTTACAGCAGCCTGTACCAGATGTTCCAGAGGCACAAGGAGCCTTGAATTAGACAGATGTGAGATAATCTGCTTCCCACTGTGGGTGTTTTCCTAATCCCTTAAAACCTGAAGCAGAAGGTTCAGTATCTTTCCAAAAACACTGCAGCAGTTTCTGTTTGCCTGAACTCATGACACATTTTGCAGGCCCTGTTCTCAGTTAGTTAGAGCTTTGCCAAACTTCAGACTGAAAGTTTCATGCCAGGTACCTTCATTGGTCTTAAGTTTTTTGCGTTCCTCTTTTGATGGTTCCTACAAGATGCATAATGCAATCCTAAGAAAATGGCTTGAGAAACGTACATTGTTCCATAAACTCTGTAACAAATTCTTGCTTGCCATTTTAAATCACAGCCAGCTTCCCAATAAAACAGTCCCTTGAGCTTCACCAGGGGGACTTTGCTGGTGTCAGGGTTGTGCTTTTGGCTAACTTGACGGAAAGGAAAAAAAAAAAAAAATCAC
>VXAV01000120.1:58365-68860 GCA_013399715.1 Alectura lathami
TTATAAATCTTTGGGAAAGAGACAGTCAGCAGAGTTCTCTTAAAACACCATCTGCATAGCCTGACTTGACAGGGACTGAGCTGGATTTTCTCTCCCCCAGCTCCCCACAGCAGTGGGTAGAAGAGCCAAGGCTCAGGACATCACCACTCTCAAGATCCCACTGCTTCTGGTACCAGCACAACATGAGCCAACTGCAGAAAATGTAGACAGAGAGATCCACATCTGGGAGAGAACAGACAGGGAGAAACACGGAGATGGAGAAGTTGGGAGCTTCTAACTGCAGACGGGGGATCAGTGCTGGGGCTAGGACACAGGAGCATTGACTGAGGAGGGCGTATGCATGACAACCATGGAAGAGAAGTAAGGAGACAGTGGCTGGAAGAGCCATGACATAGTGATGGTGACAGAAGCAGCTGGTGCTTGGCAGTGATATAAAAAGCATAGGAGAAAGTATGAGACAGGACTGGCACAGGGAAGAACTGGAACAAACTCAGGAGACCCACAGCTGGAGGGAACAACTGGCAAAGCAAGGGGACAGGGCAAGGACCATGTTTTGCTTGCATGGCTTGGTTATGCGTATAATTTTACTGGTTTAACACCATATGCCCATCTTAAATAAGTTGAACCAACAAAAGCAAAAGGCTGAGCAAACAGCGAGTTTGTTTAAAGGAAATCTTACTCAGGTCTATCTTAGATTAGGAACAAGTTAAATTTAAGACCTCTGCTGGGCCACTCCACAAAGTCTTCTGGTTTAAAAGTGAAAATGCACACCCAGACAATCCACAAACAAGACAGTTTTGGCCGACATTCTTCAATAAATAAAGAAGGTCAGATGCTTAGATGCTGAGCTATTTGCAGCCACAAAAATGGAAGTCAGCTCCTAAAGTTTAACTGCAAACAAGATGTGAACAATGTAAGGAGACAGAAAAACAGTTATTAGTGCCCTGATCAAGAAAAAAATAAACAAAAAAAAATCTAGTTCTGTGGAGATTACTGTCAGAAGAGAGGCCTTATTATTAAATCACTGTTAATTTTGAAAAATGAACTATAAAATATCTAATATAATAATTCCAGATATACTGTGCTCAACAAAAGCAAACATTCCTTTTTAAAGCAACACATGATCTTGACTTTTTCTTGGGTTCTTTTGAACATTAATTTGTTTTTTAAAGTCACAGCTCCAGGAAAAGCTTTCTTGTTTGTTTGTTTGCTTTTTATGTCTGGAAGTCAGAGTTCACAGCACCAACATATGAAAGTCTTTCAAGGACTGGAACCTTCCTGTATTTCTCTGCTATGGTCAATACACCAGAAAGACAGCAAAAACCTCACCAAAACCAGGAACATTTTCATAATAAATGAAAGTTTTCCTGTTACCGAAAAACATTTTCACCACAAAAAAAGTAATGCATTTTTAATAATGATGTTGAACATCTCTTCAACACGGGGATGCTTGCCTCCGAGTGAACCCTTAGCATGGATGCGCTGCTCACACAGTGGCTCCATCCACTCAAGCAAGCATCAACCTGAGCTCCTTGTCACAGCAGTACAGCGCATTTGCACTGGGGGCCCTTGTAACTGAGATGGCACCCATTCAGATGAAGCGGGTAGTATAGCACAAAACTCAGAAATGATCTTTGCACAAAAAGCAAAAAGGGGAATTTGATTCATTTGGACAGGGGAGCAACCGCTTCACCCCATCTTCCCCGAGCATGGTGTTTGTGAATATGTTCTGCACAACACGACTGGGTGAAACATCTGGTTCCTGGGTCCTTTCCAAAGGACTTTCCAAGCAGAGCCAAAAGCAAGCAGTATGCCAAACTGGAAAAAACTGCTTCAGACAGGGTCCACAGGCACCAGTGCTGAGGGTAGGTGCAGCAAAGTGGGGGCACCCATGACAGCATGCACTGCCCACCCTCACGTCCCTCTGTAAATCCTCCCCCAGAGCAACGGGGGAAGTGCTGAGAAGGATGAGCTGATACGGTACCAGACCTCGTTCCATTCCGGATGAACTACCGGCCTTAGCACTGGTAGGACTATTGTTGAATTGTGCAGGCTGATTACTACAAGTGGGAGCATGATCCTTGTGTAGATTACCTGGGGAAAAAAGATGGCTTCAAAATGTCCTTAAACGATGCAGACTCCACTGCTACTGAATAAAGCTATGCTGGGTTCTCTGAATTGCACATCAACATTTTCACATACCTTCTTTTAAGCAGGCACTTTTTTTTTTTTTTTTTTTTTTTTTGCCTGGCTACCTTTTAAAGTTGATTGCTAATTTTCCAATCTGTTGCATCAAAAAAATCCCTGCAAACACTGTTACAAGCCATAGCTAAGCATCTGCAACTTATAAAACATTTAGAAGCTTTACAATTTAACCTATCTATTGGCAATAAAACATACTCAAAAACAAATGCACTATTTGAGACAGATGTTTGAAATATGAATGAATGTTTGAATATTCAGTTTTAAATACTCATGATAAAAGAAGCTGCAGAGACATGCCATTGATCTAATACTTGTTTGCACATTCCTTAGGGCTATGCATGAAGCATAATGGGATTTCTATGTTCCTAAACAACAAAAGGTGTAAAAATGCCTTTTCAGTTGCAAACTTTGTTCATTTATTCCTGTGGCAAAAGAATGCAAATCTTAAGTCATTTTTTGTGCACTGACATCAAGTCTTTCTCACACAAAAAGTTCCTTAAAGAAACAAGAAGAAAGTTCAGAAGAAAGTCATGCTTCCTCCCCCACTTGTCCCTTAAAGAAAAGGAGAGAGGGAGAGAAAGAGAAGGAAATTTCACTTAACTCAATTGTACCTGCCAGCTAAAACCAAAGGCTGAAGTGAGTGACCGTAAGCTGTTAGACATATATGTCATTAATAAGAATGCATGTGTAAGGTTCAAAAAAATATTTGTTTTGGTATGGTTAGACATCCAGTACATCCCCTGCATGCATCTATGCCCCAGCTCTGTGATGAAGTGACAGAACCTGTTCATAGACAGAAATGACAAAACAACTTTCTACAATAAGGCAGATGATAGCTGGTAGTTTATGAGCAAGAAGTTATTTTGCACAAAATAACATTTGCTGTTAATCCCTCTAATTTTGCTTTTTCAATCTCATTTGTAAAGTGGATGGGGAGGTTTGTTTGTTTTGTTTTGTTTTTCCCCCCCTATGAAACTGCAGGCATTTAAAATTAATATTAAAGCAGGAACTGAAAGAATGGGTTGGTGCACTGCTTTGGAAGCAGAAGTGTAGGGAAACAGTGTTAATGTCAGAATCAGTCCTTGAGCTATGAATAACTTAACTTCAAAGCTGATGCTACTGCCTGACTCTGAGCACCCTATGTCTTCAAGGAAGATAAAGCCACATATGTAGTCAAACCAATGTTTAATTCAGATTACGCAGAACAATACAGGATCTTGACTGGAGCCAATTAAACAAAGCTTTCACTGACTGATAAAAATGTCATTTCGAGTCCTTTCTGTGCACAGCAAGGAAGAGTTTGAGAGCGTCACAGTTCTGAACCCACACTTATCGACTTAAGTCGTTTTTGTACTTAATACATCAATACCAAGATTTCAATTATGACATTTGATATTCTCTTTTCAAAACAGGAAGAATCTTTTCTACTAACAGAGACAAGCCCCCATAGCCCTGTAGGGACTATGCAGAAGTACAGGGAATATTTTGCAATTAAAAATGTAGTTTCTGTAAGAGAGCCCTTAAATCGTGATGTTTAGGAAATACAAAACACTGTTGTTCAGGCACCATCCATACATTGAGGTGCCTTTCTGCAATCAGTCTCACTGCTGTAATTTAAGAGATGTAAGCAAATCCAGGCCCTGTTCCTTCCCACAGCCACCCACCCACCCATTGGTCTGTGGTGCCCCATGGGAGACACAGCCTGGCCAGGACCCCACCGCACCTGGAGGACAAGAAGTGGCATTGAACAGCTGATCTGTCCAGAAACAAAACATTCCAGGTTGACTGAAGAAAATGCAATGAAACATTTCACTTAAGGACTTCAGAATTAAACATTCTGAACTCCACTAAGTCACAGCTTTTTAATAACAGTTACTGGCACTGTCCATGGTGAACACAAAAGTATTCAAATCCAAGAGTTAACAGTTAATCCAACCAATTTAAACTTCTTGAGACCCGATTCCGTGATAGCAAACAAAAATTCATATGTAATACAAGCATAGGTATAAAAGACTACAAATTAGCACAGCTTTGCATCAGGACAGGGTGTTCACAAGGTAGTCAGATGGAGATAACAACGTGAAACTTCGAAACAAGCACCTGCACCCTGCCAGAAAGGAGCTGGGAGATTACACTGTTCATCACATTCAGGTGCAAGTCTTCCTCACAGCCCTAATGATAAAGGGCTGGCCCCGGTGTTGGTTGTGGCCTTTAGGCATACCAGATACAAACTAAAAATCATATGTAGGAAGTAGTGAAATTCTGAGCAACCCTTGGAAGGGAGCAGAAGTGTGGTAGCAGCTGCATAACCTTAACTCTAAGCTTTGCCGTTGGTATCAGACAAATGGCATGCAAGCAATGTTAACTGCCAGCAGTAAACTTCACCAATAGGCAGCCAGAAGCGAAGGGAAGCAACAACTGAGCTACTTTCCAAAAAATCCTGGGATTTTCTGGCTAGCTATGTAGCTGTACAACTGAAGAGTATAGGCTGGTTTGTGTAGTAAGAGGAAGACAAGGTTACAGGCAGTCAATATATTTTAAAACACAGTGATATATTCCTTCGGTATTTTCTTTTTTCACCTTTACCCCATTTCACTTAACGAAACGTGAAACCCGAGGAGCTGACATCATTTCCAGGGACAAGGTGCGTGCTGGGCACCACTCACCCCGCAGCCAAGCACAGCACCTGGCCGTGCAGATGCCCCGGTCCCCTCTCGTTGGGGCACTCAGGCCAGAGGGATGCGATTAGCAAAGGGGAGAGCCGGGTTTCTCAGGAGCTCTCCATAATGGACAGTGACTCTACAAAGAGGGATAAAAGGAGAGCGATAAACGCTGTTGTTGTCAAGAAAGAGAAGAGTGCTTAAAGAGCCTTTCAAATAAGCAATTTCCCCTCTCATCAGTATCCTCTTGACTGCTAAGCTCTCCCTTTTGTCTCTTACCTTGAATGGTGATCAGCAATGCATGATTGGCCAAGGGGCATCAGCTGTGAGTCTGACAACACGAGCCAGCTAAGCCACCAAGGGAAGGAAAGGCTGCTGGCCTTACGACGTACCTGCTTCGCGGAGGAGAAGGAAGAAAAAGCAAAGCATGATAGCTTCACCTGCCTTGCTTGTTCTGGCAAAGGATATAGGATTTGCCATCTCCTAATATTAGGCTTACTTAACATCCAGTTTCTGGGAATGATCAGTCTTGAATGTGCAGGTACCAGAAACCACTCTGCAATACATGTTTCCTCTCTACAGTCCTTAACGAGAGATTTTGGCTTTTATCCTTAAGGATGAGGGTCAGTAGCCTCACATCTTCTTCACATACTTCCCGTCCTGCCTTCATACAACTGCACTGCAAACAATAATTTTATTCCTTGCAAACCGTGTGGCATCTTCTGGCCATGTTTGTCTTGTGCTTCAAGTAGCACATGCCTAACCACACTCTAAGCATGGTCAGAGCGCACGCCGAGCTAAAGGTCAGCAAAGATCACATCGAGTCAGAAATGCCATAGCCAAAAGATGCCAACTCTATTCTAAAAAGCTTGGTTTCTCATTAGGAACAATTCACTTGTGATATTTTGACACTGCTGTTTAACCTGGCTGCATGATGAAGGGCTTTCCAGAGTTGATGTTAGCCACGCAGAGACACTGAAGCACTTCTTCACTGGTCCGACACTGTTCAAGTACAGAGCAAGCTACAGAGTCAAGACTGAGAGCTGTTACGTCAGAAATTTGCTATAGCCATCTTACAACAATCAGAAGGCGCCTCTTTTCACAACATCCAGCCAATGTATTTTTGGCTAACAACAATTTTTGCAGCTACATGCATTTTCCATGTTGGACATCTTCATGAGTTCGCACCATCTTCACTCCCTAGTTTCTACTTGCTATGTCATCCTCTTAGCTCAGTGTTGTCATGAATAGTTATATTTGCAAAGTGTTTACAAGCCAGAAGCATTAAAAAAAAAAAAAATAGTAACTCTGTCCACAGACTAGGAGTTCCGTAGCACGTTTTAGCAAGGTGCAAGGCCACATGTGGAGTGAGAACAGAGAAACACCAAGTGCTTACACAGTCCATATATGCCAATCCTGTACATTAGATAAACAAAACTGGCACATGAGCCTTGCTCATGACTCTCACAAGGGGACTTGCCAAAACTGCATAGAGTTGGTTTAATGCATCCCCAACACTCAGTTAACACTGGGAGCTGTATTTCGTACTGCCCCAATACGGTAGGCAAATGCTCAGAGAGCTGCCAAGCTGCTAAACCTCCTTAGGCCAGAGCTAAGGGCTTTCTCTGCATGCTCGGCTACACAGAACAGCACTGTTTCCCTCAGTGTTATCCCAGGAGCTGGTTCTGATCACCAGCCAGTCACAGTGCCATTCCTTCCAGGACCAGGCTGCCCTCTCTCACAAGTGTTAGAAATAAAGTTTTAAAGGGAACCAACCTTCATACCAGCTACTAGCAAAATTCAAGTGAGATGTTCTGTTTGAAGAGCATCTTCCAGAAGATACACTTTGTAAAATGAAGAGTGTCCTTTGGTCCAAATCCCAGCACAGGTACACAGTAACTTCACTTCAGACTTCTAAGGTTTTGCATACCCCAAAACCAAATTGCCTCTTCTGTAGAAGGCTCCCCATGTCTCTCTGCTGATCCTTCACAAGACACAGCTTCCAAAGGTTGTTTTTCCTTAATCACACAGATGTTAACCACAATTACATATCATTTGTACTCTCATAAAGCCCATGGTGCCTTAGACTGTGTGCAGACCACCGCTGTACCAAGCGAGACATCCTCCCTCCTCCTCTGGTTCCTCTTCCAAGCATCACAGTGGATTACAAACAAGGTGCTCCTTCCACTAGGCATGAGATGGAAGAGATAATCCTGATCACGAACATTCCTGGTTCCCACCAAATTCATTCCTTTTTTCAGTGCAGAAGACTATATATACATACTATATGTAATCGTAGATATACATATATAATCCTGTCTTTTAAAGTTTATGTTCACCTAAACACCATAGCTCCTAATTTCCCTGGGACCCCCCTGAAGGGCAGCAGCTCAGGACGCAGACCCTTCACTCTTCTCTAGCGAGCACTAACTTTCAAAATTATTTTGCCAGAGGAGGGGAGTAAAAGGAATGTTGTTTTTTCTTTTTGGTTTAGAAAGCAGGAAAGGAGCATACAGAGTTTAAGTAAAACAGAGCAGAAATTAATGGTCAGTTACGTTCTGTGTGATCATTTTTCTGAAGTGAAATGTTACCAGGACGATTCTCTGGCCAACAACTTAACAGAGACCTCGCATATGCTATTAGCACAAATAATTACACATCATTTAGATATCAGTCTTCCTTCTCAAGGCATCACAAGGGAGTCTGTTCACCTTTTGAGCACCTGTAACTCCCATTAATGAGAGCTACTCACATGTACTGGAAGGACAGTAGATCTCTTGACAATTGCTGCATCCACCATACTTCGGGGAAACAATGGAAGTGTAACAAAGGCAGAGCCTAAATCAAGGAGCTGGGTCCTTGAGCTGGTCCTTCCCTGAGTTGCACTGAGGGAGCCCACCACATTCCCTCCACATTGCCAGTAACTGCAAATCACTTACTGAGGATTCTGTCTCTCACATGCTAATCAGTGGATCAGATCTAGATTTTCAAACTGTAATTTTTACTTTGGACCTTTCCAACTTTTTTCATCCACTAACAAACAGAGCATCATATCTAGCTATCTTTCCAGCAGGTTCTGTTAGGGTTATGTCAATCAACATCATTGTTCCTCTGTGGTGTTAGTGCCTGGAGAACTGACATATGCAAAGAAGAGCAGAAGGGCTAATGCTTTTCCACACGAGCGTGCCAGTCGTATCACACTGAGACAGCACTAGCAGGTCTCTTAATGCCTCCTTTTCCATCCCTGCAGCCCTGTCACAACTGCTGAGCATTGAACAAGCTGCCATGCTCAGCTATACCAGCGAGGAAAATACATTTCCATGTGCTACGCAAGCCTCGTGCCTGCTTATAATTCAGCAGGAGCTCCGAGTGAAGGAAGATGGAGGTGTCACTGCTAGAGCAGAGAAGCAGCTATCAGGGGCTTTGAGCCCTACACCCAGTCTCCTGTCAGGAGGCAAACCTTCTTTGTCGGTGTATCAAGCTCCAAAACAGCGATTGCACATATTATTCCCTTAGAGGAGTGCAGAGAAGGCAGTCTCTATGAAAGACATTTAAAAATCACAAGTGCTTGGTATCCTCATGTGTCTGCACTAGGCGTTTTTTGCATATTCTTTACTATCTCCCTCCAGCCCCTTGCTTTTATTTCACATCCAGATCCCTGGGATATGGCTCCAGCTCACATAAGCGAGACTGATGAAGAACACTCTCTCCTAGCAAGCAAGTTCAGCAGTAAGCTTCTTCATGGGTCTTCACCAAACCAACAGAATTTCGATGGAAAGTGAGACACTTCAGAGTTACTAAAGACGGCTTTATATTATAGAGAAAGTTACAGTCCAAACATCTCAAGCTATTATAAAATTATCATGCTTAATTTTTCAGTTGGATTAGTAGGCTCTGTGCTCAGTAGACAGAAACAGCACTGGCTTCTGCAGCTGCATCTTCCTGCCCAAACTGGATCCCTCCCTAAGAACGCTCCCTGTAATATGCAGCACTGCTTCGTGTCCTAAGAAGTCCTTCGCTTACATAAACTGCAAATCTAAATATACCACTTCCCATGTCCAAGACTGGTTGATAAATTGTGTTCCCTTTATTTGTACCTTTCCACAGACATTATGAGACTTGGTAAAGAACTTTCTCCAAAGCAAAGCCAGATCTAAGCTGCTTCAAAATAGTGGTTCAGCTCACTGGTAGTTCATCCCTCAGAGGAAAACACAGTTGCGTAACCTAAGAAGATGCTATTGGAGGAGACTCCAGAGAAGAATAGAAGCAATGTTTCTAAAAATCGACTTAGCTTCTCTTTTACTAGTTATCACAAAGCAGAGCTTAACTTTAGAACTAAATTAAAATATATTATGTCAGAAAAAAAACAGCTTCCAAGATCACAATGCCATATTAAATTCTTTCCCAAGCTCAATAAACTATGACTTATAAGACTTGTAAAATCTTTACTAGACTCTTGACAGCTCCACATGTGTCTGTGGCAAGAAGAATGGAACCTTTTGCTAACCATCTGCTAAATCTTGTGTTTTGGCTGGAACAACTGTACCGATAGCAGCACACTGTCTAATGCTTGCTGACTGCGGTCTGGGACTGGCGTGGAATCTGTCTATCTGCATGAAAACACCATGCTGCTTTGCTGTAGTACTCCATCATAGCCTGTATTTCCAGCAGCCACTCCCAGTAACAGCAAGTAACGGCACAGCTCTTCAGGCAGTTGCACCTCAGCATTGGTGCACCATTCGTCACGTAGCTAACAGCTACGTTCTCAAAGAGGATGCACGCAAAGCGTCTCCATTCGCACACGCTGCTTTGGAAGCGAGGAGCCCAGCACCCTTGTTTGTGACTGGTCGAGGTACAAATTTAGAGAACAGCTTAAGAACCACTGATAAGCTTAGCTTAAAAAAATTCCTGAGAAAAATCAGAGAAAGTAAATATTCTCCTTCGTGCAATACATACTAAATAGAGGAAACTCTCATATTTAACAATATTCTCTCATTCTACAGAATGGGGACTTCCATTTTTCTTGGACATAAAAGTTAAGCAGATCTACCCATACATAACCAAGTATTCTAACTATTATGTCTGATGTTTGTAAGATCACACTGTCCTGTCATGACTTGAAACCAAGAGAAAAGTTAAACAGGGACACTACCTCCCATTTTTCTGGGGGCTCTCACATCTCCTTCTGAAGTATTTTGAAGTGTGAGAAACATTGCACTTGGCTACTGGCAACTTAAGCATGGTCTAGCACAACAGTTAATCATTTTCCATTCGATCCTCTATGGGAGATCTTTATGAAGAATATTTCCTTCATACAATTGTCATTTTCCTTAACAGAAGTTATTTTATGAGTCATGATAAACCTCTTAAAATTGATAATAATAATGAAGGCACATCTGAACATCTTGTCTTCAAATATATTACAGAATTGGTTCAAAACGTGCAGTTACAAAAGGTTCACTTGCTGATTGATTGAAGAAGCTGTCTCAGTTCAGGGAGAAGCTAATTATCTTCCACTGTCCTGAGAGAAGAAAAACAAAATCACTGATGTTTTCATAGCCCACTGAGTTTAGCTTCACAGCACAGGTCTGTGCATCACAAGGAACAGGTCTGCTGAAAAGGAGTTTTGT
>VXAV01000120.1:69027-103138 GCA_013399715.1 Alectura lathami
TTTTTTTTTTTTTTTTTTAAGTCAGCTATGCCATTTTCCACTTTTTGTGAGCATAATGGATAGCCAAAACAGCTTTTTGCCATTTAATGCTTTTTTTCAATATTTTTTTCCTGACAGTCCTCCCAATGCCTTTGACAATAAATGGAAGTTTACCCCCATTGCATCTCTACACAGTCATATCACTCTGTAGACACCGGACTCATGGGTCTGACTGATCTTTAACAATCATTTCATTCCCCTATTGTAAAGCCTTCTATTTCTGAAGCCGTACCTGTCCTAACATTGGNAAAAAAGATCTCTAACTGGAATACTTTACCTGTGAATACAACAATGCTCAAGATATTCTTTCTGGCTTGCTCTTCATTACATGGTGAATCATGGGGCATGAAATTCAGAAGCATTTCTCCCTGTATATCACAAATACTTTCTCTTACTGGGATGGATTTTTTCCCTGAAAGTAGTAATACATCTTGACATCCTCAGGGATATTTTTCAGAAACATGTGCACCATACCAACAATGTTTTTTTCTCCACCTTCCTCCTCTCAGAAGGCAAGAGGATAGGAAGACAAAAAGCATGTCTGTATTTTTACAAAACGAAGATCCCTCACATCTAAAAAAGAAAATGCTATGGCAATCTGGGAAATCCAGTGCACTGGAAGATGAAAGATAAATTGTGTTATGTGAATGCTGCACATGTTGTTGTTATTATCTCCAAGAGGAGGACCCCATTGTGCTAATGCTACACATGCTCAAAGTAACAGGCTGTTCCTACCCCAGAGGCCTCATAACCTAAGATAAAAGCAGTATTGTTGTCCCCTTTCTGTAATGGGGAAGTGGGACTCCAGAAGCTTCGGCAACTTGAACAAGTTACTCACTGAAATGGCAGATCTGGGAACTGAACCCAGATTCACAAGTCTCCATCCCCTGATTTAATCCATACATCATTATGCAGAATCCTTTTTAATGAAGCAGCAACATCTAAGCTTCGAACTGGTACCCGTAATTATTTCCACTTACTTAATGAGAAAGCAAAATACTTGATCTATTGTTCATTTCACTATTAAACTTAAAATTTGACTTCTACAGGAATCTTAAATTATGTCCAAAAGATGCTACACAGCTACAAAGGAATCATTTGTGTTCACTTCACAGTCAACTCCTATGACACATGGAGCCCATTTCTAAGAGAAATATTTTAGCCCTACCTTGGTATTTTATTTTGTAGGCCAGTGAAAAGGATTAATTTGAAAAGACATCATGCACTTAGTAAAACACGGGACGTGGTTATAAGACACTGTGAGAGCTTGTAACCAGTGGGACATAAAGGGGGAAGGCTCAAAAACTGCAAAGATTAAAAATAATGGAAAACAGCAATCTGAAGGTATTTGGTAGGTGAAGAAAGGGAAGTTGTTGCTGGAGGCTGCTGAGACAGAACATGGAGACAAGATCCAAAGGGCAGCCAACAGCACTTCAAGGAGAAAGAGAGCAGAGCAGGCCTGGTCTGAGCTGCGTAGTACATGGGAAGTAACTATGCAAGTACTTGAAAGTTCTTGTTGATAATTTACATCCCTTAAGTCCAAGTTTAATTGTGTGCTGCCATGTAATTATTGCCAAATGGAGAAAGAATGCCTCTCCAAAAGAGTCCAAATGACAGGCTAAATTGTAAAGAACAACAGACTACAATGGGACCGGGTGACTTAGGACAGTCCTGGTAAAGGAATACAATGGCTTCTGCGCTACAATTTGAAAAGTTACTGAGGGCAAGAGAGCTCAAAAGTGATCTGGCCACTGAGTACAAGCACAAAAATTGGTGGTGCACACAGAACTGGGCCAACATTTACTGCACCAAGAGCTGAGAGTTCCCAAAAAAGGAAGCTTTGCTAAAGAGAAAGAAAGTCAAAGGACTGGCCTACTAAAAGCAAATTACTTACATATTCAAATTCAGAGAGCACTGACATCCATCTTTAAAGAGGCATGTAAAAAAAATATTACATGCAAGTAGAAACAGTAGTAGTATTATGCTTCACAGCTGGTCACAGCTTAGCTAGAAAAAGATATTACAGCTACTGGGAATAGAATTAGGAGCAACTATTATGTCACCCTGGAGCCTGACACCAAGAACTGAGTTGCTCAAAACATTTTGAAAAATCAAGAAAGTGCAAGCTGTGTACCTAAAACAAAAATAATAATAAAAACTTAATGACTATCCCAACCATCACCTTCAAATTCCTGCTTCATTTCACTGTACAAAATAAGTTGTGATATCACACACTTAAGAAGCAACCAAAACATTTGTCCATCTAATACCTGAACCGAGTCAACATTACAGGAGCTTTGAAAATGTTCTCTTCTCTTGTACCATTAGAGAAAAATATGGACTCCATACAGAGGGGGCGTACATGTTCTCTGGAGGTGCACAGAACTATATTAGCTTTTCTAAGCCTAAAAACAATCTGAGAGCAAATTCACTGATGTGGAGCAGATGAGATGCACACTGTGAAACTGCGAAGAGTTAATTCTGGGCCTAA
The DNA here is from genome assembly GCA_013399715.1 of Alectura lathami. Classification (NCBI taxonomy): domain Eukaryota; kingdom Metazoa; phylum Chordata; class Aves; order Galliformes; family Megapodiidae; genus Alectura; species Alectura lathami. The sequence goes on from VXAV01000120.1 coordinate 71,558, forward strand.
CAAGAGCTGAGGTGAAGAAGACATTTGCACAGCAAGAAGGCTAGACAGAAAGCTGCACCCTGGGGAACCATAAAGTCTGTACAGGATGAAGAGAATGAAAACTCATAATGAAGTTCAGACACTTTGGGATGGGGAGAGGAACGCAGTCTTGCCAAACTGGATGGCTCTGCTAGGTTGGAAAACGGCCTTCCTCACAATCCAAGGGTTGTCTGAATTGCAGCACGTTCTTCCAACGATTTTAAAGAAAATATTCGCAGACTGAATTCTACTCCCATACAGTGAGCTTCATGAGACAGCAATCGAATTTGATTTCTTCTCAATATGTGATCAGAGGCTTGGTTTTGGCCATGTTTTAAAAGTCATAAAAGGTCAGGAGTATAGGAGGAGAGTGCAGGGCTCTCCCAGCAGACCAGACCACTACCGCTTTAACCTGGGGGTCACCACAGCAATCAGAGCAAAAAGCTAAACATGTTTGAGAAAACACTGAATTCAGCTCTTAAGAGCTATTATTTTTATTCCTCCCCCTGGAGAAGAACCTGGGAAGTGCCTCCCACTGCAGCTCTTGGGACCTAGGGGAGTAAGAGTCAAGTAAGTCACTAGAAACTGAGATTACACTGAACATTTTAAAAGTGCATGCAAGTGGAAAGTGGACTGCTTTTCTCACTGGTGGCAATAAGCCACAGTCTCCTAGCCCAGTTGTGACCACCAAGTTTTAAATCACTGAGATCCATTTATTTCTATAGAAATGGGGAGGAAAAAATAGGTAGGTCTACATCACGGTGCCACACCTTATATTCCTAAATTGGGACTTTCCAGCATTCTTCAAAATTGAGGAGTTGGAAAGTTATGTTGAATAATTGAAGCTGTGCAAGAACATTGCTCTGGTAATGTCTGACAATTCAGCTTTGTCAGGTCTGATAGCTTTCCAGCAAGAAACCCTAAAACAAATATTTTCTATCACTACTCCAAACACTTAAGTTCATAGAATTTGTACTTGGACAAGATTTAAATAAATAAATAAAAGAACTGGTAAAGCATGTTTTCTCCTCCTCAAAGAATTGAATGTTTTCTTGTTAAAGGTCTTCTACAACTAGCAAAATTTTCTTGAGAAATTTCAACTAACTCTAGAGAGTAGTTCTGGAAATCTCACTCCTATGCAAAATGCTATGCATTACCAGCATCAACATATAGCGATCTTAATCGTCTACTGAATGAAAATACATGTAAAAATTAATAGAAATTTCTGCCAGTATGTTCCTTTTCTCCTGGGAGTGCTGCAGCAGCTCAAGTCTGCCTTGTTTCTCTGTTATATTAGTTATTTTCTGGATAGCAACACGAAAATCTTTCAGTATTGCTAGGTTTAAAAGGAAGATCACTCATGTCTCAATCTTCTCCTTGTTAACATATCATCTAGTGTTTGAGAGGAAAAATCAAATAAGAGAAAAACATTGTATTCTCTCAGGAAAAGTCAAATCTGGGACACTACGCTAGGAAAAAATAATTGGTCCCATTATCATCATTGTCTCTAGCTTTACACTTAAGGGAGAAATATGTCTGAGTAGCTGGTTACATCAGCACTGGAGATAGAGGAAAGAAGAAATTCCCACAGTGTGAGCAAGGCTTCACACACTTAGAGAACGTGACCACACACAATACACATTACAGTGGAGAAGAACAAAGCAGCCTCAGGAAGTGTCCCTGATTGTTTTCGGCTGATTAAGGACATATGCCAACAACCCTCTACTTGTTCAGGGAAGCTTTGCAACTGGGGTAAGTCAAATTTACATAACACAATTAAAGATACTGAAGGGTTTGGGTCTACACAAAACTTGCATTTGGAACAATGTAAGATGCAAGTTTCAGACAATTTTGTTGTTTCCATCCAGTTCAACCCAGGAATAGCTTTATCTCTAGTTAAAAGAGCTGGGAAGAGATTAAAAGTCTGCTTAGCTAGTGTAAATAGCCAATTTGCACTAATGTCAGCCATTTCTTTCAGAGTCAAAACACACACAGACTTCAGGCAGTAACATCAGTTTTAAGAAACAGTGTTCAGCTGGCATGAACACCAGGCCTTTGAATAAAGACGTTGCCTGTTACTTCTTCCAAAAGTCACTGAGGAGTCAAAAGGCCTAGGCCCTTCTGGACAAAGCAGTACCCCTCCTGAGGTGGGCAGGAGCTCACCAGGTTGTTGCTCTTTCCAGCACAGCAGCCAGAGGCACCTGGACCAGGTGCTGAGCTGGAGCAGCCATTGCCAGCCCCAAGGGCTTCCACCAAGCTATGCAGCAGTGGGTGGAAAAGGCACCTCTTATCACTCAGCTCATCAACAGGAGGATTTTCACCTGGGAGTTAACCAGTTGCCAGCATCACCTCAGTGTTAGGTCAGGAGTGCCAAAGGAAGGCTCTGAGAACAATTCACCCACACAAGGATGGCTCGCTTCCCTCCTGCCTCCCCAGTCAGCCAGCCTAATAAAAAGGTATTATGTTTCCCTACAAATCATTCAAACTTCTGTTGAGAAGCATTAAAGAAAGCCACAGTAGTTTTTAAAAAAGATAAACTAAACATAGTACTTGGAGAAAAATGTAAGGCTTCCTGTAAATTAAACTGAACCTTTTTACATAATAGATCGCTCACAGCTATTTGTAAGGAAGTGACAAAGCTGCTGCAGATCTTAAGATATTGTAGCAAGGTTCACAGATGCACTTAAATATTTTCTGACAACTCAGCTGCTACTGAAAACATTCCTGAAGTTATCAAAAAGAATTTAAAGTATTTTCCACTTTAGTCATTAACTATGCATTTGCAAAAAAAGCTCCAACAGAAGCGCTGAGCGAAAGATCCCTTCTACAGAAGGCACAAGCCACGACAGCAGTTCTTGTAAATTTGCTACCAAAATCTGAGTTCCAGCACCACTACCAGAGGGCAGTCCACTACCAGCTCCATGTCCGAAACCAGCAGGAAGCAGGTTTTTGCATTCAGAGTGGTTCTGCCCCACTGCCCATATCCTACAGCACGCTCACAGCCCTCCCGTACTGCAGGCTGGTCAGGTCACCAAGCCAGGATGGGCTCCCCAGTCATCAGGATGCCAGATGCAACCCTGGGCCAGTTTAGGTCCTGACCATGCTCAGCTTTAGCAACCTGGAAATACTGAGACAGAAGGTTTTACCCCAAAGGTGCCACCTCTTCCCTAGCAGATAAAGCAGAAATAAAACATGGCCTGGCAGTGGACTATTACCATATGCATTGCCATTCAGCAGCAGTTTCTTTTGGTACTTCTCTCTCCAGACATTTAAATAATAATTCTTTACCATCAAAAATTATTCATATGTACTGTTTACATACAAAAAATACATTTATTAAAGACTACACAAATTAGACACAATGAAGGGCAGCCAGTAGTGGTTTCTCTCTCTAGCAATTCTCCAGGAAAAATTATGTGGACACACCAGGTCCAACACAATTTGATTCTGTATTTGGGTCTCAGGTTCACAACACAAAGGCAGGCAGCCTTCCCTACTGGGTACTCTTCAAGACACCTCAAGCTTACAAGACATAAGATATTGCTAAGGTCAGCAGGAACTGACACTGCTAAAAGGAGTTTGCTATAGCTCTGTTTCAGAAGGTACAATGTCTTGTTGCTTGAGGCTTGATAGCAGTTGCCTGGTTTTTGCTCAGATAGCAGCACATCCTTTGAGAGGTGAGAGCAAAGGGTGGGACAAACCCACACTGTTACAGGAAAGGTCAGGTGATAACAAATTGCTGGGAGGCCATGTCTGAGGTACAAAAACTTCTTGACAGCTCCTCAGCCATATTATCCATTCTTCTCACAGCTAGAGTGCAGGTCTCACAGCAAAACAGATCTTCAGGGTAATCTGCTTTCAGAGTTCAATACTGCACAGCACTAAGGATGCTTAGAAAAGTGCAAAAGACGCTGGAGATATTTACAGCACCATCTCCTGACCAAAGTATCCAACTAATGATTAAAATTCATACACTACAGCAAAAAGAAAAAGAAGATATTTAAATCAATTTACCTTTGTGTGTGTGTGCTCACATATCAACCCCATACAGAGATTTGAGCAAGTGCTTTTTATTCTAATAGAATTGATTCATGTCTTTTTACTTGGTTCCTTTTAATTGCTGTTTGATTTCCCTGTATGGGTGAGAAGTATTTATAATACCATCCACTACACCAACAGATCAGGCAGGGCACACCATCCTGGGGAGATGAAACAGATTATTCCCTCCAGAGGAAAAGCCACATTTAAAGCCAGGGAATGGTCCACACCCAGCACACTCTCTCCTGACTATATAAAGGAGTGTAGAAAGTTTAACCCTTCAAACAGCTCCCCAGGTACTTTCCTGTGTTTTCTGAATATGCACATGGAAGTTCAAGTGCTCTGGCACTGCAGCTGTGACACTTTTCTGTAAAGGTGCTCACGCTACAGAGCTTCAGCAGTAAGCACTCCAGCAGACACACCACAGAGCTGGAATGAAGTCTTGATGCTACTAGACTCCAAAACAAAATTGCTAGTGAGTTCAATGAGGCCTGGATTTCACCCTAGTTTCAAGGGATCTCATTTTTGGCTGGCAAGATTTCAACTCTTTAATTCCCAGAAGCTCAACCACAAATCCCTCTTCTCCTCCCACGCAGCTGCTCAAGAACTCCCCAAGCTCCTCTAAGGCAGCAGCTGAGCAGGCTTCCTCAAGAAGGCACAGAGCTCTGCTTGCAGGAGATCCCCATCTCCCCAGACCACCTCCCAGCTCCAGAAAGCTGGTTTGTAAAAAATCTTCAAATTGATTAAAAACAGATACCCCCATGAGCTTACCAAACCCCCACACTCCCCAGGCTCTGCACATCACTGCCCACAGTGACCCACTCCTTGCTTTTCCCACACCACGTTCAAGGGAGCACAGACCAGGCACGGGCAGGACCACCGAGCTATGGCAGTGTGGCCAAGTCTGGGGCAGAGCAAAGGACCACAGGAAGCAAAGGACGAGGAGCTCAGTTCAGGAATCCGCAGCAGCCCCATGAAGGCGCAGCACTGACTCCCAGCATCTGTTTTTTAAAGAAAGCAGACTTTCAAAGCAGATAAAACAATTGCAATGACAGCAACAAGATACATCAGGCATTGTCTAGCCAATAATTAAGAACCCTGCTTTTTGGTTTCCCCAAGTGTCTTCCAGACACAGAGCTTATCCCAACCATCAAGCACAAAAACAGCCTAACAGAGGAATAGATGTCAGAGACCAACAAAGCAGCATTTCATGGGGCAAGTTCCTGAGAAGAAAGTGTCTTTGTGATTGGAAGGAGAAAGGAATGAAAAAGTCAGTAGAGGTTCCCATACTATGATCCTAAAAATACAAACATCTATCATCCATCCTCAGGCATTAGTACATTCATCTTAGGTGCCTATGACATGATCTAGCAATCCCAGCAAAGCAAGCAGTTGACATATCAGGGAGATACGGGCACACACCGTCAGCAGGAGAAACCAAGGCCAAGAAAGCCACATCACAGTTGGTTTAATGCGGCTGCACATCACATTAGTTAAAGCAGCAGTTGGTTTGCTCAAGTGCCAAGCACAGCGCTAGCTAGCAGGTCGTGGAGGAGTTAAACCCTCATGCTGCAGGTGCTCACCATGAGCTTTGAGCTCCGTCAACCTACTGGCTGTGGAAACACTCCTGTGCGCACCAGGCCTTAAGGGATGGGGGACTCTGTGCAGCTCAGTCTGGCACAAAAATCAAAATTCCTGGGGCTTTTTTTCCTGGCCAATCTCATTTCTTTTCACTCACAGTGCAGTAAAGCCCAGAGAGGTTTTGGTCAGAAGTTGGAGCCATTATGCACTAAATACTGTTACACTCAACAAGCAAAAAGACAGCCCTTGATCAGAGTACTTGCCTCTCTCATGTGAGACATTTTCACAACGTGTCACAAAATCATGCACTGGAGTCAAAATTCAGCTGTTCTGCTGTGATCAGAATAAGCCTCCCAGGTCAATTCAGTGTTAAGTGACACAATCCAGCTGGGCACCGGCAGGATTTCTTCACCCTGTGTGTGCTCAGTACAACACTGTGCCGCCTCATGGCTCCAGCCCCTTGTTCCTCCTCTGTTACACCAAGAGGTGTTTGCTGCCATCTCCTTGCTTCATCCTGAGCCATGCACAGGAAAAAAAAAAAAAAAAAACAAACAAATTTTCTACCCCTTGTGGGATTTCATGCACCTGGCAGTACTGATGCCCAGTGAGGGTCAGTCAGCTTGGATCTGACCATACACTCTTACTAACCATGTCGAAGATCCCCACACAGCTTCCTTTCACAACCCCTGCTCCACATTCATTACACATCTTCAGGCCCCCATCACACCACAGCATTCAGCAGGAAGCTGCCATCGCATTCAACACAAAACAGCACGGCAAAAGTCATCCTGTTTGAGGCAGAAAAACCACCCAAATTACCAAGCACTTCTAAACAGGGCCCACGCAGCAGCTCCCAGGGCTGAGACAGGGCACCAGAGCCCTTTATGAGTCACAGCTACCTGTCTGCGTGGTGAAGGCGACAGTCCCCAGAGCCTTTTCTCAGCACCACGGTGACCAGCTCCCCTGGGTGTTATCCCCCAAGGTCACAGCAGCAGTGACAGTCCAGCACGCAGCCCCACAAGCCCTGGGTCCTGGCCTCCTAACAGGGCCCTTTCTGCGGAGGACAGCCCCACTGTCCCTGCAGTCCCAGCCACAGAACAGCTCTCGCATGGCTTTATGCCTCCTACCTTCCCTGTTTGGCAGCTGTGCCACTGCTGAAGAGCTGATTAGGCCCTTCCTGAGTCCTTTGCAGGCCGCTGCCATTGATGTGCCCCGCAAATGTATTCTGCTTCATTTGCCAAAAAATGTACAGGAGCTATAAAAGAGGAAGACATTCTTCAATAGCTTCTAAAATGACTTTTGCTCCCTTCCCTAAAATGTTGCAACATAAATTAGGGCAGATATGGGTTGCTAAAGGAAGCTCCTTTGTCCCCGCTATGTTAGAAGAGAAAAATAATTGTTGGCTTTCCATCAGGCAGCAGGAGAAACGGCTGAAGTGCCATGCCAAAAGGATTAGCACCTCTCTGTACTTCTTTGTGGACAGCTATGATCTACTGTTCTCCAAGTCAGTGTTTCTTTATTATGGCATGTATCAAAAGAACACCATTCATTGTTTAGAATATGCTCCTTATTTCACATCAGAAAAGAGAAAATGATAGGAACACAAGGGCTCAAAGTTTGGAAGATGAAAAGGAAAACACAATAAAGACAGTCATCTGAGCTTACGAGACTGTGACATGTCACAGCTGTAAGCACTGAACCATCTCCCTGGTATACCTTGTGAACCACTTCCACTTCAAAAATAAAAATAAATCACTAGGTTTCTTTATGTTCGTGACAAAATCTGCAGAGCACACCATTGAGCTGTGTCACATTATTTCCCCTACAGGTGACCTGGGAGGGGTTTTTAGAAAATCAGTTCCTGTTTACACTCATGTTTCTTTACAAAGGATAAATAAAATCTGAAGGATCCTTCCCTCCCTCAAAATCTCCTTCTGTTTGCACCCACTGCCATCAATCTACTTTATTTCTCAATACTGTTACGAGCATTGAATACAGTCTCACAGCCATGTATTGACTGGTCTCACACACACATTGTGATGTTTTCTACTGGGAGGAAGTGCTAGGGACATCAAGCCAACATGCTTCTTTTCCCAGGGCATTTAAGAGAGCCTAGTATGAAGGCTGCCTCACAGGCTAAAAGGCCAACTTCCAACACCTCCTGCCCAGCCACCTGCGGTAACAACTTGCACAGATTCTGCAGGTCCTGCCCTGCTGCACGGGTGCTGATTTCTCACCACACTGCATTATGCCTTTCTTCACAAGACCAAAGAGCACTCTGTTATGAGACATCTGCTCCCACGTAAGTAGGTACAAACTGTGAGCATCCAACAGGGTCTTAATTTGCTTGACTGAAAGGGGTCTGCCAGTGCCTCACCCACTCTCATGGCTGATCTGTGCCCTTCTTAGAGGATGAACACCAGGGCAGCATTGCAGCAGAAACTAACCTAATAATTCCCTACTCTGAATGAGTACCACTGTCTGGTAGCCCTTTCCAAGTATTAAGAAGGCGCTAAGACCTCAGTCATTTACTATCAAACTTTGCTCCCACGCACAAGAGCAGGGAGCCAGGAGAGTTTACTATGCTGGATGGTGGGCAGGCACACAGAAGCCCTGAGTCCTCAGTTTAACCAGTGGCTGGCATCTCTGCTGCTTTCTCGTTTCTGCTGGAGATTAGCAAGTTGTGGCCAATGAAACCTGCCAGCTGTCTCTGTTAATGGTATGCCATTGGGCTGCAACTTCCCCAGGAGCCAAGCTGCCCACATTCAGTGCACTGCTCCCCACACTGCCATCATGCCCAGATGTTCAGCCTCACAGCTGCCAGCCCCTGACCTACTCCCAGAAATTATTAATTAGGTATATCCAGGTCTCCCCAGTTTTGTTTTCAGGGGCAGCTGCTGTCTCCGTATGGGTTTACCCTTGGTTTAATCAGCCAGAAACAGCGAACCTCGAGGCACAGACCCACTTGTCCTCGTGCACCGTGGAGCAGGAAGATGCAGTGGAGAAGGGCCTCGTTGCTGCTGGGTCACTAGCCCAGGGCTGCCCACGGAGCACGGCAAGACTCCCCCGGGTGACAGGCTGAAGGAGTTCTGAGAGCCAGAACAAAGCCCAGAGCACTAACTATCTAACTGGTAATTACTTTCTGGTGAAGACTGAAAAATGGGTCATTAAAACCATATTAAACCGTTTTCATTAATACAAAAACCTGATTTACATTTTTTTTTCCCACAGAGCCATTATGTTCCAAACACACTGCACGGATGATTTGTTTAATCACAACCACATGGAATAGCAATTTTAAGGGCCTGTGACAATCACTTTTTTAACCAGGAAACCTGGTTTGCAATAATTGTCATGTTTTCTGTTAGCCACCCTTCCCGCTGCTGTCATAAACCCACTCCTTTCTAAACACGCTGCCTTCCTAGCAGCACATAAAAGCAGCACAATCCACCGATACAATTAATAACACTGAATATTTAGGTCAACGTCAGTTCTATTAATTTTATCTCTTAAAGACTCGCACATTTTCTAAACAAGTCTAGCCCTTTGGGGGGTTAAACTGTAATTTGCAGTCTGGTTGCGAGTCCCTATCACATAATAGATCAATTAGGTTGAACACTCTAGTATATTAATCTTATTCACACATAGTAAAGGCAAATATGGCTAATTACTGTATTACAATATTGCCTGCTTTTCCCAAATATGCATTAAGGAAAAGGGAAGTTTATTACATTGAACTATCAAATAAAATTATCTTGATATTGAACTGACAGTGAAGATGAATGCTTGTATTAATCCATCTTTTTTATTTTTCCCTAAATCAACACGCAGTGGAAGATCTGTTATTACTAATGTGTTGGATTTGTAAAAGAGACTTTCTCTTTCATATCAAGAACTCAGCAGTTCCACTTAAAGCACAATTCCTTTCTCTGTCAAGGCGTTCCACAAAACAGAAGCAAGTTTTCTTTTGTCATATCTATCAGCTTTATGTTTGCATTTTCAGGTTATGAATTATGATTTCAGTGACTCCAGAGGAAGGCAGGTAGTTATCCAAGCCTATTTTCTGTGCCTCTCCCTGCAAACTTGCATGGCCAGAGGGTTTGTCTCTATAACGGAATTAACTCAGTTTTCAAAACTACCAAGCTGATCAAGACTGGCACTGCATCTGTCTGGTCAGTGGAAACAAGGAACAGTCATGTTTAGCATTAAGCTTACCCCAGGCAGGCAGAGGTGAGCCTGAGCAGGATTTGTCCTTGTTTGCATTCACTAATTAGCAGGTACCAGCTAATTCCATCCAGGGGCTCATAATAAAATGGGACAAAAAAGTACTGTAAGAAGTCACCTAGTCTGCCTCAAGGCACTGTGAAAAATGAGTTTAGGTGCGACTAAATATCCTCGCAGAGACCTAATTCTACTCCCTGTTCTGTCACTGATCTGTTGTGTGACCAAGTCACTTCCTCTCATCCCCCACCTTGGCGATTTCCCTCAGCCCATCTCATTTATTTCCCACTCAGGACCCCAGAAGGCAGGAATTCCCCCTCCTGCCCACATGGCACCTACCACAACAGGGCTCCACAGGAGCTGGTGCTCTAGGCATTACTCTAGTCAGATGTTACATGCTATTAGTAATAAAGGCAGGGCACACATTAAAAGGGTGGCTGTGCTTAGTGCTTCCTTAATGTTTTGCACATTTGGATCTTCCAGCAATAGCTCACAAGCTGTGAATTTGTTAAAGTGGAAAACAGGCCAATAAAAATAAAGACAAAAATCTAACTGCTTTGGCTGCTGCAACAGAAGTCTTGTATGAAACACCTGACAAAAATGTGGAGGTTAATTTGCCCGTATAACAGACAGTAAACCCAACAAAAATGTGGTACTACTTTTTCCTTAAAAAAAAAAAAAAAAAGGGGGTTCTATTTCCTCTACCCTCCTGCAGCACATGGAACAGCCTGGATCTCCAGACTCATTCTGTGGGGCACCACTAGAAACAGGTTCTTTAGCTTTCCTAAGAACACGCAAGTGCTTATGCCAAGCACCTACACATCCCAGAAGCCAGTCACTCTAAGACAGCCTCTGCACCACACTGAACACATTGGTGTGTGATTATTTATATGGCTCCAGATACAGGCACATTCCCACATACAGGAAAGAGGCAAAGCCATGGAGGACACAGGAGCCAAAATGTTGATTTCCTGTCTTTGGCTGACATCACTGGTTTATTATTTGCTATTGGAAACCTCCTCACTTGGAAGCATTTACCAGACCCCTTGCATCTCTCCTCCACAAGCTTTGGGAAGATAGGCTATTCTCAGGTGATCCACAAAGTAAAAATATTCCATAATTGATTCTGCTGAGAGCTTACACAGCTGCATGCATTATAAATTATTATTTCTGCCTTAAAGAACATTATTGCACAGTCTGAGGTTACACTTGGTCTTTTCCACTCATGGCTAGCTCTGTTCCCAGCTAAGGCTACGTCAATCATGTAGCTGTTCCATAAGCAAATCTCATTTCTAGAGTGGGTCATCAAAGGTCATGAACAGTTTGGGTTCTTATTCTCCCCCCACAGGCCTTCAACATTAAACTCTCTCTCTATATATATTTTTTTTAAACTAGCAACTCTAATAAGCTCATAGCCAGAGATATCCAGATGTTTGCTGAGAAAGATCTAGAACGCAAGTAACAATGCAGAAAACGTTTCCTATTTGTTTAAGGAGGAATCAGATCTCTGCTCTCACTTTGCCAGAAGTTAACCACTTAGTTAAATCTGCTCCTGTCATTTAGAAGAGTAATCTCAGAAAGGAAAAAAAAAAAAAGTCCCTAAGTTCTAGAAAATCTGTGCAAATGATCATTTTTCTCTCCTTGATTGGACCAAACTGCACAAAGCAATAGTGTAATAGTGCAATAACCATATATCATACGGAGTCAAAGCTTCGGTTAATCATCTTGTGGCAGTAGTTTGACCTGCAATAGGATTATTGTCTTCACATTGCCAGAAGTTCTGAAGAACCCAGATTCACCCCCATTCAAAAGAGCTGCAACACTTGAGGATTTCTGAAGACAGGAAAATTCCTCCAGAACAATCTCCCAGACATGAGGAATGGATCTCCCACTTCCCAGCAACACTTCCACCAGGCAACAGCCCCTAGATGCGCACAGCAAGGAAGAGGAGCGAGGCAGAATACTACACGCACATCCAGCAAGTCCTTGCCCTAAAACAACAACAAGCAGGGGTTTATAAGCTAGGCACACCTCTTGGAAATCAACCATTTTCGGAAGAGCAAACATAAGGGCTTTAAAATTACTTTTATCTCTGCTTTTGCAAATAAGAAAAAAACACTGATGAAAAGCAGGAAAGACACAGGCATATGACTTGTTGCTTCTGAACATTCAAATGAGCAGTTTTCAGGGCTTGCCTTTGTTCTGTGGAAGCTCTGCATTGCATATTATTTATAAGTATGCAACCAACCATCAACACAACAGGACATACTTTTAGACTCCAAAAGAGCCAAGCATGTCAATAATGAGGAAATCACAAGATGATTCATACAGAAGACACATGGGATCATTTGGGGGGTTTGAAAAGTATTCTGCAGAAAAAAAATTAACACTCAAAGGAAAGTTAAACTAATGTGAGGGCTTGCAAGGAACTGTAAGAGTTAATGCTCTCTCTCTCTCCATTAAGCACATCAGGAGTGTTCCTTTCCTAATGAGTTAACCTCTTATTATTCAAGTTTAATGGGGACACATTTGTTTAACCCTATAGCCTCAGGAGTCAGAATTTCTGGTGTTAATTATATGGCACATATGCAGGCTTTGCCAGCAGTGTGAAATGGCAGTTACTGCTAAGCCTTGGAACTCAGAATCTTCAGCAAGCCGTGGTCAGCTTCACAGAAGAAATACACTTTAAGGTTGTAATTTCCCATGATTTCTGGATACCCAGACCTTGTCCTCAGTACAGGGCAGTGGGCAGTAAGGTTAGCAGACATCTTTTTTTCCCCATAGCTAGCTTGGAGTTGTGCAAATTGAACAGGCATGGGGCTGCCAGGAGAGTTTTTCACAAACAGCAGGGCAACATTGCCTTTGCTTTGTCAGGAAAGGGAAGCGATCCAGACAGATCACACCAGTGTGGAAATTCCACCAGGGACTTCCAATTTTAACTCAGATGTATGCACAGCACACTGCTCTGCTAGAACATCCCTACCTCTTCTGTCATTTGTTTTCATTGTTGTTTTGGGTTTTTCTTTTTTTTTTTTTTTCCATTCAAGAGTTATTTAGCACTAGGCTTCTCAGGAAGAGTGGGACCCACACTGTAACCAGGATCTCCAGCAACACTGCAGAGCTGCTTTAGGCAAGCAGCCAGCCTACGGGAATCAGGAACCATTAACTGCACCGAAGTACGAGGGGTACTTGTGGTCTGTATCAACTCTGACATGTAGTCAAGCTCCTCTATTCACACATTCCATCTACTTAACAGTACTGAACAGGAACAAGAGTTGCAAGGACTCAGGGATGAAGACTGTTACTCAACTCCTCTCCTACTGGAAGAGATTGAACAAGTCCATTCTCATCTCCCATTCTCCATGTCATCTACTTCTGGAGTGAAGACACCCACCCTTTGCATGGGGTTGTCTTTGTCAAGGCACACAAGGAAAGCGCAGAGTTTCACCTCTGTCCTCACAAGAAAACCCCCTCTGATCCTCTGTCCAGCGTAGGCCTGAAGACACCATTCTTGTGCTTCCAAGGACTTACAAAACAAGAGAAGGAGGCCCAGCAGAGCAAGGTGCTCAAGGTCTGTGTTTCTGAGGTGATTGGGCAGGAAGCAGGACTGTCACAGAGCAGAATGACTTCTATCCTACAGCCCTTCTATCCTACATATGATCCCAAATGAAAGGGGAAAGGGGGTACACATACGATATGCAAACACACCACATCAGACAGTGATGGCTGCAGAGAAAGGAAGGAAACAGCCCCTCAGCAATCTCCTCCCTTGCTATTTGCATCTAAAAAGATGACAACTTGCTAAACACAGATCTTCAGAGCCAAGGTTACTGTGGTTGTTTGTCTGTTTGATGACCATGCAGGCCCAGAAGAGCAGAACACCCATGACAGATGTATGAATATGTAGAAGGATGTATGCACAGCAAGCTGCATCAGATTGCTCAAAGGTTATCTTCTAAAACAGCCTCTTGAGCTGCTTTTTGTTACCCCAACAGAAGAACTTCATAGTCACAGGTTGGGAACAAGGGACACATGCAATAAGTAGGATTTTTGTTTCATGATGAAAGTCAGAGTTTGTTTAAACAATGACCAATAGCTGTCTTCAGCAGTGTCATGGATTCGGCATCTCCCCTCCACCTTAATTCTCTGCCAAATCTCAGAGCTCTCAAAAGGAAGGAGGCTATTTGTAGTGAAACAGTAGTTAGCAGGAGGCTGAATTTCCACTTCATAATATGATAATCTGAAACGACAAAAAAAAAAAAAAATAGGAAGAGCAAGTTGCTGCCAAAACGGGAGATCAGGTTCGATCACCTCTAGTACACAGCAGCCAGAACTCTGAGCTCCTCTGGACCAGGGAAGAAGCTGTGCTTTAACCTCTGGAAGCTAAACTGCAGTTGTATCCTTCTTGGCCATTTTAGGCTGCAGACAGGACTACCCAGGAAAGCTGGTCAGGATGGATTTAGTCCTCAAAGTCTGTATCCATTCCAAAAGATGGAAGGTACACACACAAGCTCCTTTTAATCAAATCAAGGAGATGTTCCTGGGCCTGGAGAGGCAAGATTCCTCCAGTTCCCCACCAGCATAAGCAGATCAGAGCTGTAGGCCCAGAAGCAGCTTCTTGTGACCATCACAAGAAGCCACTGCACTCCACTCACTTACAGATCAGCTGAGCCTACCATAACCTACTATTTCCTCCCTCCTAATTGCAATGAATAAATATATCAATAATTAACAGCAAGTAAGATGATTTGCACTTCTGTAGGGCCCTTCCTCCAAGGAGCTCCTTAATGGCACAACAGCCTTGCAAGAGACATTGTTTTCCCATTTCACTGACAGCACTCTCCACCATGTCCAGCAGTGAAATGTCACATCCAGGGGCCCTGAGACAACCCACCAGCAAGGACAGGTTGATGCTGAACATCCATGCTCAACCCTCTGGGCTGCACTTCATCCAGGGGAAAAACACCAGCAGTGCAGGATGCCTTCCCAAACACCTTAAAAGCAACTTTTTTGTTTAGATCCCAGGATGCCAGTGAGAGAAGCAGACTCCTTTCTGTTGTGCAATGCTGTAAAAAGACAGGGTTCTGGGGTAGTGGGCAGAGTCAAGCACCAGGGAAAAGTGGTTATTTCCAAATAACTGTACAGCCATGCATGGCTTGTGAACCATGGTTAATTTAATACCCACACGTGCTCATTAGAGCTATTCATGCACCCACTGCAATCAGCTTGTTTACACACTTATCAACGGCAACTTCCAGATTATTACTTTAATTAAGAAAACCCTTCATTCGTCGGGATTATATTACCAAAACACTTTCTCTACTACTGTGGGGAAACAAGTGCTTACTGGAGGACGATGAGCTAGTCAATGCAGCTGCAAGTCTCCATGCAGAGTTCATGCCTTGTGCAGAAAGATGGAGACAACACCAGATGCCTCTGCCAAGAACAGCAGAAAGCAGGGCTGTGACGAACCGGGACAGGCTGGTTTCATGGGTGGGTTTGCAGCTTGCAGTCAGTGCCCAGCAAGCTTCACAGAAGCCCTGTGTCACTCAGGTGCCCCTGGGGTGCCTCTGTGGCCAGATTATTGTCCCTATGATTGGTAGGAGCCACTGCCCTCAGCACAGCCACCCTCACAGCCTTCCCACCTCAGGGCTCCTGGGGGCCATGCAGCACCATTGGTGATGTGGGACAACACCCCAGGCCCAGAGCCTCAGGGACTGGGTGCTTCAGGACTTGGCAACCTCAAGGGCTTTGGGGGCACTGAGCTCAGCAGCTCACCTGCTCCGGCACCCGCAGAAGGGACTCACCACAGGGGAGCACAGGGGTCACTGCTGCCTCTGCATGCCTAAATGTGACCAGGCCCCCACAGGGGAGTGCTCCCAGCCCTGCAGGGCAGGCAGCAGCGAGCAGGCCCAAATCCTGCTAGCTACAGGGGCACCTGCATCAGAAACACGCACTGGGCACCAGATCCTCAGCATCTCTTGTAAACACTCCCCAGAAGTCTCATCTCAGGAGAGAGCTCTTCAGCATCGGGGAGTGAGGAGGACAGCCAGGAGTCATCAGTGCCCACTGTCAGCCAGTGCTGCTCACTCAGGCCCCACACAACAGCCTCAACACTAGCCCACTGGTGACTCACCAGTAAATGGAAGTTTGAGTTAACCTGTATCACGGTAATAATTCCTTACATATCTTGACACCAAGTTCACAACAAAATGGCTTGCAAGCCAATCTTATCTTCAGTTTAGGAGAGGCACTCAGCTGCAAATGAATAACTGATTAACAACTGGTTAACTCCACCAGTATTTCATAACATCCTCAAGTACTATCTTTCTGTGGCATATGTGCCATTATTTCCCAGGAGGGGATTTTAATATTGTACAATTTTATAGAGCTAAAAAGGCTGTGTTAATAAAATACATAATTGAGATTCACACCTCTTTTCATACTAAGAAGCTATAAAACTTTTGCACTTTGTCCTAAATATTTTTTTATATTCTACAGTTATAACAATTCCCCCAAACAAGTTTCAAGCTGACACATAAATCAATGCATTTCTTTAGTGGTTATTTCTGTAAAGGCAGTCAAGATAACCTAGTTTATAGCATCTGACTACAAAGTATCCTACAGATTGCATTTAGACATTTGCCAAATTCTTTCCAAAATGCAGCATGGAAGTAGTAATAGATAAAGAAATTAAACTCTTAAAAAAAAACTACTCAAATATTTGTCTGTTTTTCCAGCTCACCAACTATTCTGTGTTTTTTTTTCCATGTATAGTTCAAATTTTCCAGTGTAAGTCTCAAAATCCACTTTTTCTTTCCTTTTTTTGCTCCAGATTAAAACCTCAGCTAGTGACAGAGGAGATTCTCTCACACCCTCTGCAGACACTGCAATAACAAGTTGTTGAAAGAAGGAAGCTTGCACAAACTGTTCTGAAAGAAGGTGCTCAGCGCTGAGCAGGCGCTGCACAGTCTGGGTACGAGAAGCGGTCCAGCCAGACACCACAGCCTCTTCAGCCTGATTTTCCTCTATATTATCCAAGGTTTGTTCTACAAACTGAAAGCCAGAAGCTAACTCACAGACTCCATTCTCCCCTCCTTCACAGATTTGTGCACATCTTTAATCCTGACACACACACACAAAAAAAAAAAAAAAAAAATCACTGAACTACAAGTTGTGCTCTGCTGCCCCAAAACTATGAGAGCTTCAGCTCAGCACTAAAATATCCCCTGATTTTAGCAAGCCTGTTTGTTTCTCTCCACACAAAAGAGTGACTGCTCCACAGAATTCACATCCCAAGGGAGCAAGCCAGCACCCCTCAGAGCATCAATTTCTGGAGCAAAAAAAAAAAGTCATACTAAAAATATAATCACATCTGTTCTCTGTACAAGCCCTATCACATCCTCTTTTTGGGTTACTAGTAGGTGGCCAGACATTTGTAAATACACTAATATTTCAGGAAAACAGGAGGTCCTGAAGAAGCCCACCAGCCCAAGCTGTTGAGGCCAACCAGGTCTGCCTTTCAGGGCCAAATCTGTCTTCAGGAAGCACCCTAGACCTATTAGCCCTATCCCAGGACTCACACGGATACTCAAATAAAGCTTTTCTCATTCAAGGCTCTAAGCATCCCTTCCGGGGATCAGGGCCTTGTCCTGTGCTTACAGAATCTACACATATACCCTCAGGTTAAAGAGCACTACGTAGGGGCAGGAAATCAATGAAGCTTCTTCCCCTCTGTGACGGGGAACCTTGCACTGATCCTCTTTCACCTGCCTCCTCTGGCAGGCTCTCCTGGGAGGGCTGGCATCCAGCTCAAGGGCTGCAGAGTTGCTGTTCCTGCAGGAAAGGCGAGGTCTCATGGAAAGACCACGTGCACCATCATTTTAAGGCCAGAGTCCCTGGTAGGCACAGAACTTCGCAGCTTCTGAGAAGTTCCTTAGTATTTGACAAGTAGGAGAGGAGCAGGGTTGTCATGACCAAGTTACAGGAGTCTTCTGACAGAAAAATCCTTCCATGGGAGTTCACTAATGCGCAGAAAACAGCCCAGAATCTGTTATTCTGGTACTGTGGCTTGGACAAGGTAAAGAAACACCAGTCTGAAGACCCTGATGGACAGAACAAAACAAATAACCCACATTCCACAACAGAACAGATTCCACTGATCCAGCCTGCTCCTCCCAGTGCCAACGGGAGCTCTGCCATCAGCTCAGATGGGATTAGAGCTCAGCTCTAGATAACTAGCTGAAGTGGAAACCACAGCACATGCACTGCAACTGAAGCCACTGGAACTGCAGGGCAGAAATAGAAAGCTTTGGGCCAAGTTCTGTCTCCTTTATTCAGCTATCCTTCCTTCACCTCAAGCAGGCACAACCTCAGCCACAAAAACAACCCATTTGCTGCCTAGCAAATTCTTAGTCACTAGTGCTGGATTCCCAAGCTTTACAAACCATGTTTAGATGTAAACAGAGATCAGTCTCCAGGCAGGATCACAGAAGGGCAGACCAAGCAAGGCAGCCTGGCACTGATACCACCAACACAAAGATAAACTCAGAGGAGCAAAGCAGCGCTGACACAGCACTGACACTGAATGCAGCAGCAAGACTACGACTCAGTGAGCTTCCCCAGCATGAGAAAGGCTAGATGCTGTGAGCACTTGCAGTGTCCCAGATGTCAGAGCAGACCAGTGCCGAGGTAGCAGGGGTGCTGCAGCCCTGGCGTAGGGCTGGATAACAATGCAGGGCACAGACAGAGCAAGGGATGGTCATTAAAGCTTGAATAGGCAGAAAGGAAAAAGAATCCCCTAATCATTTCCTTTAGCCAGATCAGCTCAGCTACCCTCCCATCCTTTCCTCCCCCCTCCCGGCCTTTTGAAGATGCTTGCTAATAAGTGTTAACGAGTGCCTGACAAAGGAGGAGCGGGGGGAAGGGGGACAACACCGGTGAGGAAGAAAAGGGACCAGACAGAGGCCTGGGAATGCCATAGTGGATTCTGGATGTAAAGGATCCCTGGGACAGCACCTCCAGCCCTGGCAGCCCATTTCAAGAGCAGACATCTCTTAATGAGGTTGGCTTTTATTATTTTATTTTTTTGCACACCACATTTCCTTCCCCTTTTTCCTGTCCATCTGGGATATGCCTGTAACTCACACACACCAACTTACCCCTGTGTCAGTGCTGCCACCTTGTTCAGTTCCACCACTTGTTTTCTCCTTCTTCATTTCAGGCCTCACTGAATTGAGCCAGGACACAACTGCACACACTGAAACACCCTGGGCCATCCTGCTTACCCCATCCTTTCTGGCAGCCACAAGGAACATGGCTCTCCCACAGCCCAGGCAAAAAGCCACAAAATAATCTACTTTTTCCAATCACCTCTACAGCAGCTGCTCCTCCCACCTTGGAGGATTCATCATCTTCACCTCATACAGCCTGAAACGCTGGCATTCCCATTCCCCACAGCACTCACCATTTGTATGGACAGACCGTAGCTCCCACCTGTGCTTTCCTCTGTACACTGAATGCTTCTTTTCCTCTGCCCCACTGGGAATCACTCACTCAGTATGTCACATCCCTTTTGCACTGGACCAACACCTACTGAAGGCTGTGAGACAGCAGAGGATCAGACCCAGCTTCCTTTACTATGAGAGGGAGTTCTGGCACAGCTCCATTTGGATGGCTCCATCACACAAGCTGAACAGCCTGCCTTCTTTGTAAGGAACAGCAGCGCTGAGGGAGGATGCCACAGAGCCCAGGGATCACAGCCACCTCACTATCACCTTAAAGATGGGAGCCTTTAACTCCAAAGGAGCAGCTCAGCCTTTTAAGAACTACCACTGTACAAGATCCTAGAGGATAGTGCAAAGAATGTCTTGTCTCAGCCAAGCCCATAACATCAGCTCAAGCCAACCAAAGCCCTCAAACACCAACACTGCCACTCCAAAACACCCTTCTGCTAACACAGCTTTATATATAGCCCTCATCCCAAAGCAATCAGCTCATTCCTCCCAGCTGGTTCATCTCTACTCTGGCAGATCACTACCTGCAGCACTGGCCTTCCTCCAGCTGGTGCTAAGGGGCTGATTAACTCCTTCCCTGCCAGTCACTGGAGTTTTGGACCAGCCTGTGACAGCCCTCACCTGAACTTCCTCTTCCCAGTGCCTCTAAGATGAAACAGGTTTGTTTCTCTCCCTGCCATAAACATGTAACCATGTCCATAGAACAAGGTTATTTGGGTGCTCACTTCATTTGGTAAATCCTTGCCTTCATTTATATTCCTAAATGCAAATTTGAGCTCCCAAACACAAACCTGGTTCAACTTTAAATCTCAGCCCTGAAGAATCTCTCCCCCCTGCAACCATCCCTGTTGACTACAAACCTTTCTCTGCTTCTTGTGCCAGCAGAGAAAAGGCAAAGCTGTAACACCATTAGGAGACATTTGTGCCAGCTGAGCCATCTTCAATGGAGTTACACAGAAAATGAATCTGGCCCGTCATTTTGTTTCCCACAAAGTACAACTGAGGCCCTCAACATATGGATCTTTTTTAAGGAAGTGATTTTCTGAGAACAATGATGAATTTGAAGAGACTGACAATGCCTCTTTAGTGGTTTGGCTAGTAAAAGAAGGTTATCAAGTTGTCCCAGGGAGGGGGGGAAAAAAAAAAAAGGGAGTTCTGAACGAGACATTCAAATTTTGAATTGCCAGAAAACCATCAACTTAGTATCTAATCAGATTGTGTTTTTACTCACTCATGCTCAATTCATCAAGAAAAGTGGTTCATTAATCTAAAGAACTAGGCATAAAGTTTATATATCGACTACTCTGTTTTATTGCCAAAGCCTACTGTATTATACTTCAGTTTTATGTGCGTTATAATAAAAAGCATGTGTGAATTCTCATATTTTAAAACAGTTGTGCATCCGTGTGGTTTCAGTTAATGCTTTTGAAAACAGTCTCCACACAATTCTATCTGAAAATAGAATCTGCCTACGATAAAACTTTAACTCGTGAGATCTGGTATAATAGCATTTTATGATAAAAAAGGAAATCCATTTTTGGAAAAGGGAGTAAGGGAGTTTGTCATGTGATCAGAAAATATTTTAAAAAATATAACTCCTAAGAAGGCAAAATAAAGATATTAAAGGGTCAAATTCAGTTCAGTATAACGCAGTTTCACCTCCACCAAGGAAAATAAATACTGTAGACATAACAGAATGGGAAAAATCTGGCAGTACCAGTCAGGTTGATAGGCCAGAGCGAGTACATGAAAAATTAATTCCCAATAAAAGAAAAAAAAATTATTTCAGCCCAGATACAGTTTGACATTACTATACAATTACATGTGAGTACTGTATACTGGGAAACTAGAAATGTGCTGTTGGCAAATGGCAGAATTAATCTCTGTATTCTTCGTACATAATGAAGTCTTCACTTGCAGGAGGTTATGAATCAAACATTTGTTCCCATTTAACTGAGTCTGTTTATTGACAGTAAATATCAGCAGCAGAGATATGAATAATATCCAGTTTGTATGTTTCAGGACACCATCAGAGCAAAAAACTTCCTGCAAATCATAATAATAAGATAAAGATAAATGACGCTCTAAGTATCTGTGCAACATCACAATCACATTACTTACATGTTGAAGAACATGTGTATGTTTTTAACCATTCAGATCCCAGTATTTTTTAGACCAGCTCTGTGTTCGAGGGTACACAAACCCAGGAAGCAGAATGTTTACAATGCTTGGTGTCAGCCATATAAATAGAAGTGATATATCATCTTCGTTTGCTTCACTCATAACAGGTGTTACCATCTCTAGTCTTCACCAAAGGTCAAATGCAGCTTAGAAACACTGAGCTCTATTATGCTAACAGACTTCAATGCAATTTTTTTTTTTTCCTGCAGAAGGAGAATTCTGTTTAGCAATCAATGTCACAATATAGGCTATTGTTAGAACAAAGGACCTAGTCCATTAATTACACAGCTATCTTTCCATCAGCTAGAAAAAATCACCCCCAGTTACATACATTTACTGAGTAACCTGTTGTTGCAGAATGGCCAAAATGAATGGTGATGCAAACCAACAGTGTAGCCCCCTCCTGAAATTAAACCAGGATGCTTTCAGCCCATTTGTCCAAGCAAGTCAACAGTCTTCTTGAGTGGCTGATTTTCAGTGACAACTCCTAAACAGCTGTCATATTCTGAAGACGCTCACCCTGCCTTCTAGGGACAAGAAGCCTGCTTGAATTAGTATTTGGGTCCAGGTAGCAGGAGTCTGACTCTGCTGCCCTCCCACCCTGGGGTGCAGAACCAGTGCCAAACCACTGTCCTGACGAGCTGGTTTGGCTGTAGCATCTAGGCATTATCATCACAGATGTCCTTGAGTCAGGCCCCTGCTTCTCAACTCTCTGTATGTAATAAATAAATAAATAAATAAATAAATAAATCCTGCTATTAAGGACCAGGACCTGGAGCTTCCCCTTCCCAGGAGAGACACCTGTGTCCACATTGGATCATACCCTGAGGCTCCAGCAGTATTTAGAAGTACTAAATCAATGGTCTTCTCAGCAAACCTATCATCACGTGGTGCCAGAAACTCCAGTCCCTGGTGACATTGTGTCATGGCTTCAGTGTGCTTCAGGTGAGTCAAAATGACACTCAGCCATACAAAACACGGTCATCTTCTGTGTATTTCTGCATAGTCCCAAAAGAAATAGCTAGGACCATAGATCCTTCTTCTTCTTTCTGTTTGACTTCTTTATTCCATCCAAAAAGCTGCTTAAGAAAAAACAACAACAGTTGGATTACAATCATTGGAAGAAAGGTGTCCTCAAGAAAAATCAGTGTACAGTTCTTGCTGTGGCAAGATCTGAGAACTCCAGCAAAGCCTGGAAATCCTGACATGTCTGGTTACCTGCAAGAGCTCTGTGACCCTAAACTAACCTAGGGACTGTTTACCCTGCTGGGGCAGGATCTAACCACATAGCTAGGTCAGCCCAGAACCTGACCACCTTCCACAGGGCATTCAGAGCAACAGAAGGACATTATCAATGGTATGTCTGCAGGAAGGGGCACACGCATTCTCCTGCCCCTCAGAGAAGGTTATTAGCTGAGGCTGAACACCATGCTAAGTTAACTCTTCCTTACCAAGGCTGGCCTGGGTTTAACCAGCTCAGACAGGTGGCACGTAGCCAGTATCTGACAAAGATTTTGGTCCATATCAGATCTGCATATTTGGGACTGTAGCTTCCAAAGAGAAATGATGCCTCAATTTGATGATTCCCAGCTGGGCTGACAAGAAAGTCAGGTGATGAAAACAGGATACAGAATATACGTGATGGCTCTGATGTTGCTTCCCTTTGCAATCTCTCTTTGGTTATATTCTGCTCTCATTGTTTGTTGTTAACAACTATGATACAAATTATTTGCAGGCCTGTGTGTCAACCCACCCATTGGACAGCTACGTGGGAGAATTCACAGTTCATGGAGCACTATTATGCAGTGAGTTTGAAGACCTTTATCACAGCACACTGCCTCTTACCAGGGCAGGATAAGTAAGCTCCATCAAATACCTGTTTTTGTCCTGGTTTATATGTCTGTTCAGCAAAGCAGCAGCCATCAGGAAGATTTAAGCATATACATAACACTAAGTGTACATCTGAGAGCTTTCCTGAATACATGTCCCTTGCAGCCCTGGGATGATCATGTATGTATCTTTGCAGAAACAAAATGTTAATGAGTATTCATCAGAATCCTTTTTGCTTCACATTAAAAATACTCTTTGTGCAAGTGCTCCCAGGAGAACAAGGAAGAGAGGATGGAGATTTCACAGCTCTCTGAAGGCTTTTATACAGCATTCATCCTATTTTGTCCAACTCAATAGTGGCTTTTGCTAACCACAAGTATACGTCACCATTGCCACTACCCCCTAAAATGGCAGATATGGATTCACGCTAAAAATGACAGCAATGAAGAAAAACTTGGCTGAGTATCATGTAAAAGAGGGACAGGAAAGACTAAATGGAGGTCGTAAAAGAAAAACAGTGGAATTAAAAGTGAGAATTATAAGCACAGAAAAATAGCAGAAAGCCAAACCCACCTGAAATAAACCCAACGGTAATCTAAGATCCAGAGTGCTTTTGGACAGGGTCTGCCTGAAAGACGCTTTGGGAACAACTGGCTCAACATTTTGCTTAGTGTAGTGTCCAAGAGCTGGCGCACCTTCTTGGTAAAGGTGTAAAATTACATCAAGGTCATTTCGGTGTTCTCTCTTGCAAGCAGATGATCTGCATGCCCCAAATTTTGACTAGCCACCTCCTCCAATAGCAATGACACCCCCGAGCAGGCATCTGGAGAGGCTGCTTTTTCTCAGGGAGCAGAAGTGACATTCTGGCTGAAGTTTAAAGACACCGAGGCCAAAGAGAATCTGTCTCTGGAGCTCAGGTTCGTGCTCACACTTTAACAGGTTTCAACACAAACCCAGGGCCATATGGTGTCCTTGACTCCTGTGAGCCATGTTTTACTGGGCAGTCAGCAGTGTGACACCATCCCCTGGCACTCAGCCACATCCTGGGGCTGCTCAGATCTCCTCAGACATTTGGGTCCCATAAACAGCCGGCCAGTTTGTTAGCACCGGCTGGGGGCTCCCTGGGGAATGCCCTCCACCACCCTTCCCACGGCAGGCAGCCTGCACTTTCCCGCTATCACAGCCAGCTTTCAACACACAGAAACTCAACGAGCCTTGAGCTTCAGGCTTTGGGCTTGAATGAACGGCCATGCCTGCCTACTAAATCTTCTGTAACCATCACATAGGGAAATGCACCAAAAGAGCCAACACTTCCCCAAGTATTCCAAGGGCTTTGCAGCACCTCCTGGCAGGCATTAAAAACAGAAATGCTTGAAAGATGGATTGTGCCCTCAGAAAGAGCGTCCGCTTTGCAGTGATAACACCGTGCAGGCAGCTCTGCAGCCTAGCAATGATGCAGAACACATTGCCACTACTACTAGCTCTCCAAAGTAGGAAAGACAAGTTATTGTCTGGTAACAATTACTAATAACAAAAGTATATTGTACTCTAAATTTTGTTTAAAATCTCACATTGTAAAAAGATTTTGAATAATCTCCCAACTGCAGCCACAGACACAGGTACTGATGTGGCACCAAAAAGCACTTGTTTGAAGCAGCTTGAAGTGCCAAATGTCACCATGGCACACCGCAAGCAAAGTAACCAACCTATTTTGCACAGATCAGGTTTTTTTTTTCTTAGCAGGAGTGCTGGCAGCTCAATCACAGGCAGTGCTTGCAGGCTTGAGCTGTGCTCTTGTTTGCTGCTTCTCCCAGCCAGGCCTCCAACTTCCCAGGCCAGTCCCCAGCCATGAGAGCACGGTGCCCTCCCCAACCCTCTCCCAGTGCCCTAAACTGACGGACGGATTAGATTTGTGGAGTGAACTCTGTTGCTTTTGATCTCTATTCAAGGTGCCATCAAGGGATCTTAATAGGTAGTATCTTAGCAAATGCTTTAAGGCCTGAAACCATCATTAAAGAAACTCCTGATTCTCACACTTGTCTGAAAGAATAGAGGAGCAAGCTGGCTTCAAATGCCAGTTGACAGATGGGAAGACATATGGACTATAGGATTGCTGATCTAAAGAGTCAGAGCCATGGTCAGGCTGGGGAAACATACATCTTTATTTTGATGTTGACCTCAAAGAAAAGAGGTCTGAGTCAACAGAAAGGGGAAAGGGCAGAAAATATCACAAATCTGAGGCCAGCATTGCTTTGAACTTGAGGACAAATATACTAAATGGTATGAAGTTGACAAAAAGGCTTCCTGACACTCCGTGTCTACAAATTTAGCAGTCTGACCCATATAGCTGCTTGATGCATTTTCAGTAACGAGCCGAGTGAGGATCAGTAACGCTGAGGCAATCTCTTGTGGCACCCAAGAAGTTTGTCATTTCTTCCAGCCCCAGCTATTCATTGAGCCCAGCACGGAGCCGCGCGGGGGCACATGGGGCACATGCGGTTGAACCCTTTTGCCCGTCTTTGGGGGGTGACAGAAGCCCAGGATCACCCAGTGGCACACATCGGTGGGTCCCTGCAGATCGTTTCTCCTCAGGTTCTGCATTTGTTTCCATACGGACTCTATATGGAAAAATGCATGACCCCTTCCCAACTCATTAACACTGCACATAGCATTTTCTACAAAACTCCCCCTGGGACACTTCACTCTGTTCCTTTCCAGCACTGAAAAAATGCCCAGGATAAAGTTTAGACATTTGGAGCCTTCAGCTGAATTTAAATGCTGTGCGAGGAATCCGTGAAACAAATGAAGAGACAGATATCCTATTGTCTTCCCAGAAAAATGCACGGCCCTTTAGTTCACTGGCTTTCTTCGTGTCGCCTTTTTATCACAAGGGTGCACTGATGAAACTACTTTAATGCAGTCTGTTCCAAGAGATTAAATTGAATGTCTGTGCAGTTTCAGTGCTCAGCAGCAGAGCACGGCAGCGTCATTTCACATCTCTAGGACACTGGGCAGGCAGAAAAATAATTGCAGACTCAGAAATGATCAAGGAATGTACCCCGACTGCAACAGATGCTGTATTAAAAGGAAAGACAAAAGCCAAAGTGCATAATGAATTTAAAAAGATTTCTTTATCAAACATGTCATTTGTTTGAAGGACTGAATTGCTGGCATCAGATGTGGCAGATCAGCTTGTTACCAAAGTGAAACATGAGGACTGCTATGCAGTGGCAATTGATGAGTCAATTGAAATCACTGATGTTGCTCAAATGCGCATCTTCATTTAATATGTCAATGGTCAAAAGTTAACCAAAGACCTTCTGTTTTTGTCACCACAGAAACAAACCAAAGGCTACAAAATACAGCATGCTAGCACAGAATCTCAGAGGTCATATAAACTGAATATATACTGATACATTTAATATACTTAATGGGCGCTGACGCTCCAACTAGAGTCATCTGTGAAAAATAATTTCTGACATACCACTAACAACTGAACTCGGGCTCATGAGCATCAGTGCCTTGTCCATCAAACCATTCGCTGAGCTGAATTAAAAGCAAGATATTAAAATGGCATTACATTACCCAGAAGCGCAGTTGTCAGTCTAAGGCTGACATCTATTCTTTGTGCTGTTTCAGCTTTCTCTTTATGGGGCTGTTGTTGAAGATACCAGTTTACTAAGTGCTTAGGCATTGTTGATTGATAAAAATAAAAATAATGTTTGGCAAAAATAGAGAAAGCTGTTTTTCAAACTCCTCCCGACTAAAAAAAAAAAAAAAAAAAAAAAAAAAAAAAAAAAAACATTTCCACATTTCCTCCATCCTTCTTAACCGTTTTAGGGGAGAACAGTTATCTGGGCTGAATTTATTGTTCTTAACATAACAAGCCTAAATAATCTTGTTGAAAAATCTTTACAAGGTTGAATTTTCACATTTTAGAAGCCCAGACAGAAAAAGCAGAACGGGTGAATTTTTACAAGACAATGTTCAACAGAAGCACCAATCTCTGTTTTCACTAGAGGAGGAAATAGCACAATTACAGAGAGAGTGTAAAACCTATCATAAGGTCTTTGGGATACATTTTGAAGATTTCACCATAGAGAGGAAAGTCGTCCCTGAGGCTGGCAAATAACTCCGTGCCCAAACTCGCTGGGAACGCATGGCCAGATTGAAGCGGGCATAAAAGGCTTTCAGAGCATGGGCTTTGTGGGCTGCGCTGACACTGTCTCCACTGCTGGCTTTTTTCAGCCCCAAGATTTTGTCTCTCCTTCCATCTCCCAGCTGAGGGGTGAGCAGTCCCCCTAAAACCCCCCAGGGCCAACCCAGCCATGCACCAAGACAGAGAGCAGCCCTGTGCCTCCGCCCGCAGCCAGCGCCCAGCCCCAGCCCAGCTGCAGCGCGATGCCTGCAGAACGCTCTGGGATTTGTTAAAAATGATGCTTTTCTAATATGCTGAAGATGACAGACCTCAAGTTGTCGTATATTAAACTGGTGCGTACATTCCTTCCTCCAAGTAACCAATAATGGGACAAAAATCCTTGCCAACTCCAGCCGGTTCCTCCTGCCAAGGATTGTCTGAGCTCAGCTCATCCCGAGTGCCCCATCGGGATCCAGATATAGATTAACACAGTTTTGAAATGTGCAAGGGCCACAACCATGCAAGGCTTGATCCAACCCGGACTGGAGCCCGTGGAAAGGTCTGCATTGACGTCAGCGCGCAGGGAGCAGCACCATCGCGCCTGCCCCCAGAAACCAGCCCCCGGCTGGGACTGCCAGCAGGCTCTGGCCACATCCCACAGCCCCAGCACGGCCCTGCACAGCTGTGCTGGGGAGCTCTGCTTTGCACAGGGCAGGGCCCCTGCACTCCTCCTGGAACTCCAGGTTCACTTCTCAGCCATCGTTTCTTTGGAATTTGCTGCAGCACGGCAGCAAGAACCAAAATGGGGAAATACCAATCCCCTTTTACAGCCCTTGGTACTGGCACAGTGCTAGCAGCAGACAGCATCCACGCAGGCACTAACCCTCAGCGTGAGGCCTTCTACTCTACCACAGCAATAAAAACTGCCCAGTCAAGTCCTTTGTCTTTCAGATTTCCATCCTGGCTACAGCAAGCCTGGGTTTATTGGTGGGAGCAACTGCAGAAAGAACAAACAGCAAGCAGCAGGCGCGTGCGTGCCAGCGTGTGGCACGACGTGCTCTGCCCAGCGCAGCAGAAACTCATGGCAGCCAGGATTAAATATGGAACTAATAGAAACTGGGCTTCCTGGTGCATTAAAAATAAATAAATAAATCATTTGGCATCTTCTTCCGTGACATTCGCGATGCAGCTAGAGCGTTATGGGAATGCAACGACCGGGAAGGACGGAAGCCAAGAGAGTGCGATCCCAGGAACCAGACACCTGCCTCATTACGAGCAGTGATGCACAGCGTGGCCCCAACTCTTTCACAGGCCTCCACTCACGCAAGCAAAATTGCACAACCCGTATGCGCTACTGCTCGCCACATTCCTATTTAAAGGCGCAGACTCACACCCCTGCAAAGGCCCATCCAGGAGCACAACCCCTGCTCCTCACACCAAAATTGCCCTGCAGCCTCCAAACCCTTCCACAGAGGCACAGAGAATGCTCAGGCACTTGTTGATGCTTCAAAGCAATGTGCTCATAATGATAAAATCAGCTGCAGCATCTTTCATTGACTTCTGTAGGAATTCTGCTGGAGAAAGGATCGCAGGACATGTCTCCAAGCGCACTGAGTGACATCTATTTTCCAAACTGTCCTTAGACTTTTCATAACATCGAGCAAGGAAGTTGCTGACAGGAGCAGGATGGCTCCTTGTTTGTGGGGCAAGAATACTTCAGGATTCAATAGAATACCAAATTTGGTAGAATGCCTTCCACTTTGGTAGAAGATATTACAAACAACTGTGCATTTTAACACGTTTTCGTACTACACATCATTCATTTTGGGGAGGGGGTGGTGATCGCTTTCTGCAGACAGCTAGCAATGCTTCCAAGAATGAAAATGTTCATTGAAAGATAATGAAAACCAGACATTTAGTAACATTTTCATTTTGCGTGTTTAAATATTTATAACTATGTTCATAAAACCACATGTTTGCTCTCCTAATGCTCTGGTGATTGTGTTTATGAAAAGCAGTATTTCTCCTCTGCCCCTTCCTTGCGTCAGCTCTTCTGCCGGGCACGATTTACTCGCGCTGACGACGAGCTTTTATGTGCAAGGCTGTCCAAGATTAAGAACAGAGAATTACTGAAAAGAAGAAAACATTTTCAGAACATTAATGTTTCACTGATGCCTATGTGATTTTAAACTTTGTAGGGGGCATTGATGCTGGCTTATTTCTTTCACAGCAATTTATTGTCAGTCTGGAAGGAAACTATTTCTTAACCTATGGTAAAACAATGAAATCTAGAAATAAAAGTGTGATAAAACCGCAATGCTGATGCAAATTTTTGTTCTATCTAGAATATTTTTTTTCCTAGCTTGGATGGAACATAAACGACAAGAACAAATTTTGCTTTAATACCACGAGTGCTCAAGTTTGCGTTATAAATTTCTAAAAAGCTGGTCTAGTGGCCACAGCCTGAAATTGGGACTTGCAGGTAACAGACCCAGATGCGAGCACACCCTATCTTTCTCTGTGCTCTGATTACAGACATCAGGACGCAGCTTACATGGTTCATACTGGTATATTAAACACACACAGAACCTACGGATGGAAGGCAAGGCTTACTGAAACCGTGCAGCCAGCGACCCTGCACAGGTCTCGCTCAAATCTCTCAGATTTCAACGTAGCCCATAATTTTTTTATCAAGATCATAATTCCTAGAATGCCCTGTGTCTGCTTTTACTTTTATAAAGAAACTAATGGTTATTTCAGGACTTTTATTTCTTTTCCTCTTTTTTTTTTTTTTTTTCTTTTAAAAAACATCACCAACCTGAGATTTCTGAAAGGGTGAGGGGGGAACTCCTCTGCAACCAAGTCCTCAGCCACACAAAGTGAGCTCGGCAGAGCAGTTTGATTTTAGCTCGACCCAGCATCCTCCCAAAGGCACAGGGAGAATCTCCAAGGTGCAGTTTTGACTCCTTTGGTCCTTTCTTTGCCTGCCTTCTCTTCCCACATCAGCAAAGAACAGAAAGAAAACAGAAAAAAAAAAGTGTAGATTGCAACATCACATTGGAATCTCATTTTAAATACAAATTGAGTGCTTGCAAAGGCATTAAAGTAAATCATTCCACTTACTGCATCATTTTAAAATACTTCTGCAGGCCAAGATTAAAAATTAAATATATATTTTACTGCAGTGGTGTTGCCAGTTGTTAGAATATTATCAATAGCCTCATTTTTTAAAATATAATTCAAGTTACAGAATCAGGCAATTATATGAAATCCCAGGCTCCACACTGAAACACAGGTATACACGCCTCTTTGGCCATAACAATTTCACAAAAAGAGAAAGGCAAAATAAAATCTGGCAAGTAAACAACCCTAAAAAAAAAAAAAAAAAAAAGAAAAAAAAGTCTGCTTTTTTTTTTTTNAAAAGTCTGCTTTCTTTTTCTTTCTGCACCTTGTCAAATTAAGCAATTCTGTTTCAGAATGATTTTTAAATATTTGGGACTGACAGTTTCAGCAAGCTGCTGCAGCATCTTCTTTTTGTAAATATAAACATTGTGGGAAAACGCAGGGTCTGGGGAACATCTGCCTCCCTCACCACCAGCAAGCAGCCAGAGCCCGACCCGCGCAAGCTCAGTGTGTGGCTGAGAACTTCACGCACACAGGGGTTTGTCTCTGAATTCAGGATCGTACTAAAGCCCCAAATCAGACTTTTCCTATAGCTAAGACCACGTTTCTCTCTGCAACCTCAACACAAGTTCCACACTTTTCTCGAGGTTATCAATAATTACTGAGAAGCTCAAGTCCGTGGATTTAATGGGGTGCTGCACGCAAACAAATGTTTGCTATGTTTATTTTTAGTAACAACACAGTGAAGTGGTAGAAATCCTAAACTCAACTGTGTTCTACTAACATAGATAAAAAACACCAAACAAATGGAAGCAAGGAGAAAAATGAAAAAAGAACAATAACATCTTATTGACCAAAACATTAGGAGAATTGTGCTGTATAAACTACAGAAAGCAGCAAACATACTTCAAAAAAAAAAAAAAAAAAAAAAAAAAA
>VXAV01000122.1:2519-15838 GCA_013399715.1 Alectura lathami
CCCCCATATTTCCCATTATGTCACATTCAGATCTTAATAAAATACAGAGGTAAAATACAGAGCTGCACTTACAAAGATGAGATCTGTTTGTAAACAGAGAGAGTTGCAATTCAAAAAGCAAGTTTTGTTGTTAAGCTTTCAGAAGAGTCCATCAATGCGACGTAGGACAAACAAAACCTAAAGGCATTGGCACAAATAACACATTACTTCTTCCTCATCCTCACTTCTCCTGTCTTATTCAACTGTCTGCACAGGAAAGTCACTTCCCATTACTTCTTCCCACCTTTTCTGAGGAGGGACCACTACTCAACTTAGTTTCCCTGCTGTGTCTCTAGAATTAAAATAATTCCTTTTTATGGAATTAAAAACTCATAGCTCTGCAGAACAGCAACCCTTTGTGGATTTTAACGCCTGGGCTAGTCTCTGAAGCAGAGCTGTGGCTATGTAAGAGTTCTGGTTCGCAACAGGATAATGTTTTATGGCCAATCTCACTTTCTGCATCCTGAGTCACACCACGAAGGAGGAAGCCAAACTAGAAGTGCTCCAGCCACTACTGGGTATTCTGTACCAGAGAGCAGGCTAGACTTATGCTAATAGCGAGTACCGAAGAACAACAGAGGATCTGTAGAATGAAACTCTGATGCTGAGGACCTAGAATCTGTACCATGTGCATTTCTAAGATGTTTGCTCTGGAAAGGGTTGCCTTATCTAAACTAATGGTATCCACAGAGCCTAGCACTAGCGTCATGTTTGATTGGAAATCCAATGCAGATTGAATTCCCCAGTAACTTCCTAAGCTTTGTTTACTCTACCATTGCTTTACCTTTAGAAAAGGAGAGTTACCCTTCTGAGAGCATGCAGCAGCACCACAAGGGACTTCACCTTTGCATCCAGCATTACTGGCAATTTTACTTGCATCCTTGTACTTTTGCAGGCTTATTTAACAACATGAGCATCAGGGTGGTTTAGATACAGAATAGCGTTAGATCAATGTGGAAGACAAGATTAGAAGAAGAGATTCCATTTGGCTATAGACAGTGCATAGCACTATTCCCACCACAGCACTGAAGCAACGTAGATACAAGGCAAGGTGTACTCCCAGGTCACCAGTCTACGGCGTGTGTTTGGAACGGTCTTGCTGAAATACCCTATTCCACCCAAATGAAAATATTGTCCCTTTCATAAATCTCTTCATGAAAGGAAACAAGTACAGGACTTGTCTGACTTTTAGCAACCCAGGATGACACATTCTACTGTGGATCAGGCAGGAGTTTTAACATGTCCCAGAACTCAAATCAGCGTAAGACCAGATTCTATTCATGCATACGTACTCTTATTTCTCTAGTGCACTGTTCTTCACATGGAAATACTGTCACATTCAGCAGGCTCTAGAGGTCACTTGATGGGACTGACATCTCAGGAATATACTAATAAATATAATATGCAAAACCTTGTTAAGAGACATTTATGTATAATCATTCACTAGCTGAGACAATGAGGAATATAATTAATAGTTAAATGGCAAGATTTCTGCAATTTGTAGTTCCCTAATTGGTATTTTGGATTTCTAACTGAACATCAAAATGTCATAATCTAGTGGCACCAAACACAGAACACTTAAAATGTCAGTGAGCAAAGAAAATGACTTTAAAAGTGGAGTGCAAGTCCAAATCTGTGACGTAAAGCATACAATGCCTGGTGGCAGGAGTTGCATTATGCAGGAACATTCTTTTCAGTGTTGTATACTAGAGACTGCACAGAATCACAGCTCTTCGCTTCCCCTGCTGAGATGTCAGATAAACTTGGGCTAAATGTGATGGCAAGTGTTTCGGGTCCCGTCTGTCATGTTCTTCCATGCTCAATGAACAGCATGCTCTTTGATGAAAATACTGTGTAAACAAAAGTAGCACATTGAAGAGGTGAAAATGAACTTTCCTCTGCAGCACCTTCAGTTAGAACAGGTTTTTGGACTTTTAAGGAAGCCCTGCAAACTCTGCATTTTTTCCTAGGGCATAATTGGCTCCTGAGACCAACAACATATCTGAGGAACAGTAAAGCAGTTTAGGAAGGTCTTTTTAATAAGCTTACTATAACTTTTTCAACTTTTTATACATGAAGTATGTTGTTCCAGTGGTGGGGCTAACAAATAGCTACCTAAGCCCTTGCTCTTCCTTTCTATAGGTAAAACCATCTGAAAACTTAGGTACAGGGTCTTAACTACTTCAGTCAAAGGAATACACAAAGACCAATTTTTTTTTTTTTTTTTCCCCAGGGATATACAGTCATCTTCCACATTACCAGTCCTAAAAATTACCACTCTAAAGGTTTTCTGTGGCCCAAGCATTTAAAAGCATCAAATAAGGGAACATTGCAGCTGTTGTTACATTATTGTATATGATAGAGTTGTCCGAGTTGGAAGTGACCTTTACAGGCCATCCAGCCCAACTCCCCTGCAGTGCACAGGGACACCTACAGCTGGGTCAGGTTGCTCAGAGCCCTGTCCAGCCTGACCTTGAAGGTCTGCAGGGACGGGGCATCTACCACCTCTCTAGGCAAACTCTGCCAATGCTTCCTTTAAAGGTCCCTTCCAGCTCAAACAATTCTATGATTCTGTAATGTTATGGGGGACCCTGTCAAAATTTCAAGATTACTACATCGAAGAATTACATTCGAGAATGACTACAGGTTGATCTGCTAGTGGTGTGTATGGAAGTATATCTGCTGGCTTCAGTGACTAAAGGTGTCTAACGAGTTATAGACTGAAAGATATTTTACAGCTTTCCACTGGCCAGGTTACTCCCCGGCTTCCCAGCTGAAGTTACAAATAACACAGAAAACAGCAGCAATCTGTCATACAGGCAGTCATTCTTATATCCGCCCATCTTCCCAAAACACCCATGCACTGCACTGTAACATCATGCCTGCTCAGAAAAACCTATTTGCATGAAGTGGCCTAATTTACATTGTTTGCTAAGCTGAAGTATGCTTTAATTGATGCTATGATAACATAAGTGACTGTTTGTTTTTGCTACTCTACCTACTTATATCAGTCCAGGGGAGACATCACTGGATTTACTGCATGGTATGTATAGTATAGAATAGCATGTGCTTTTAATACTGAAGAGGTTTGCCACACACTTTAGAGAGCTGTCCTCTAGAACAGGTCAATGCAGTGGCCAGATCAGATGTTTAAAAACAGTGTTCAAAAAGAAGCTATAGAAAAAAAAAAAACATTTGTTCTGGGCAAAACAAACAAACAAAAAATACAACCCCTAAATACCACAGATCTATTTTCAAGACACTGCCTTTAGTTAAATTAGCAAAACATTAACATCAGAGCCAAGGATAAGTTGCAAAAATATTAAGTTCTGGAATTATAGGTCAGTTGATAAAAATAAAATAAAACTCTCAAAAAAGACACACATCACATTGTGAGAATGTTACCAATTTAAAGAATATGGATGTTTCTGGTAAGACAATTAGTACAGCTGATTTTCATAAATATTTCTATTCCAATCACTATCCTTCTCTACTGCTGTACATGTTGGAAGCGGTCAGAAGGGAATCCCAGGGCATCTGCTCTGCAACTATTTCTGCATTGTTCAGTCCCATCATAGCCCCTCTCTGTCTGAAAAGATCTGTTTTCACTGGGGGAAAATCTCTCTTGTTGAATAAGAACATCCATCATAGTTTAAACAGAATTTCAGGAATGACAGGTACCTTATTTAGATAAGGTGACACATTACTGCTTCCTTTTTTCTCCTTTTTCTTGTACAGTAGGAGCTATATGAAGAGTAAATTACTCTATCACACCAAGTAAGTATCAAAGTCAAGCTCCATTTTCTGGGTTTCCTATTGCATATCCCCTTGAATTCCTCATCTAGCTGTTTGAAGGACATCTGGTTCCATTGCTCTTAGTATCAAATATTTCTGTTGGCTATGCTGAGTGATAAAGTTTACTGAAATCCTTCTTTCCAGGAGAAGGTCACTAGCAGGAACTATATTGCCACTGAATTGCTGTTATTGGTTGTTAAGAATAGGGACTTCTCTTAAAAAATGAAGCAGCTATAAATATCAGCTATTTAAAATACTTTTCCTATGCTTTCCAGATTGTTTCAAATTGTTTTGATTATAACTGAAAAAGATTAATGCACTGAATAGAAGTTAAGGACTGAAGATCCCTTTGAAGCTGTTATTGCCATGTCTATATCAGAGTGCCCCAGCCCCTTCTGGGAGGCAAAGGGCACGTGCACCATGACCGTGGGATTTAGCCACCAAGTACGACAATTAGCACTAGCTACAGGACTTCCTTGTTCTCAGATCTAAAAATACTGATAATTTCTCAATTTTAATAGCTATTGTAGAGACAAAGCCCTAAACATGACAGAGATTGACAGTTCTGGAAATCATATATAGATATTTTTGCTGCTTCCAGTAACACAAACTGTTAAATTGGATCATTTTCATGGCATACATCCTTATGTATGGGAAAGCTAGAAATTCTGTGGATCCACTTGAAAACAACTACCTGACAGGTTCCACAGACATAAGATCCACTGTGCAACTTGACCCCTGTTTACTATAAAGAGTACAAGAGTCTGACTCAGTATGCTTGAAGATGTAAACAGAAAAACTACAGCAAAATGCAGTTTACCAGGAAAATCACTAAAGCCAGATCCAGCATCATATGCTTCCACAGCAATACAGAGGAGTTACGCTCACTGCCCCACTACTGAAAGCGAATTTATTAGTCTATACAATGAGTGGACTGAAACCAAAATACATCTGTTTCGTAAAGCTCAGATGAAAGAATCACTCTGAGTCCCTGCAGATAATTTATGGAGGATAGCTAGGGATGGGAAGCAGGCTGACAAAGACTTCTTTAAACAAGGGTTTAGCTGCAGACTAAGCACACCTTCTCTGTAAGTGCTGTTCCAGCTCAGAGAGGGACTGCCATGCTGATGTGAAGTCTCTAAAAACCTATTAATGGGCACTACAGCAGTGTCTCATCTGGCTCATCTTCAGCAAACCTACGTGACAGTCTTCAGAGCTATGAAAAATACCTCTTTCTCAGTGGTCCTCTGGTGCTTTCTGCAAAAATCCTTCATACATCCTAGGGGAGCAATTCCTTTCACCCGAGTACAATTTACTCACAGGAGAGAACCAATTTTTATCAATAGCCTGCAAATGGACACAGACTAGAGAAGAGGAAATACAGATACACGAAGGATATAGGTAACCAGAAATAGGAGAAATATTTGGATGAAAACCAGAGGCATCGCATCTCATTGACAGTGCCTGAAATACAAGCAAATGGATTGAATAAGTTTCCCAAGCTGCCCTCACCTACAGCATGGTAAAAGAAAGAGGAAAATAAGGAAACAGGCACAGAGTTATTTTTGCACCTTGCTGCTGCTAGCTTTTTCTTAGGCTTATCATCAGTCCTAATGGAGATACAGAGCGTATTGGAAGAATCAAAATTCCAACAAACACTACAAATTATTATTATTATTATTCTTTTATTTATTTTTTACAAAATCATTCACGTTATCTTCCATCCTTCCTATCTGGAAAGCTGTGACGGCTGCTTTCAGGACTACTCTGAAATGAACTCTGACTTCCTGTACGTGACCCTTCTATAAATCCAACTCTAAGGGCCGAGAAAGGCAATAAACAATTAGGGAACCTGTTTTACAGGGCACCTTGTATTTTTACATTCCCCTAAAATACTCACTGTTACCATGTTTTAGCTGAGATTTTCAAAGCAGTGTGGGCAAATCCTCTGCACATCTCACATTAATTAACAGCAAGTGTGTGGGCAATTCCCTGTAGTACTCTGATAATGTCAGTTTTTTTTTTTTTTTTTTTTTTTTTAATCCATTTAGCATATCCATGCAGAATAGGATGGGTGAAATGTGTGTAGTAGTTCTAAACTCCATCTGAAAAATACAGTTTTGTTCTGACCTTTGGAACCTCTGATCTGTTCAGAGGGATTCTGATCAGCTTTTTTGGACAGAGCCAGAAATATGATGGAGCACATTGATTTCACAACAGAGATCCAAGCCTAGGCAAGTATTTCATCTCAGTAATGTTTTTTCTGTTTACAGGGCTTGGGGGAAGGGCAGGGGAAACAAACCTTTCTATTTACATTTAGCTCTGGAAAATCCACTGGGAGGGACTGCACAATTAACATATTAATGAAGGCTGGCCTCAGATGCAATGCCTGAAAGCAATTATGGGCAAATTAAGAATATTAATGCAAGAGGAAAAACTCACACTTGCTTAGGACAAGAACGTGAGCCATCCAGGACTAAGAAGGGAAATTTTTTTTTTCCTTGTCCTGTAGGAAAGAATCCCATCTCATCTCATTTCTTGGAAGAGGCAGCATTTCTACCTCTCGCCATACCAGCTGCAGAGGCTCGCTAACACCCCTCCTGGTGTGCGCACCGGTCACTGAGTGTGATGGCAGAGTTCAGGCAGCTTAACCTGGAAGCGTGAAAAGCCTGGAAGCCTGTACTCAGCTAAGGTAGAGGAAATGTACTATTTTTATTACATTGATCTCATGATTGGTGTGAACTGTCTGCACATCATTTACCTTTTTTTTTCTTTTTTGGTGGTACCAGACCCAAATATTAAAGACTATTTGCATTAAGTCTTAAATGCATTAACTGTGAAGAAACTTAAACCGGCCTTACAGAAAACCAAACAGAAACGTGTGCAAACTGCCAGTACCATGTGCCTCCAGCACAAGAGGCTGCGGTTGTCTTTTTGGAATTAGCACCAGGTGAGGGCTACACAAAACCTGGCTGGAAGGCAGGCTTTCTGTTCATGGCTGATTTTGCTTTACTCTTTTAAGTTACAGTCCAAATCAGACCAAAAACTAACATGTGCTGAATTCCCCAGGCCCTGCAGCCACTTAGTGATATTGATGTTGCTGTCAGCTTTCATGACCAGAGCAAGAATGACAATTTCACCAAGGAGCAACAAGCAGGTTGGCCCCAGGGCTTGGGCAGCAGCAGGCTGAACGAAGGCTGGAGCCCCGGCAGCTCCCTGCACCCAATTCACCTAGGACAGCCCATCAGCACCCCAGGCACTCCTCCCTTAGCAAGCACCTGGACCAGGGACATGATGAATGGAATAACTGGGGCTCAGCAAAAGGACATTTTTTGCACAGAACTTTCTTTCGTCTGAACATACTCAGCTAGTTCAAGATGTAAAGGCTTCTGATAATAAAGAGAAAGCCAAATAACCAGAAATACCTGGAGGCAGGGAAGGCACATTTTTTTTAATGCTTAAACTTCTCCCTAGGAATTCCAGCACATACATAACTAGAAATCAAAAGAAGTTCAGAGCTGTTTCTTCCACTCTGGACAGACAAAAGAGGCTAGAATGAACGTAAATGGTTTAATTAACAAAATCACTACTATTTCCCTTAGTGAACGCAGTGTACTTGTTCATTCTTATTGCTTTCTGCACTAAACAGAAAGCTACAAAAGCTTTCTTTCTTGCTATCAGCTCTTAGAAATCCATCTTAAAAGACGAGCCTTTGGATTCATTTAAGAGGTGAAAAAAAACCCTCTTATTAACTTATCTACCTCACAGGCCAGGTGAACAAGCTATTTATAACCTCTCAATCTACTCTGCCAACTCTAGAGATACCAGCTCTGAAGTCCCTTTGCTGAGCTCTGGTGGCCTTGGCACCATTCCTTAATGAAGCACTTTCTAAGCCACCCTGTGCAAGACATCTGTGGCATGATCCCAGCAGGATGATCCCGGTGAGCCTGCTGTTAACAAACCTTGGCTCCAACATCTTCATCTGTGTCTCATTACTGAGATTTTCTCTGCCAGAATGCCCCTATGTTCTTCTGCTTAAAAGGAAGACCTTGTTTTCAGGTGTACCTGTTTCTGACACTAGCAAATCAAAGGTATTCCAGTCAATGCAGTGCCGCTGAAATATCTTATTTTAGCTTACTACATCTTGTATTTGCCAGTGGAGATGTCAACATTTCTCTTCCTATTGCCATACAGCCTGTGAATCAGAACTGCCAACAGGGTCTCTGATTCTGACTGATTTGCTCAAAGATCTTGACAACCACAAAAAACAAAAACAAACAAACAAACAAACAAACACCAAAAAACAACAACAAAAAGCCACTGACAATGCAGTTATTTTGTAAATGCAACTGTAAATACAACCTCCTACTAGATGGCTGCCACAGTGCCTGGCAGTGCAACACCAAGGAACATCTAACTTGAACAGTGAACATGTGACTTGAAGATCCATTTGCAGAC
This sequence comes from Alectura lathami, assembly GCA_013399715.1. Classification (NCBI taxonomy): domain Eukaryota; kingdom Metazoa; phylum Chordata; class Aves; order Galliformes; family Megapodiidae; genus Alectura; species Alectura lathami. Next base: position 10,812 of record VXAV01000122.1, read on the forward strand.
ATCTCAATCAAAAATAATCTTATTACTTCTGGCAGATAGCAGAGCTGTTTGACTCATTTGTTCAGAGTTTATTGCGTGTACTGCACGGACTGCTTTAATACAAAACAAGATAGGGCAACGCAGCGGAGAGGAAGGCTGCCAGTTTGCCTAGGACACCCTGAGGCAGGTGGAAACTTCCAGAGAAGTGAGAGATCAGAGAGAGAAAACTTCTAACTGAGGTTAGATGGTTGAGGTAGGGACAGTGAGCACATTAATACCCACCTACTAGCTACCTGTTGTACACATTAACCAAGGAATGTTTGTTCTGCACCATTAACTACACTGTTACTATACTGTTGTACTGCACTGCTTGCAGAATTCCTTTGCCGTGGCTGAAACTGCCCAAAGTGATTCAAAGCCATAGGATGTTGTTCAGCTAGAAAACAGGGCTAGAAGAAAGGACTTGACCGCATGACACGGTGTGGGCAGAACATGTTCATTTTTAAGGCTTTAATCTGCAAAGTTTTATGATCACCCCACAATTAAAAGAAGATACAGTGCCAGGCTCTGCAAGGCTAGAATCTAACTTGGTTAAACTGCCCTAGTGACTTGCATATGGCACTGAAAAAAATTTCACATGAAATTCTGTACATTAGGAAAGTGGCATTAAAGGTGTTTTTTTTGTTTGTTTGTTTGTTTTTGTTTTTAAACACTGCTTCTACTGTCAAATACACCACTGGAATTGTGAAAGAAAACTACGTACATGTTTGCAATAGTAGATATAAAATATTTATATAAGTTGAGCAGAAAAATGGAAATAACCTTAACAGGCAGGAACAGTCAATGTTTTTATGCAAAGTAATGAGTAAAGACTATTTGGAGCTCTGAAAAACCATTTTGCTATGAAATTTTCTGCAATCAGGAATCATAACTGAGTGTTATGAGTTACCAGCATCAGTCAAAGGTTTTTTTTTTTTTTTTTTTTTTTTTTTTTTTTTATCTGATGGAAACAAACAATTGCACGATTTGCTGACAATTTAGAAACAGTAGGAAAGTAATCATGGCTCAGCAGCCTATTGATTCACCTTTGGGGACATACAGAGAAGACTTTAGACCTGGTATATGTCAGAATGAGCTCTCAATGGAACCAGAAGGTGCTTGAACCCCTTTCTTGGGATGAACTCAGAGACATGTGACAACATATCCCTCACCACACCCTGTTGTCAGCAACACGTTCACACAGTAGCACAGCTCGGAGAAGACTTATCGTACAACTGCCTCCATTATGGAACTGCACCCTAGGCTGTCCGTCTCCCTTTCCATAGACTACGTATGGACCTAGGTATTAGTGTTCTAGCACCATTTCACCCCTCTTGCTTCTTCTGCTGCATCACAGCCCTACAGGGAGAGCAAACTGACAGTGAGATTTTGTACAGGCATGTATGTCCTATTTCCTACACATGCAGAGCTTACCTACAAAATGGTGAAGGAAAAGCTGAGAAAAAAAGTCTAAGTAACAGGAAAGGCCCCAGTTTTTCCTAGTAGATACCTGTTCGACATGGCAGTGCAGTGCCACTTTTGACTTTGATGGAGGTTCCAGAAGAAGAGACTTTGGAGTAGAACACTAGGGCTTAGAGAAAAACTCTTTCCCTGGTTTAAGAAATAAACACATTTATCAAAAGTGTTGTACGCTGCCAATCTGTCTTGCAAAATTAAAACTATGCAGAAACGGAAGATGGCAAAAGACAAAGCTGTGGGTAGCGCTACCATGTCTCAAGCATGAGTTCTGTTTGGGAAATTTTGTGTTGATTGCAAGCGCTGCTAGCCCAGAGCTGTCACAACAGAGGGGACATCCAAGGGATGGTCCCAGGAAGAATCAGGGGGATTCAGACAGAAGTTTGGAACCAGAGGGTCCTGCAGCCCCCGGTGCCTGAATATCCCCCAAAATTCTCAAGGAAATCACTTCCTCTCACTGTGTATGTAAAGAATTTTAATGATAATCATATATTTCCAGATATAGCCTTCCATTTGAAGTGGCAATTTACTACAGTACACAAATATAAACTTATGTGAGCTAGTAAGTTCTTGAAGCATTAACAACTGTTATTAACAATCTCCTTACTCATTCGGTTGTTACCTCTACCCTGTTTTCCTCCCAGCACAAATATTTCAGAGGATAAATATATAGTTTGCAGTAATGTATAAAAACTTAAGAGCAATACAGATCCTACAATACTTAATAAAAAAATCCAAATTTGATTATAAGACTAGAACTACTATTTAATTATTTTAACCCTGTATTTCAGAAGTCACAGATTACCACAAAATATTCCAGTAAACTTGAGCACTGTGTCTTCTCCAGGGCAGTTATTCAATGAAACGTTGATCATTCACACTAAAATAAAAAGTGAGGAAAGTACTTAGCTCCCTGAAGTCAGCCTTGGATTCATTCTGAAGCCTCTGCTGGAGCCAGGGAACTCACATCCATTTAAAACATCATCTTCAAGCCTTGTATTTAAATGACTATGTTGGTTTATATATGGTCTGAATGAGAGTTATTTCATGTTTGTATATGCAATGCAACTGTAACTTTTAGCTTATAGCAACACCTTCAATTGAAAAATACAGAGAAAATACAAAGGGCAATGGAAGAAAAGGTGACTGCATGAATCACAGCCTTCACAAGAAAGTTGAAGAGATCTGGTGATGTCTGTAGCTTCTTGCTACAGGTAAGAGACAGCAGAAGATTGTAAGAAAATATGTTACCAACTGTCTATCATCCGGATTTACTTTCAGTGGTGACGACAGCAGATCAGTGGCTTGGAGCACCATTTGTCATGAACTGTTATCTAAAGAAGCACTTCCTGCTTCAGGATCACCTTAATATTCAAAAAAAGAAAAAAAAAATTAAGAGAAATAGCTGTCAAATAATAAAACTGAAATTGAAGAAGCAAAAAAAAAAAAAAAAAAAACCTAAACAAACCAGCTTTTAATTGCATTCATCAAAAGCTGTCTGAAACAACCTATAACAGAAGATTAATACCACCGAAAACTCCAGACCTCACACACTTGAAGAGCTGGCATGAAAGGACACCATGCTGTCAGTTCAGTTCTTGACACGCAGCTGTTATTCTCTAAACTATTCATCAAGGCGATATCAAAATGTAGCTTCTTAAACGAAGAATCATAAGACATACAAAAGTAACTACACATGTTGCACGTGTAGAGATATCACTAATTTTTTGCCTGTTGCATATGTAATGTTTCAGTTAGAGACTTGCTGATTTTGAAAGCATATCAAGACACAAAATGACAGCTTAAAAAAAACCCCACACACTTAAATGGCTGTGCCAGTGCTAACTTCACACCTACACTAGAGCATCCTTAAATAGGCTGCCCCAAACACCCAATCTGAAAGTCATTCTAGATCAAGGTGAGAAGTTGGAAAATGTAACTAAGCCATAAGTGATGCACATATTTTGTTTTTAGTTCTGTTCAGTGAAATGGGAAGTAATCACAAACTTCTCCAAGCATGAGTAACACAGCTCTCATGTGGAAAAGTGTTGACTTGTCTCTGACAGGTGTACTTTATCTTTTTCCAAGGTAAAGTTTCCCACAGTGATTTCAGTTTTGAATGTGTAGACTGCTCTGCGAATGACTTGTGGCCATGAAGACGAGCCTATTAAATTGTTTGCACATCTCAATGAACTGAGTTGTCAGAAAACAGAACTGAGAGCTACACCTTTTAGTATTTGTGACAAAACAAGGACAGAGTTAAAGACAGAGTAGTTTACAAAACACAAAGGAAATAGGGAAAAAATGACAAATACTAAATTACCCTCTAAACAGACATTGAACATTCATCCCAATGTAACTATTGATATTGATGTATACAGCGATGTATACAGCCTTGCCTGAGTTTGGACACAGTGTTTAATGAATTCCATACTGACAGTGAAAAGTCAGAGCTAGACCACAAGTCCAGTTTTCACAGAAGACATTTTGCCACTTGACTTCACTACGAAGAGGAAAAAAGATGTTTGACTGAACTGTCACGTGATGATGAACTCCAGTTCAAATTCAGCAAAGCACACCTTAGAAACTTTTTGTGTGTAAGGAGTAAGTGTAGCCTGGTGTCCAGCTGAGCCCTTAAGCTCCACATTTCTCTTGAAGACTGCCTTTCCCTAGTCTATTTGTTGCTGAAAATAAACCAGACCTAACTGAAACTTACCGATACCTCAACTGACAAAAAGCAACCGTGGACCAAGTGCATGCTTCCTGCTAGAATCATGCTGTGATTTCCACATGTGCTGCTTCAAATCACTGTTTTTCTCCTCATTTGAATTTTGTTGAGAGTGGGCAAGGTGAACTTCCCTCTCAAGAACATTGTACTGGTAAATGGGTCAGGAAGCTCAAAGAAGTTGAATAGCTTGGGAAGGCTAACCATTGCTGCAGCTCAGCAGCGTAATGCAAGAGAGCAAGTCATTTATGCATTGCTTGTTTCTTACAATTTAAGTAAAATGGAAAACATTGATAACACCTCATTGTATTTCTCTTTGATACGGTCTTTACACCTGTACTGTTTAAAAAAGATGTTATAAATTCAATAATTTATGCTTTCTCTCATTTTACAAGAGAGCACAAAACCAAGTCTGCTAAAGACAAAAGTGGAATGCAATCAGAGACCTATTTTTAAGAATGCAGAACATGCAGCAAGAAATTTTGGGAACGGCTTCTTTAGAATATAGTCCTTTATGACTCATTTCAGTTCTTCCATTGCACATTTAGTTCTAGAAGGAAAAAGGCAGAATACTCAACNNCATATGGGGTACCATAGCAGGATGTTTACACAATCAGGAATCTGCTATTACACCTGTGAAGAGGAAACCTGTAAAATTACCTTAACTAAGGACATAAAGCAGGTATTTATGCAAAAAAAATGGGCAGGTAGCTGTATAACCGGCCACTTGGAAATGCAGTTGCCATCCCACCTGTTTGCGAGCCATTGAAGAAGCACCCAAGCGTGGAGCAAAGAACTACAAGTCACA
>VXAV01000122.1:15912-29047 GCA_013399715.1 Alectura lathami
CATGTCAAGGAATTTTCCTTGAGGAAGTATTTTAAAATTTTTAAATGTTTTAATTTAAAAAAAAAAAATTCTGCAATCACACCACATACAATTATTGCCTAACACCACATACAACTAAACCTGCAGCTGCAGCTTTAGATGCAGGAAGGGGTGTTGCAGAGGTAAGCAAAATGATCCCTTCTTACTGCTTGTCCTGTGTAGAGGTGTGGTAAGTCTTCTTCCTCAGGCTTTTAAAGAAATTTCAGATCTGAAGAAAGACACCAGGGATGAACAAATTGAAACTTGAGTTTTCCTTCAGTTTTGTTATCCATTTTTAGCCAGACCCTGTTTTAGAACTGGGAAACAATGACTGGCAATAATAGAACAAAGAAAAGAGAAAGGGATTAATTGTTGAGAAAATGTATGTCAGCTGTTGAAGAGGAAAAGGAGCCCTCTGACAGCAGGTCTGCCAAAACAGAAGTAGAGTTCAGCACAGAACAGTAGAAGGAGAATTTCTCTTGAGGAACAAGTAGGAAAAGAAAGACGGGAAAGACCTAACTAAAAGTGAAGTTCTTGCAGTAAATAAATGATTAAGCTTACTCTAATAGTGTGCAGAAACATTACTCCCTAAGAAGAATATCAAGTTACAGTATAAGAAAGGTCCCCAATGGAATTGGTGGGAGAAATTTCTTGAGTAGCACTGAATTCCTGCTCTGTTTTATAAACAGAGCATCAGAATACAGATATGCCTGCCTAATCGGTTACATTAGGATTTCTGTAGCTGTTAGCAACATACAGCAAATCCAATAAAAATTTATTATTTCCATCTTGGGGATCTCTCATCTTTGTGTAGCAAGAAAGCACTATATCTTTCATTTCAAAAGTTATTTTGCATACAGACAACAATCTTGATTCAGTACAGTTAAAGCACACGAGTAAACCTACCAGCAGGAGATAGTTAAGCCAGCACAAATACTTTCTTAAATTATAGGGACTATTGTCATTTACCCAGTCTCTTAAGAAGACTGATACTTCTGGCACGTATGCACTCTGTAGGGTGCCCATCTAAGTCAAAAAGGAACCCCAACTATTTTTGATGTCCAGAAAACTTAAGCGTGATAATAGAAAAGATCAAGTGGTAGCCTACCAAAATATTTTTTTTTTAATAAGTTATCATATAGGCATATTTAGAAAATTGTTACAGTTAGTAAAGGAAGAAAGAGGAAAGAGCAACCAAAGTTTTATAATTATATGAAAAGTATAGTTGCTACTTAATGAGTTGAAACCAGTTGCATTATTTTAATTAGTTTATGGCGATAAGGATGAATACAAAGCAGACAACTGTGAAGATTTGTTATTTTAATTAGCTAAGTGAGCAGACAGGAAAATCAACAACAGTCCTGATCCACCACAGCAGCCTCAGTTCAGCAGGGCCATGAGGGAAAGGAACCTCAACACCAACACATCATGACTTCTCTACTTAAGAAGGCATTTGCTAGCTCCTCTAGACAAGTAACAGTAACACACTCCAAATAATGTCCACTTCACAAGAGCAAAGCATTTTTAAAGAGTATAAATAATACATATAACAAAGAACTGGAAAGACCAGAGCTACCAAGCTTACCACTACAGTTGAATATGCTTGCCGTGTGTTATGTATAGATCTGCAACCCCAAAGACAGAATATAGTTAATGATTACAGCTTTAGCTGAGCTGGTTTAGAGCTTTGGTATAGAATGGATATTCTTTGGTAACACAAGTTTAGGGTTTCTGAGAAGTAAACTGAAGTAGATGCAACTCACTCTCCAGTTGCTGAATATTTCCATGCTAGGCATATGGACAGAGCAACAAAAGAAAGAGTTTTGTGTCAGATTTCAAAATCTCATCAAGCTAGAACACAGCTATTGGTATCACTGGAAACTCAATTAGATGTTTCTTCTAAAGGAAACTTTCTTCTTTAAACACTTGCTTCCTAGCAGCTGCTCCATCAATAGCAACAGCTTTGGTGTGTCTTTGACTGACAGATAGCCCTTCAGGTAGGCTCAAGTCCAATTTTAGAACTTGTCCCTGTTTTTGAAAATAACCAGTTATTTCTGACTAAATTCACATTCTTCATTCACATTTTCAATCCTTCTTAAAGATAAGTTATTACTATACACAAATTACAACACAGACTTATGAGTTAATAATTTACTTGTCTAGCTGGGGAATTTTCCTTTTAGTGCATTATAGATGAACCACAGACAAATTCAGTACTTTCTTGAATTAAGATCATCTAGCCAATCTAATTCTGAATATATCAGGCAGCACTGTTCTCTGTAGGGACAATTTAGAATAAAGTGTGCTACAGTATAAGAAAGAATGTCAAGTATTTGCTAAGATTGAATGGAAATCTATAAAAGATGTCAACACCATTAGCAGCACAGTTTGGATTACTAATCTCTGCTCCTCCACGGCAAACATTTTTCTGGCCTCTACCAAGGAAGGTCACTGGTCCTTCACGTGTGTGAAGAAGGATCTGCAATGTAGAAATGTTTATATAAGAATCAACACAGACAGATTTAAACTAAGCAGTTCTTTCCTTACTTTCAGATATTAGAGTGGTGAGACTCTCGAGACTGACAAGGGCACACGGAGACTCCCTTCTTCCTGGAGAGTGTTTGCAACATGTAGTTTTAGGCACGCAGCTTCCTTGTTATGATGATATTTTGCATGTTCTCAACACTCAGAAGAAAAGTAACTTCCAATGTGGGCAAATAGTCCTCAATAGTTTAAATACAGCAGGTGCAAAAAAGTTGGGGTCTAACTAAAGCCCACAGACATCAAGGAGGCATACTGAGTGGGCTTTGAGTCAGCCACCATATTGGTAATAGACAAAGTGAGATTCTAGACCTGCCTAGTTCCCCTTGGAACAAGGCACCTTCTGTACCCTCTAAAGCTTGGCATCACTTCTGTGTCTTCCTTTTATTTTTGAATCTGAGCAGCACTAGATCCACTTATTGTTGTTAATTGTCCTTCATTAGCTACCTTGCAATTTTGATTGGTTTGACTCTTTACCCTAATTGATTTGCTACTGTAATTGACTTTCTCCTCCACTGATTTGCCTTGTATGTTTTATCATCATTTTGAAGTGCAGAAGAAACACAGAATGGAATTAAATTCTCAGTAATTGCTTATTACCATCTTGTTGTGCTTTCATTTCCCTCCCCTAAAACAACTACACATGGCTTCAAGTCTGTGCTGCACCATCTTTCTACCAATACCCATTTTGTTTCTGAAATATCTTGTACTTCTTGCTCTTCCCTTCATCTTTTCTTTTTTGATATTTCCATACCTTACTTTACGCTCCCAACACCTCATGGGATCCCATTCCAAATCCATTAATGTACATAATCCTTTGTCCCATCTCTTTACTTTGCCTTCCCCACTGCAGAAGCAATGACTCACAGGGTACATAATCCACACAGACAGAAAACTCTGAAGACTCCCACAGGTTGTAAACAAATGCAATTTATCCAACTGCTTGTTGCAATGCTTTGACAAGGTAAATTGAAGATGCTGTCTAGCGCGGAGCTCCCTACGATCTGTATCAGTATACGTCCTGAAACATCCAGTCAAGGGTACACCTTTTCTTCCACCTTCAGTTCAGAGGTGTCTGTCATTCTCCAGCCTGCTGACTCCCTAATCTGCTCCCTTCTTCCTAGCTCTATTATAGAATCACAGAATATCTCAAGTTGGAAGGGACCCACCATGATCACCAAGTTCAGCTCCTGGCTCCACATAGCACCACCCAAACCCAAACCCTGTGTCTGACAGTGGTGTCCAAACACTCCTTGAGCTCTGGCAGCTCAGGACCATGCCCACCACACCTTGGGGCGGAACTTTTTCCTAACCCCAAGCTTGACCCTCCCCCGGTGCAGCTCTGTGCCATTCCCTCAGGTGCTGTCGCTGTCCCCAGAGAGCAGAGCTCAGCGCCTGCCCCTCTGCTCCCCTGGGAAGAAACCGTAAGCTGTCATGAGGCCTCCCCTCAGCCTCCTCTGCTCTGGGTCAAACAAACCAGGGAACCTCAACTGCTCCCCTCAGATGCCTTGCCCTTCAGACCCTTCTCCATATTCAAAGCCCTCCTTTGGATGCTCTCTAATGGGTTTATGTCCTTCTTACATTGTGACATACAAACTTGCATGCAGTACTTGCAGTGAGGCTGCATAACTGTTAATCGCTCACCAGCCACTGTCCTCTTCCGCACCCTTGGCAGATCAAGGTCTTTGTTTCTATACTACTGCTACAAAACAATGATTTTGTATTGCCTATTTTTTCTTTCAAAAACCAGATAATCTCACTGCATCCCTTCCCTTTATTTTCCTTCTTCTGTGACTACAGACTTGCTTTACTTCCACATATGCGCAGACTTCAAAGCAGTATTCCTGCTCACAAATCAACTTTAGAGCTTACCTTATTTTCTCCCTCCTACCAAACAGTTGTTTAGCTTTGCAAAGGATACAGAATTACATATACAGATTTACTAAGCTGGTGACAGCCATGGAGGTAAGTACCAAAGTATATAACTAATCATATGGGGAGACACTGATGTAGTTCAATAGGAGTTAAATTTTGTGTGGAGAAGATGGAGTACAGAGTGAACAGCTGGAGAAAATACTGATTCAGACTGGACCTGGTCAGGAAACTGCTTTCTTGAGTTATAAACATTTCAGTATGCAAAGAATATAACCTGCCCTGATCCATATTCAGAAAATCACAAAACTCTTCAAAGTTGTTTTTTTTTTTTTTTTCCCCCCCCTCCTCCTCCCTTGACACATAGGGAGTTGCTTTTATTCTTTAATGAAGAGATAGAGTTAGACAGTTCTTCACCAAGCGTAATTACTCATCTCACACAGGGGAAATCACCCCTTTCCAACTGAAGTTAATTTTTGCTGTCCTGTTAATATTCAAATCACTAAAAGCATGAATTACAGGTAGTAATGTGCCCTAAGTAATAGCTAACTGAGTTCCACTCATAACAGCCTTCTCAACACAACACAGTTTATTGAAAAGAGGGCATCTGCAAGCAAAGAGCCTGATGAAAACAGATCCTAAAATAAACAAGAAATTATGTTTAGCACATGAAGGAGTATCTGATTTCCAGCTCTCTTATCTAACCCAAGAAACATGTAAAATGTAAACTGAGTCTCCAATTGTGGTGATGGTTGTACTTGTTAAAATGTGTGTATATTTGCTAGAAATCCTGGGATCTTAGGAAATCTGAAAATTTGTGAACACTCCCTCTCCAGATTCTTCACTGCTAAATCCCAGCACCACTAACCAGAGTTAGGTCAGTTTGTAATGCTCAAAGGTCCCATAAAAGCTTCAAAACATTTTGTCAAGAAGTGTTCTTTCTTACAAGATGTAGCAAATCCTCTTCTTGGTTTGATCACACTATACACACAGTTTCTCTTCACTGAATTTGACACTAGATAAGGAACACAGTCAGCTAACTGAATTAGTAAAAATTAAATTCCATGAAACAGGGACACTATGACATTTTTTGAACAAGTTTTATATAGTTATTTAATGACCAAGTTCAAATAGTTATTTTGCCAGTTTCTTTTTTTAATGACATGTTTATAACTTCCTAGATAGGATTTCGAATCTTCCTAGCATGTTATATTTCTAGAGATCCATTTGTATTGTTCTACTATATTGCAAAACTGTACATATTTGAGAAGCAAAAAAGACAACTTATGGAGAGCCTCATTTTAATTGCATTTTTTTCTTTATGCTTTTTCTTAATTAGAATGCTTGTTAATTGGCAGTTTTCAAAAGCAGAACCAATACACTCTCATAGTGTTCAATATCTCCTAACAAACATTTCTCTGTACTTATACTCTAGAGTTATTAGAACAGCAAAATAGTAATCGGAAATACCCTGCAGTTTACTCACAACATCAATTTGCTATAAGACATAATTAAAGTTACTATGCAAAATATGATAAAGAAGAAATTACTCTGAAGCACATGAATTACTCTGAAGCATGTGGTACCCAGTATAACACATTTGTATCTTAAGCACACTGGAAATGCTGTTTGTGGTGACATCCTAGAAGATACTTTTGTCACAATTGCTCTGCACTGTACCTACATCTCATGGAAAATTGGATTTTGAATACTCCTGCTTTTTGTCCTTTATATATATTCTTCATTTGTTTCACATTCATCATGAAACTGGGCAACAGCAGTGTGTAATTTTCTTTAATTCTCAAACTAGATAATTTATTTCTCATGAGAAATAGAGTCCTGGGCTATTTTTTCTGCCGAGTCCAAGAATGTTTGCAAATGAATTTTTCATGAGATCTATCCAGTAAACTACAGCACGCAGTATATTTTGCCATAGTATGATTAATATGAAATTTGGTATTCATTACTTGTTCATTTCAATATTTTTTTTTTCTAGTGAGAAAATTAAATACCCTTATATACATGTATATCTCTCTGTATATGCATCACCAAGATGCGCACAGGCATGAGATCTTTACACTGCTATTCCCTGTTAACACAGAACACCAAACTGGGACTCTTGCTTCTGAACTGTGACTTACCTACTATATGGCAAGGAAAGGGCAGTTGGCTGTGCCTTGGTTTGTCCACACATAAATGATATTAGAGATACTTTCTCCTTTTTCCTTGGATTGAATTCAATTCAGCCCTGTTCTTTTCAGTTGGTCTTTGTTTTATCAAGACCTCATGTATGGACACAAAGACCTCCAGCACTATGCATGGTGGGGCCATCTCTGTACTGAGGTCTGCAGCACAGAAGGGTGACAACACTGGGACAATCAGACATGTAGTCTTTGATAGGAGACAGGTGGATTGAAAAGCCACAGGCTGCTCATGTCTACCAGCTGGCTTGGAAAGAACGGCACTGTTTTGACAAATAAACTTGCCCTCATTTACTCCTTGCAAAGACTGGTGTTAATTGCACAATATTGAGAACAGGATTCTGCAATGACAGCTTATGACATAGCCTGTCAAAATGAAGTAGCTAAGAGACAGGAAGCCATTAACAAAACAGCCTGATGAAAAATCAGTAAAAGACCATACTAAAGGATCACTGCTGATTTATTTAGAGCCCCCCAACCAAAAACGCAGGGGGAAAAGAGAAAAACAGCTAAAAAAATTTTTCTGTAAATGCTTTATTTAAAACATAAGTTCCTAAATTCATCTCACTACCACTGCTTAATTTTGACTTATGAGCACATTGTAAATAGCTACTGACATAGTTCATGCACAATATAGTCACTAAGATTTTGGAACAGTAGGGATCGTATGCACAACTTGTATTTAAATCAAAGGTGCCAACAATGTCATCCTTTCCTGGCCCATCAAATTTTGACCTGGCTTTGAACATAAGGAATAGATCTTTGAAGTTTAAAGTCAAGTCTAGAAATGTACATCTGCTATCTAAATGGCACTTTTGGAGTTGCCCTTGGGTAAAGCCTGGCTAGATCTGACAATATTCATCCTGCTCTCATGAGACCTCACCTGGAATTACTGCATCCAGTTCTGGAGCCCCCAACACAAGAAGGACATCGAGTTGTTGGAGGGGGTCCAGAGGAGGGCCACAAAGATGACCAGAGGGCTGGAGCACCTCCCCTACGAAGGCAGACTGGCAGAGCTGGGGTTGTTCAGCCTGGAGAAGAGAAGGCTCCGGGGGGACCTGATAGCGGCCTTCCAGTACCTGAAGGGGGGCTACAGGAGAGCTGGGGAGGGACTCTTCAGAAGGGCATGTAGCGACAGGATGAGGGGTAATGGCCACAAACTGGAAGACGAAAGATTTACGCTAGATCTTAGGAAGAAATTCTTCACAGTGAGGGTGGTGAGACACCAGCACAGGCTGCCCAGAGAGGCTGTGGATGCCCCTTCTCTGAAAGTGTTCAAGGCCAGGCTGGATGGGGCTGTGAGAAACCTGGTCTAGTGGGAGGTGTCCCTGCCCATGGCAGGGGAGTTGGAACTAGATAGGCTTCAGGTTTCTTCCAACCCAAACCATTCTATGATTCTAGGTTATCACATTCATCTTAATACCAGGAGGTCATGAACCTTCTGCCCCAACCGGAGTAGGAGGACTATCATTCTTCAACGGAACTGTGGCCTGACTCAAACAACTGATGTCATTCAAGCTGTCACGCACAGAGAGAAATTCTGCTCCAGTGGGAAGTTAAGTTTCATAGAAATATAAAACACGGATAAGTTGCACTGCTTCGACCCAGATGGGTTTGCTTACAAGAAAACCGCAGATCCTTGACTATGAATTTCTTTTTTCAACTTCCAGTTAAGGAATCTTTCCCTTGCCTTTCCCCGCTCTCCACTTCTTATAGGAAGTTTCACATGCTGCTGCAGTTATTATATGACTGCTGAAAGTGAAAGCTGAAGATCATCTATACATATTTTTTTCTACCTGAATATGATAGCACCAGGCCTGCAGAGATAGCAATCGAACATATTGGGCACGCGATCAAGGATACCTCACAACACTCATCCTCACACAAATTTCACATCTCCACTCACTCTCTCAATCAATCTGTTGTTATTGTGTTTGCCTTATGTTCTAACTCAACATGTCATCGCTGTTCAAAATACATCACTTCTGCTCTGGCACACTATTTTTGCCTGTCAGCTGTCAGAGAACTTGTGACCAATAAGTGTTTTGCTTTCTGCTAGGTACCTCTTAAAACATCCTTCAATCACTTCCCAAAAGGGAAACTGTCTCTTGCCAAACTGTAAATCACCACACTGCAGTTACCTGGACATTCACTTGTCATCTGTAAGCTTGAATGTGAATTCAGAATGTTGTTTGCCAATACTAACTGGTAGAATTCAGGAAAGCTGCATAACATCACAAAAAAATTCTCATGTGAGGTACACATCAACAATATCAATACAACCAGGTAAAAGACAGAATTTGACACAAATAGAGTGCTAGTAACACCTACCACAAGAACTAGTAGCCACCTATTGTGAAACATGAGAACAAGTCCGTTCAAGTCATCAGCAGAATATGCTGGAACTGAAACGTGCAAGAATACATGTTATATCTGAACACAGGTGCTGCTAGCTGACTGTTTCAACTATAAGATCATGTAGGACTGAAGGGAGCCTCCAGAAGCCATCCAGTCTAACCTTTTGGCCAAAGCACACACAGATGAAGCGCTGCAAAATTTCACTCTCACCACAAATACTAGGAATTTCTAGCACTGCTTCTCTTCTGCTTTGCCTCCTGTGTATCACTAACATTCCATGTCTTTACATCTTCCTGTACATCTTCCTCATACTTTGAGGTATAGGCAAGATCTGCTATCCAGGACTCTGAGTAATAGCAAAACAGGCAGCTGAGGAGCCTTGACCCTACCCATAGGCAGGATGACTTGGTGCGTATCCAGCAAAGCTGGCACCGAATCCAGGCCAATGAGCACTGCTGAACCCCGGTGAGTGCTATGCAAAGGCCAGCTCTCCGCCTCCCCTCCGTGCTCCCGCTCACGCCTGGCTCTGGGAACGCAGCCCAGACCCACCTGAGCAGGCTGTGCTTGGGGAGGAATGCAGCCTGCTCCTGGGCTTTGGTTGGCTCTGAAAATCGTTTAGCCCTATTTGTGTGGTGCTGCACCTGCCAGAGCCAGACTAATCAGTGAGCCAATGCAAAAATAAGCTGGCTGGCTGTGTCCACGGCACTGCTCTCACAGGAGAAATCATGTACCTATAGCAAAGGGAGCACTGTCTAACTAGAATGGTTCATTATACAACATGTCTATCTGTAAAACAATAGTGTGTTTGCAACTCTGAAACAAACCAATCCAGGTTACATTGACTGATCACAGCCACAAGTGAGCTTTACCCATTTGTTTGAAGTGGGGGTGCCCCAGAACATAATGCAGCTGTCTTCTAGTTTCATTAATATATGTGAAAAGCACAGAGAGACACTCGAATCTGTCCAAATTAACATCAGCAGTGTTTCCTCTTTTGTGTTGATCAAGCACTTCTAAATGACAGCTAACAGTTGACCAACAAAAGGAAATTGATTTTTCTGACATTTATTTGCCTACATTCAATAACCTCATTCCTTGAAACAAGTTCATCAGCGTGCTGAAAAACAAGCTTTGACTTCTGGTATTTGAAAGCTTGAATGGCTGCAGCTCAGCCTTACAAAACTGGGGAAAAGGTAGAAATGTAAATATCCTGCATGAAGGGGAAAGAGACAGGAGTGACTGCCCAGCACAGAAGCAGAGATGCAGAGAATTCAATTAGAATTTTATAATCAAGGGTGATGGCAATAAATGTCTTGTATAGTTGTTAGCTCCGTTACCTTCCCACATCTTCATTAATACAGCAGGTCTTAATTTGCAACAGCTATAATTTGAGCCACTTTTACACATTTAAGGAGAGCTAACTTCAAAAAAAAAAAAAAAAATCAAGCTATTGAGATATTTGAACAAATTACAGCACAAGTGCAACGGTTAGATGTGACACTGCGACACTTAAATATCATGTCCTGGATAGCCTGCACTCATCTACCACATACTATGGCAAAATACTAACACACTTATTAACCAATCCAGCTCACTCTAGGAAAAATAACTTTACAGCTTCCAAAATAGAAATGAGATTAGATAATTTAAATGGATAAAATAATGGCAAACAGACTGTCTTCACCAGTGAGACATACAAAGCATCTGGAATGCACAGCACCACAACTTTTTTACGCTGTTGGCTAGTTCTTGTCCTACTTCCAAGCATTGTAAAGATACCTGCAAGTATCACAAATCAGTTGTGGAAGAAAATCAGTTTAGGATTTTTTATTTTTATTTTTTTTTAAAACAAGAGAAATCAGGCTAAGAAGTGCATTGAAAGCCATGGTCCAAATTCACGTTCATAAAGTTGCTTGGAGTTACTGACAGCAGTACAGACTGAATCAGATTGGTAGAAAGTTTGACTTTAGAGCTCCCAATTACCCCAAACAGACCATGAATTTGTGCTCAATTCACAATATCAAAACCCGGTGCCACTCATTTGTTACTTTTGCATGCTGTTTAATATCATGACCAGCATTCTTTGGACATAGCTACAAGTCACAAATTGTCTAATGTAGCCAATCAGGGCAACCTTAAAATCTTGATTTTTACCAAGTTGCTATTCCTCCGTCTCCCAAAAATTTCTAGTGAGAGAAACAAAGCAATCAGTCAAAACAGATATGAATTTCCTTTTACACGAGGAATCTTAAGCTACCTGCTGCACTTGGCTGTTTCAACAGGAAATTCTAACCACTTATCAGAAAAAAAGCTCAAATTTTCAGGCAATACTTTTCCTTATTGGGTGGCCTCCAAAGACAGCCTGGAGCTCAAAAAAGCTTAAACATTTTTGTACTCAATGCACACTGTCTTGTATTAGGATGATTCATTTTTTAAATGGGAAAAAAATATATCAGAATCGGCCAGAAAAGAAGGAAATACAGTTTGTACATAAGAATTCCCTAGTTCACTCTATTTTTGTGTGAGATTCATGTGTACAGGCCTGATCTTAGTAAACTGAATAACTTGGGTGTCATTACACTCTGCCAGTCTCCTCTGATCCTTGGGAGGTTTATTTTCTATTTCCTTGGAGAGCTGGCTTAGGGCTCTTGAAGTAGACTGGGAACTTGCTTTAGTATGACACAGGCACAAGAGCTAGGATACTTGTTAGTGCTTTTTCATCACAGTTTTTGAATAAATGTAGACTTCAGAAAGCAAATGGTTAGCTAACAAGCCAGAAGGCAGTGTATTGCAATTTCTAAGTGTTCATTATGAGTTCTGAAGTTGTAGAAAATACTGGATAAGAGTCAGACTACATACTGAGTAAGTGGGTAAGCAACTTCATCCCCAGGAACAATTCCACTGACATGATGCATGATCTTACAGGCAGAATTGCTGGCATGCTCTGAATAACAGAGCTGTAATAATTTCTTTACTATATAGGCTCTGATAAACTAAAGTATCAGCAGCTTTAACAGAATCTGTTAGCTGTTTGAAACAAGATGCATTCTCAACCTTTGTCAGGGGAGAAGGGTCAGTAACTCACAGGATCATCCTCTTCTTGCTTCCTCTGGTCTTTTTGTTTATGTAAACTAGAAACTTCAGTATGAAAATTAAGCAGCACTTCTAAAGATACATGTGGAGCTAAGTAATTACAGGGGGCTTGTTACCCTTGAATGAAGTCTTGGAATCACCAATTCAAAAGACTAGCATTTGCAAAATTGTAGAGATTAATTCACACAGCTGTGAATTGATTTATTCCTTACTGGTCTGGCTATATTGATTATCCTGATTCCTCCTTAACTAGCTTAACTTTAGATGTCATTTTTAGGTTATGTGCTTACCACACTCTTCTCATCTGATTAAATTACAGCTACGAATCAATTCTCTCTGCCATGCAACTGAATTTTCAGAAATGTTTTCACTTAACTTGATATGAGGTTATTTAGCTTTTCCCCTGCAGACTGTTTCAATGACTGCGTGCTCATTCCATAGGGTTGCAAATAGGAGCAGTATTTTAATTTTACTAATTTTAATAGTGAAGCTCATGGGTAAATCTCATTCAGCATCACAGATGGCTTACATTTCCTAACTTAGAATATCTTTCTCATTTAGGCATGCTTCTCAGCAGCTTTTCAGAGTGAAACCACTGGGAGCCAAGAGCAGTCCCCCATCCTTGTGCTGTTTATGCAGTCTCCCCCTCTGGCAGAGGATGGCCAGTTGAACCTGTGCAGGTCTGATGTGGGGCCAGAGCATGAGCAGAGGATGCTGAAGGGTCTAGACAGGAGACAGGAGTGCCCACAGCCCAAAGTCTGCTGCAGAGACCTTCTGCAAGGGACAAGGATTTCTTATCTTGGGATCTGTTCAGCAACAGTTAGGCACCATGTGAATGAAAGTCTACAAAATTGTATTTAGTCATCTAAGAAAGATATAGGCAATCTTGCTATTAGTAAGTTTGTAAACCAAGAGATACCTGACTACACATGAAGACAAGAACATGGCAGTGACTTCTGTTCATATTTGTATATGCTCCTTCACTTTTTTTTTCTGCTTCACACTCCACAGGGATAAGAGACTTAAGAGGTGAACATTAAAACAAAGCCAAC
>VXAV01000122.1:36012-49239 GCA_013399715.1 Alectura lathami
TTTGGTTGAGTTTGCAGTTTTCATTTGTGGCTTAAAAGCTATTCCTCATTCTTCCTGCTCCTCATGTGCTAAGTTAGGAAAGTTGACTAATACTGCTGAGATCTAGTGGAATCCACACAACCTACATCTTTACTAGATTTTTCTATGGAGATTAGTGTCTTGTATATTTTAAAAGAGCTGCACACTACAACCCTGAAGTAACCGCAGCTTCAGAGCCACTGGCCTTTTATACCCTGAATCCCAGGAACAGAGCAAAAGGTTACCTCTAACGTAATTAGCCTACATGGAGTATGCAATTCAACCCTGAAAGCCTAATCACTTTTAGAAAAAAGAAGCATCATGGTAAACATGAGTCTAAGCACCTCCTGGACACTGCTGAACATAAGTCGTCATGCCCTGTACAACAAGGGTTATAGCAGTTCTATGCCTCAAGGATTAATCTTTTTAAAAGCAGCTTAATGGGGATGGGGTGATCAGAAAAAAAGGATCAATTATGCACAATAACACAGTTTATGTTACTCAGCTCTGTGCCAGAACACTTTGTACAGGTCTGACTATGAAAGTATGATCTAAGCCCCATTCAACATGAAGAGCAGAATTACGTACTTAACTAATTTTTGCACTGATCCAGAAGAACTTCAAATAACTGCCTGTATGATGCTGAAGACTGTGGAGAGTCAGGCTTTTTCCCCCCCGCAAATGAAAGACAAAATAGTAACTCACAACACTAGACAACTTGAATGCCTGAACAATATCTTGATCTTTGGTCAAATGTTTTCTTCCTCTGAGAAAACTGAACACGAAGACTTTCAAATTTCTGCTGCATTAGGAAAACAAATGGATGCGCCACTATCTGGCACGCATCATTACCTGCTCACCTGGTAGGCAAAGCACAAACTGAGCCTAATAGAACTCCTTCNGCCAGGACAGCGCAAAGCACATAGCAAAATCACTGACATTAGAAGAATTAACAGATACGCAAGACTGTGAAGACAAGCCCATGTCAATTTAATCTGGGAAGGATGGACACATGCCTGGATGGAGGACGACCCTGAAAAAATGAAAATGGTAACCTGAACATGGAAATAATACTGCTTTCTACCAGGACTGCAGTAGTCACTGCTTTTGTTCTATTTCTTTTCTCTGCAAGGATGGGAGAACTGACATTTGGAAGACCACTTCCATGCAACTACAAAACAGTTAAGAGTCTGTATTTGACAGCAAACTTTGCTCTCAAAAAAAAAAAAAAAAAAGACTTATGAAAAGCTTTTATGCTATCCCACTTCTTGGCAAATAGATTCTTAAGAGATATGAAAAGCAGCATCAGAAAGCCCCTTCATTGTTATTAAAACAAAAGTAAAGGTAGTTTGGGGAGCATTCACTTGAATTCGTGTTCCTGCCCCTCACCATTCGTTCTATGTCTTAACAGTCTAGCGTACCATAGCGGAACACACGCATGGGGTTTAAAGCTGTATAGAGCCAAGCCATTACACTTAATTCCTGTCTTTTTCTCTTTTAAAAGGCTCAACCTGAATTTCTCAAATTGGATGCTTATTCTTATTACAAGCACCAACATAAATAAATCTAAGACAACTTCATGCTTCTTCTAGTCTTTTTTTTTTTTTTTCCTCCCCCATCTAGATGTTGACAACAGCTTTATCACTGTGGTTTCTAAGCATCTGATTAATTTTGCAACCAGCACTACAGGATAATCCACAAGAAATTCTCATAATTTTAGATCTGATTATCCAGCACCCTCATTTTCCTGAAGCGTTATCCACAAAGAAATTTAGAAGTTGAAATTAATATGGTCTTGAATTAATTTCCCTCACCAACCAGATGGCCTAATTACTGGCACTGAAAGAGCCAAGAAGAAAGAGTCCTTGTACCAGATTCAAAAGACTAGCATACAGTCTTAGTGTAACCCAAAATATGAAAAGATATGTGGGAAAAAAAAAGGTAATTTAGGATTACTAAACTTTTTCTGCCTTCCAAACTGCAATCATTTTTTTCTTTTCAAGATTAGGTGCTTTTACATAGTAAATATAACATGACATGCCTACAGATTTTTCCAATGCGAATTTTAAAGTAGACTAATGAAAAAAAGTCATGTAAATATCACTCCAGTGCCCCTATCCGTCTGTGACTCACACAGTTATGCAGATGCTTATGAACGTCACATCTTGATATCCTGTGAAGCCTGCAGGCATTCTTCATATTTTATAGATCTGAAGAGTCATTTAAAAAACAAAAATAAATAAATCAATTTAAATGAGAAATGAAGATTTTTGACATACTTGTGGACAGTCCCATCAGATCCATAGATCCTTAACTGGATGTTGCAGTTAAGACTTGCACAATCTTTCATGAGCAGCACTGCAAAAATATAACTTAGTTAAAAGTGTAATATTAAAACCAGCATCTTTTCATCACAACTTTGATATTCATCTAATGGCTTTAATGTCATCAATACTAATTTTAAGCTCTGATTTTAAGGCATGTTACAGCACAGCAATACAAAAAGGATTTTAACCTAATTTTACACAGTTAAAATACTGCTGTCTGAATTTAAATGAATAGACTAACACAGACTAGAATATGGCAGCCTCCTCTGCCTTTCCTTCTTGNTTTTAAGCTCTGATTTTAAGGCATGTTACAGCACAGCAATACAAAAGGATTTTAACCTAATTTTACACAGTTAAAATACTGCTGTCTGAATTTAAATGAATAGACTAACACAGACTAGAATATGGCAGCCTCCTCTGCCTTTCCTTCTTGATCATTTTGCGCCTGCTAGCTGAGCAGACCTTATCAGGAGGTTAGGTGGTAACAGGGGACTGCTGCTGAATAGCTGGTGTAATGCAAATGCTCCGACAGTTCAGTTGTCACTTCTGAGCATTAAGCAAAACACACTGTGTCTCAGTTTCTGCAGCCTTACTTCTGGATAATATCCCTGCGAGTACTGGGAGGTTTTATTAACACGTAAAGCTTTTTGAGGCTCTTTACCAAAGGCAGCAGTGCAGAGTAGTGCTTTCCAAATTGCATTGCAAGTGGAAGCTGCTAGGATTTACTATAAAACTGTGTGATCACAAGCAACAGCTCCCATTCAGTTTAGCTGCAGCCCCGAACGAGCACAGGCTGGGCTAACAGCCATTATTTGTGGCATCCTTGTTTTGCTTTCTGGCTAGTGATTTTCTTCAGTTCTTTTCAGACCTGTCCCATAGAAGAAACTTGTGCACACAGGCAAAAGATATCACTTTCCAAACAGAAGCAGTCAAAGCAGCATTAATCATTTATGAACATAACTTGTGAGCAAATCTGTTACAATTCTGAGGTCATTTGCATTTGGATTAATCTCCTACAACTCAGCTGAATCTTCCTCTGCCAACAAAGCTGCATGCAATTTTCACTTTATGAAATAGTCTACATTAACACACCTTTCACCATGGGGCTTATCCTATTCAGAAATCAGAAATTGTTTACATCTTGCAAAGTATCATGGATTTTCATAGGTATTCCATATCATGACATCATGTAATAAGCTGACCCAGGTGGGAGGGCTGCTAAGGGGAAACCACAGCCCCCAGAACGCTTCTGTCCCTTTCCACATGGTTTCTGGGTTCCAGGAGTTCCTCGCTTTGCCTCTGATTGCAGTTGTGTACGCACACAGTTGGAGACGCTCTTCCAATCTGTCAGATTTATTGCTCTCAGTTCCTTTCATAGTGTGTTATCTTACATTCCTTTGCTGTTTTCAGTAAACTAGTTATCTTTCACCTCAATTTCACCTCCTCCTTTCTCACTCCTCTACCCGGCCTCTGTGAGGGTGCGGGAGGAGGCTAGGCCCTGTCACAGGACAGTCTTTAACCCTAACACAAAGTTAAGAAGTTCATCCAAGTGTTTCAGGGATCTACACAGTTATACTCGATGCAGTTAAGTGCTTCCCCTGGAGGATCCCCAGAGAAGAGGGCTAAAAGCATCGCTGATATTCAGAAGCTTTCTGTTTCTCAGGATCAACACTGCTTTACTCATGTTCACTATTGATTTCACTACTGAGGACAGCGAGGGGGACTGAAAACTGCAGGCACTGCTGGGCTCAAAGCACAGAGATCAGCATAGAGGCTGCTCACTAGTGGTGAGCCCCCAAGGCCAAAACAGCACCTTCAGTACCGAGGCGGATGATGGGACAGAGCACACCCACAGTAAGTTTGTATATACGGGGCTGGGAGCAATGGTCAGTCCCTGCTCTGCTCACTCATTTCTCCAGCCTGGCTGAGGTGCAGCCCAGGAGCTCCTACAATTGCAAAATTCTCCATTTCCTTTGCAACCAAACTTCTAATCTTACAGAAGTGAAAAAACAGCATAAAGATCTCAATCTATAGTTATGAAAACCTGTCATAAAGGTGTTTCTTGAAAATCAGCGTTTTTAAGCAAGTCTCAGCATTTTGAATATCTGGCTTCAACAATATTGCTTAACTCTACAACATAAGATAATTAATTTTCTCTAGAACCAACTCAATTGCTCATGTTTGAACACATTTTCATTAAAAACTAACATGGTTTGGGAGCATAGGTCACCTAAGTTACTCATTTTATTTTACACACAAAAAAAAGTCAGACTATAGGGTTCTGATATGCCTAATTTAGGAATAAAAACTAATTTCTATTGAGTAATGAAGTCTGTGTGTTACTGTTGAAGGTAAATACCCACCCATTTTATGAATAAAAGATTCCTTTCTTATCCACACTATCAGTTTACAGAACACGGAAAGCGGGCATCTTTATCATTAGCACATGTCACAGATGAGACCACAGCCAAGGGAGATTAGCCCACCACAGAATCAATGGGGGACATGCTGCTAATGCTGGAGTGATGGCTGGGGTGTGACACGCAGCTCCGTAAAAGGAATCACTCTGCTACTGAAGATTCCTCCTGAACCAAGATCCACACAAATAGAACAGATCCAAAAGACAAAAGGGGAAGGAAGAAGATACTCAATTTATTCTTTCATTAATTAAGAAGAAATATTCATTTTGCCAGATCTTTCTTATAACCAAAACTAAATGCACTTCCACTGAACTCAGAGAGCTGTACATTATTAATACTTTGAACCTATGGTTCACAGTGCAATGAGACCAATGAGAAAAATTAGCTGATTAAAAGACTAAAAGAGAGTCAAATATCCTTTATAGCACAGAGAAAGCACCTACAGAAATTAAGCAAGTTGCCCGTGCAGTAAGGCATGGGCAAGAGCTAAGCTGCATCTCCCGTAGTCGAGCACACCGTGTGCATAGCCAGAGCACTCTCGAGCTGAGGACAGGGACACACCTGGCTGTACCAGCAGCACCAAACCTGGCACCCCAGCATGGTCCTGGTGTTACAAACTGAAGTCAGAACAATTTGGCCTATAAATGTTGAGAGAAAAAAGGTACTTCACACCACTACTTCAACTTGTCCAGAGGCGTTATTATAAAGATCATCCTCAAATTGTGAGTAAAGCTCTTTATTCTTGTTTCNGAAATCAGAAATTGTTTACATCTTGCAAAGTATCATGGATTTTCATAGGTATTCCATATCATGACATCATGTAATAAGCTGACCCAGGTGGGAGGGCTGCTAAGGGGAAACCACAGCCCCCAGAACGCTTCTGTCCCTTTCCACATGGTTTCTGGGTTCCAGGAGTTCCTCGCTTTGCCTCTGATTGCAGTTGTGTACGCACACAGTTGGAGACGCTCTTCCAATCTGTCAGATTTATTGCTCTCAGTTCCTTTCATAGTGTGTTATCTTACATTCCTTTGCTGTTTTCAGTAAACTAGTTATCTTTCACCTCAATTTCACCTCCTCCTTTCTCACTCCTCTACCCGGCCTCTGTGAGGGTGGGGGAGGAGGCTAGGCCCTGTCACAGGATAGTCTTTAACCCTAACACAAAGTTAAGAAGTTCATCCAAGTGTTTCAGGGATCTACACAGTTATACTCGATGCAGTTAAGTGCTTCCCCTGGAGGATCCCCAGAGAAGAGGGCTAAAAGCATCGCTGATATTCAGAAGCTTTCTGTTTCTCAGGATCAACACTGCTTTACTCATGTTCACTATTGATTTCACTACTGAGGACAGCGAGGGGGACTGAAAACTGCAGGCACTGCTGGGCTCAAAGCACAGAGATCAGCATAGAGGCTGCTCACTAGTGGTGAGCCCCCAAGGCCAAAACAGCACCTTCAGTACCGAGGCGGATGATGGGACAGAGCACACCCACAGCAAGTTTGTATGTACAGGGCTGGGAGCAATGGTCAGTCCCTGCTCTGCCCACTCATTTCTCCAGCCTGGCTGAGGTGCAGCCCAGGAGCTCCTACAATTGCAAAATTCTCCATTTCCTTTGCAACCAAACTTCTAATCTTACAGAAGTGAAAAAACAGCATAAAGATCTCAATCTATAGTTATGAAAACCTGTCATAAAGGTGTTTCTTGAAAATCAGCGTTTTTAAGCAAGTCTCAGCATTTTGAATATCTGGCTTCAACAATATTGCTTAACTCTACAACATAAGATAATTAATTTTCTCTAGAACCAACTCAATTGCTCATGTTTGAACACATTTTCATTAAAAACTAACATGGTTTGGGAGCATAGGTCACCTAAGTTACTCATTTTATTTTACACACACAAAGAAGTCAGACTATAGGGTTCTGATATGCCTAATTTAGGAATAAAAACTAATTCCTATTGAGTAATGAAGTCTGTGTGTTACTGTTGAAGGTAAATACCCACCCATTTTATGAATAAAAGATTCCTTTCTTATCCACACTATCAGTTTACAGAACACGGAAAGCGGGCATCTTTATCATTAGCACATGTCACAGATGAGACCACAGCCAAGGGAGATTAGCCCACCACAGAATCAATGGGGGACATGCTGCTAATGCTGGAGTGATGGCTGGGGTGTGACACGCAGCTCCGTAAAAGGAATCACTCTGCTACTGAAGATTCCTCCTGAACCAAGATGCACACAAATAGAACAGATCCAAAAGACAAAAGGGGAAGGAAGAAGATACTCAATTTATTCTTTCATTAATTAAGAAGAAATATTCATTTTGCCAGATCTTTCTTATAACCAAAACTAAATGCACTTCCACTGAACTCAGAGAGCTGTACATTATTAATACTTTGAACCTATGGTTCACAGTGCAATGAGACCAATGAGAAAAATTAGCTGATTAAAAGACTAAAAGAGAGTCAAATATCCTTTATAGCACAGAGAAAGCACCTACAGAAATTAAGCAAGTTGCCCGTGCAGTAAGGCATGGGCAAGAGCTAAGCTGCATCTCCCGTAGTCGAGCACACCGTGTGCATAGCCAGAGCACTCTCGAGCTGAGGACAGGGACACACCTGGCTGTACCAGCAGCACCAAACCTGGCACCCCAGCACGTTCCTGGTGTTACAAACTGAAGTCAGAACAATTTGGCCTATAAATGTTGAGAGAAAAAAGGTACTTCACACCACTACTTCAACTTGTCCAGAGGCGTTATTATAAAGATCATCCTCAAATTGTGAGTAAAGCTCTTTATTCTTGTTTCATGCCATTAACATTTTCAAACCAGCACAGCAAACTTCAAGAAACGTAGCGCCAGTCACCAGTAAAACAATTTCCCAGAGTAGTATCTCCTACCATAAGACCTAGTACAGAGCAATAGCAAATTCTATCCATAACAAATGTGTCTGTAATCTGTATGCGTAGGGATTTTTTTTCTCCTCTCCCTAGCTTTCACTTCCTTATCTTTAGCTCAGAGTACCCGTAGACAATAAATGACTTAAGGAAAAAAGGTAGAATAAGATTGAAATTGGTGCCAGAACTGTGTATTATGGGAGAATACTATCTTCAATGAAATGATTTAAGGAATCCATCTGTAAAATTTAATTTTTACTTCCACCCTAAACTAATAGTAAATAGAACGCTACTACTATATTTTGGGCAAACATGTTCCCTTATCAGATAATAGCAAAAAAAAGTATAAAGACTCTTAAAAAACAAATATTTACAGAACAATCTTGCAAGCAGAAAAACTGCACCTGTATTTGAGTAACATCAAGCAGCCTTTTAACACAGATTTGCTCAGCAAAGAGTGTTTTCAGGTGTAACTGTTCTACAATACACAAGCATGCAATTCAAGAACTAATTGTGTGCATAGTCATGGAAAAACCTTGGATGATCGTATGCCATAGCAGCTCTTATTACTATAATGACACTAAGTTGGTTTCCATGCTGGGTGATCAGGTGACACTCTTCATCTTAACATGGCTAATAGCATTTTAGTTCATTCCTTGCAACCTTTAACCATACCAGCTTGCAGTAGAAGATCTTCTGGTGTCTGAACCTTACCCACATTAGAATTGTCTGTCTTACAGAAAGGCCAGATTAAAGACACATTACAACAAAACGAGGCACTAATTTTTTCTTAGCTGAAAACTCTAGAACTCAAGTCCCTTTTTTAGACATATAGGTAAGTGTATATTTCAGTTTCACAGCTCCAGTAACTTAAAAACATGATGAACATCATTCCATACAGCCCCTGAGAGAACGCTCATCAAGAAGCTCTGCTTCTCAGCATCCCAGCTGCCTTGCCACAATATTCACCAAGCCTCAAACACAGCACTTCTGTTTACAGACAGTCAGATATCCTTGTAGGAACTCCAGAGTCTAAAATGCAGTGGGAAATCACTGACTTCCACCAGTGGTTACACTATCCCCTTCTTTTTTCTTAGCACAAAACTCAAAATTGAGTTTTTCCCCATCCTATACTGTGCCCTAGGTGGACAAGGTCCATCTGTCAGACTGAAGGGCATCCACAGTCAGAAAGGATATGCGAGCTGACAAAAGGGTCAGGGCTCGGGAGCAGAGTGCTGCTCACAAGGGGAATGTGGCTCTGAGTTTGCAGCCAGAGCTAAGAAAGTCCTGGTGTCAAAGATTTATGCTGGTGCCTCTGTGGGGAACAAGCCAAACTAATGAGGAAAAATATTGAAAGATGCTGCATTCTCCTGGCTCTCCCGTGCATCCAGTTTTGTCTGTTTCAGCCTATTAGTCTTCATTCTGCATCTCCTGCAGCAGCCTTTGTCAGCACATGAATAATTAATGTTAATAGTCTCATCAACTTCAGGGCATAGTGCAAGACTCATTGAGCAAATGTTGGCTGGGCTTGTCCTGCCTCATGATGAAGCCTTTTCTCTCACGGAAGGGATCCACAGAAGGAAAACTGTGCTCTGCTTCTTGGGTGTTCCTCAGATGTCCAAACATAGTAACTAAGCATCATGTACAGTATCACAATAAAAAATAGGGTCAGACTGTGTATTAAACATGAACTGTCAGTGAAAACCTAACACAGCGCTGACTGCTTTTACTTGAATTCAATCTCTTTAAAACCTTCCGTGAGAATATTTCTGTTGTTGTAAGTATGCATGCTGTCATAACATTATGGTTGCATTACATTGGCAGGTGATTACTTCATAGATTTTAAATGGAAAAAAAAAAAACAAAACAGTGGAACTGTTAGTTTGTGTAGTATTTCTGTTCACTCCCCGAGCAGGCTTGTCTGTGGAAATTAGCAGCACATAACAGATGAGCGCTGAGAATATTAGACCCATTATGGAGGGCTTCTGCTGCTAATAGCACTAAGTTCTTGCTATTGCTCTGTGAATAGTTTTTCTGCTTGTTACCCACTCCTGAAACTGTCATAGACAACTAGAGCTACATTGGATTTTCCCTTTGGTTCTGACTGTGAATGAAAGATGTATAAAGCAAGCATCAAATCCTACTCTTGATAAGCAGACTATCAAGTTAGATTGTAAAAAGTAAATAACAGTAATACAGATCAGTGAGAGGTTCTGGGCTTTTAACCCACAGCAAATCTTTCTCTAAAGGCAAATACAACCTCACATGTGAAGTTCTGTCTAAGGTGCCTACTTTATTAAAATGGGACAAACTTGAATTCTGATGGAGTTGAATAAAATGCTGTATTATTCTCCAGTGTTGTGTAAATTATGCCCATTCATCCTATTAGAAATTCTAGCAAATATCAAGATGAACACTGTTAGGAGTTGCGTTGATTCTGGCTCATGTGAAATACGTCTCTCCACTCCCCCCACCAATAAATTTCTACTTGGACCTGTCAAGAAACTGCAAATTCACACTTGACCATGAGAACACACAAGTAATAAATTACCCAAGCCTCCAGAATTTGAAAGTGGGCCATGTTTTAGTTAAAAATACAACTTTCATAGCACATGAAACAAGTATAGTATCAGTTTATTTATGAAATGTGCTTCATGTAATATTACTGTGTTCTCATCCTTTCCATGGAGCATAACAGCATGACCTCCAGGTGTTACAAACCCATGAAAAATGCTTGGAAATATTGGTTACTTTAACAGCAATCCCTACTGTTGTTGATGCTGTTTGAGTATGACTACATTCTTTACTTGTGAAGAGAGTGAAAAAAACACTAAGCAGATTTTGAAGTGGTCTAAACTTGGACCAAAAAAGCAAAACACAACCAAACCTATCTGACCAGATGGCTACTGACGGTAGTAATGCAGAATGGAAGAAGAGCAGGTGAGCACATTTTCTGCATTACACTGGAACCCGCCTCAGAGTAGGACACACAAACATCAGACCAGGTGTGTGCTTCTGTCTGTTCCTGAACTTCAGACCTTACTCAGGTTGTTTTTGTTCTGGGATGCTTTCACACAGCAGCAGAAAGGAAGAGACAGAGAGGCAGCTGCTGGGCAAGAGCAACATCTGAAAGTGCTTCCTGCTCACTGCTGGGAGCTCAGGCTAACATTTGGATTGACAGCATCCCCAAAACAGCAATCCCAACTCCCACTTTGCCGTGTGCTGTGACTCAATCACTAGCAGCCTGCTGTTTAACTTCAAAAGTACTTTGCTGCTTTCAATTGCTTCTTTCCTCCACCCCAGTACGTAAACCATAACAGCCCATTATACACCACTCCCCACACCTCTCAATGACTTTTCCAGTATGCTTTCACTGGGTAAACTTGAATTTGCTTGAGCAAAAGCAAAAAAAATTAAGAGGGAGACCAAGAAATATATTGAAATTCACTTCGCCTGCTTAGTATATAACAAACGATGAAAAGCATTAGCTTTACAGAGATAATTAGCTTCATAGTCCACAACAGTAATTATTTACTAAAGATACTTGGAAGAATTCCTTTGAGTGAGTTAACTAATAAATTTTAATAAAGCAAAATCTGGCATTTGGAGTTATACAATTAAAAGCAAACATAACATTTAGCAAATTGAAAACCTATGAGTTTGTAGTATAAGAATACACTTCAGCAGTATTTTGTAATTATTTTTTTTTTTAAATTATGCACCCACATCTACTTTTAGAGTCCTAATACTGTTTCTTTCCAAGTTTAACCAGCACACACACACCAAAAATGTAAGTGAAAAATATGAAACTGTTTATGAACTATTATAAACAAACAGTACTATAGAAATAAATTCAAGCCTTATCTAGATGACCAGAAGAAAAACACCAACATCTCATTAAATGGAAGGTTAAGGAAAAGAACTTCAAAGCCCATGGTCAGCAGGTTGCTGGTTTGTTGGGAATTGGGCATGAAAATGCAGTGGCTTTTATTTTTCAAAATAGAATAACTGCAAAAGATGACGATCTTACTTTCAGGTATTTGTATCTTCTTGTAGGAGATACAACATTTACATTACTATATATCAAGCCCATCACGTTGTAACCTGATGAAACGTTATGGCAGTCGCACACTGCCTGGAAAGCGTCCATCCAAGTGAGCTGAAGGCTTCCCATCCACCATACAGCAGCACACTTGCTTTAACATGTGTCAACACACAGGCCCTAATGACTAACAAATTTATTTAGATAAGCAAAGTGACAGTAGAATAAACAGAAGAATACTAATTGGATATGCAGACCTAACTCCATGCTGAGAATGTTAGCACTTGCTTAACCCAGAGCACTTCAAGTGCTGGGCTGTATCACAGCATGCTCAAACGCAGCACTCCAGGCATTTGAGTCTAAAGGAAGGAGAGTGACAGAGCAGGCAGCAGCAGTCAGGCCAGTTCAGAGGAGATGGATAGCAAGAGCAGGAAATGTAAGGTATTGCAACAAGAAAGTATCGTACCGTTCCAATTCCATAAAGGTGCATCCCTTGACTACAACCTTAAAGAATTCTGATATAAAGTTCCAAACTCACTGACATAAACATTGCAGTTTTCCCCCAAATTAGTCTGCCGGTCAGGACATGCTGCCTCATTTCTGTAAGAGCCCCTATGTCTGCTCCAGCACAGCAGATATGTTCATTTCAAGTAAAGTTCCTAAATTCCAGTTAGCAATGTTACTGTAATACTAAATCCCTGCGATCATTTTGCATGGAATGGAAAGCGGTTCTATGTCAGGCATGCAGCGGTTGAAGCAGTTAACCTGAAATTATAGGATTGCTCCTTAAGAAAAGTAAATAACGAAAAGTGAGGCGGTGTTTATTTAGGAACTCCTCTTATGTAACAAAAGCTTAAAACTCTGTGATAGCACTGCTGTTGTGGATTATATCTTGTGAACTACATATTGCATTTACGTGGATGACATTAAGTCTTGCACGCTCATTTTTGAAAAGCAAGTTGCATTCAAACTACCAGATTAATGACACCTATAAATAAATAAAAGTCGTCAGTTTACTGTTACTAGAAGACCAGGTGGCGTCCTACCATGGAGCTGAGGGTGCTGCATGCACTGGCAGAGATTGGTGATAGGCTGCTGACTCATCTTTCATTTACTTTATGGATGTTTTCAACATGAGGAGCTTGCAAGCTAGAATGCAGCTATCTGTCCGAGTCTTATCTCGCCCTCATAACAGAAATCAGTAATTAAAGTTCAATATGCAGCACTGAGACTATCTCCTTTTCTCAAGGGGCCACTAGAAGTAAATTAGCAAAGAATGATGCAAGTTCGCTAGAAGGATTTGATAGCCAATTCTAATTTCATCAGCTTTGATTGGAAAATTGAAAAGGCACCTCTGGGGGTACTAGCCATGTGTTTCCTGCAAGTTTCTCATTTAATTAAAGTAGACACATGGCAGATTTTGAACTCACCCAACATAAACCCCTGCAATTGCCATGGACTTCTCCTGCAGAAGCTCCCTGCTCTATTCTGATAACCCAAACTTCCTAGCACAGAACAGTTGCGCAAAGCT
>VXAV01000122.1:57181-80107 GCA_013399715.1 Alectura lathami
TTTAAATCTACAGCTTGGCCTCAGTTGCCTAGGAGGGGCAACTGCAGATGTTCTGTAGAACAGTTTTCAAAGTCTCAAATAAAATGTTAGCTTCTGGGTTGTGTGACAAAAACATTTTCAGAAAACTGAAGTTATATGGGAATTTTACAGACATGATAAAACTATAAGAGTTGTTAAAAGATAAAGTATAATACAAAAAGTGGACAATGAAAACACTAGCTTATATTTAAAGCCTACAATGGATCATCTCAGTAGACATACTCGATATAGACTTCTGAAAATTCAACTGGGCTTCTGCTTAAAAGAGAAGCAGCCATGACATGGAAGAGAAAAGACATGCCAGGAGAAATGTTTTGCAATGAGAATGGGCTACTTGATAGATCCATGCTCACTGAAAAGGACAATGCATGTTCTGGGTCCGTTTGGGGAGCAGATCCCCTGGTCTTTCAGACATGTCTCTTTTCACTGTTACATATGCATGTGAAGTAGCACACTTGCCTGCTGAAAGTCTGTTCAAGACCAAATTTTACACTACAGAATTGAAAAAAATTCAGAGACAAAATTAAATCACCACACCTATTTTTCTCTGCTGCTGCAATGACATAACCTTCTAACTATCAGAAATCAGTAATCTCAGATTGATATGAAATTAACATTAGAGGGTAGAGAATCAGTCCTCAGTATTGATTGGAAGCTTCTCTGTGACTCAAGTCTGTTTTGAGGTTGTGTCTTTTACAAACCTCTTTATAAGCACATTTTAATCTTTTAAAGTCTGTCACAGGAACATTTTCTCTATTGTATAGCTTTCTTTTCACTTAATGCAGGTAAAAGCATAAAAGGCAGAAAGGATGCAGACTGCTTTTGTGAGATAGACTCCCTAGCAGCTACTCTTCTTTTTTAAAGCTGCAGCTTCTTATTTAGGGATCGTTCCTACGTACACAACTTCAACTTTCAACATTTTTCATCCTTTTAGCCTGACTGAAGCAATGACAAGATGTTAGCAACTCTCTTCACATTCTGTTCATTATATCTAAGCTCTCTGCTTAGCTGGATTTAACTACTGAAATCATGGTGGGAGATGTGTGAAAAGCCAGGTAGCTGTCTAATGGCCCTTATCTGGCTGCACAGTGAGAACTTCAGCACAGCCGCATCTGAACAGGTTGAGAGTGCCACTACGAGCTGTCTGAAGGTGTTTCCACTTCTCTCCAAAACTTGGAAATAGAATGAGATTTTTTATAAGGTTATCACTCTGAGGATAAGCTATCACTCTGAGGATAAATCCTGAGCTGATTTATTTCCTTCCAAATTTATTCTCATAATCTTATCTATAAACTTAACATTTATTGTGGAATTATTTATTCCTTATAAGTAACCAAAGTAAACATACCCATAGTTGTGCTGATACTTTATGGTGGCAAAATAGTGTATTTAAATCAGAGATCAAAAAAATCAATACACAATTATTTTTTATACATCTGTGTTACTCCAGTCTTCCACTGGATTCCTCTATTAATCTTGAATTCATTTTCTTTATGTGATGCTTATAACACTGTTATTGGATTTTGTACTTGAAATATTTTTTAAAAGAGTGTACCAAATATTTTAATGTATTCTGAGGAAATCAATATCCAGGTAACAGATCAAAGTTATATAATTCATTTTTTATAACAATATAAAATTGCATTTTCCTTAGTTTAGCAAACACCAATGCTGTGGTAAAGAATTGTACGAAGAGCTGTCATACAAGGATGTGGTTATTCCCTTTTTTGGTGTTCTTGAAGTACTACATATTTTCTGTTCTATCACATCTTAGCAATCACCAAGGCAAATATTAATAACTCATTAACACCACAGCATCTATCCCACAATGGCGATATTCATGGTGTCAGTACTCTTACTAACAGAAACCTTTCCATTGAGCTCAAAATCAGGAGCAGCATAGCCTGCTCCTGAAAATTCAAGCCCAGCCATGTTTTCACAGTAACTTCCAAGTTTGTTAACTCCCTCCATAAAAATCCTTAAGATCAAGGAGCATTAAAAACTATGAAAGTGCCCTTGTTGTACTAGAAAACAGAGTTCAATGACACCAAGTCTACCCTAAGCATCCTTTTTCTCAAGAATGAGAAATGGTGAGTAAAGGGTCCTGAAGACACGAGAACCCCAGAAAACAACAGGACCCTTATCGTATAATAGAGGCAATGTTTGCATAAATACGTTTGTGTCTGAATAGTCACCAAGAGTAGGAAACCGTGAATCCCAAAACATGCTACCACCTTGTGTAAAAGCAGTACTAAATTTCATGCGAAGTTATAATTACTATAACACTTTTTTTTTTTTCCCCCAGACATATTTCAATTTGAGTATCAGACTTTAGTTGTTCATAGGGAATCAAATGAGTGATTAGGAATATAAAAAACCATAAAAAAAGTCAGAAATTGAGTCATAAATGGGAACTAGGTCACTAACCAGCAGAGACATGCAAAAACAGTGCGCACAAAAAGAAAAAATGATCCCCTCAAACAAAAATAAGCAGATACTGCCCTATAGGAATGACAAAAGTCTGGAAAAAGCAGCCTTTTATGTATTTGCTACTTCCCCCACTTCCCCACTTTACGTATTTGTTACTTCCCCCCAAGTCCAAATCTACACAGGGCTCATTACTGGGACAAACGATCCCTTCTAAAACAGGACCCAGCCATTGTGTGTGACGTTGGAGCACACCTGCCTCATGACAAAGCAGCTGGCATGCTGCAGCACTGCGCCCAGCCTGTCAGGAGCCACACGGCTAGAGCTGCACTGCCTAGGAAGCAGAGCAGAAGCTTGGTTATCAAGACTTATTCCTCTGAATGAAATCCGCTGCCTGCCTTGTGTTCAGACAACTTGGACAACTTTTCGGGCATTCTCTGTATCAAATATACTCTGAACTAGAGCTGACAATCAAGCTTAAGAATTCTTTATAAATGTTAGTCCATAGCAGAGAAGCTTCCTTCTTGACTACCAAAGGTGTTAGGAAACTAAGTAGGATTTGGCCTTAAATGACAACAGTCCCTTGTCCGTAAGTGACAGACAGCAAGGCAGGCATGCTGCTCTGGTTCTTCTCTCAAACTGGAGGCAGGGTGACCTGTGGATTTAAGGTTGTCCCTGTACACAGTGCCACAGAAAAGTTTGGTTTGCTTTGCTTTACAGAAGTATCAGCCACAAACTCTGTCAACAGCAAGCGCTGGCTCTTGCCGGCGGCACAGGTCTCTGGTGCTCACCTCGCTGCTGCAGGCAGAGCTACAATTGTGGTCACTGCTGCTAGTGGGTTGCTGTGTCACACAGAACTTGGAACCATCCACATCCAGTTTACTGGCTTGCACACTAAACTGTAGCTTAATGCTAAAAAATAAAAATATTAAAAATAAAAATAAATAATGCTAAAAAATATAAAATTTAAAAAATAGGTTTTATCCTGCATAACAGAAA
Organism: Alectura lathami; assembly: GCA_013399715.1. Classification (NCBI taxonomy): domain Eukaryota; kingdom Metazoa; phylum Chordata; class Aves; order Galliformes; family Megapodiidae; genus Alectura; species Alectura lathami. The sequence goes on from VXAV01000122.1 coordinate 60,647, forward strand.
TTGCACTTAACAATAAAATTTCACTTGCAGTTGTGAATCAGGCACCAATTTAGTGATGCAGAGTCCTCATGAGCACACCCTGATTCCACAGGGCATGAGGTTGCATTGTTTAACACCAGTTGGCAGACACAGCAAGTGACAGAACAGTAGCGTGCTTTGGGCTGCTCCTTAAGGCAGCAAGGACACGGACAAGTGCAGCCAGGACACATGCTCCAGATGCCTTTGGTATGAGGAAGAAGAGGCCGATCCACTGAGGCACATTTCAGTGCTTTCAACACCACTGTGATTCACTTCTAAATTCTTGCAGATACCTTAAGGAAATCCCTACCTGCATTCACTGGCAGTAACAATGCTTAAAGGAGAAAAGTCCAGTGAGCAGGGAACTTCAGGATCTGTAATACAAAGTATGACGGAACTCTAAACTCTCCTCGCTCCTGCAAAGCTACTGACCATAAATTTCTACCTGAGAAACAGGAAATTAAAAAAAATTCTACCAAACCTTCTGAATGTATATTACCTGCTTCGTCACTTTTTTTTTTTTTTTTTAAATGAGACACATCTGGCACACTCAGCACATCTGCTTTCTGCTTGCTTTTGATATAAAATACCCTTACTCATTTCCAGGTCCATGAAGTCCCTGTTTTCAAGTATGATGTGACAGTTTTTTCCAGGAAAGTAAACACTGTTTTTTCCATTATATGGAAATAGCAAGAAAGAAGCATTTTTCAAAGTGCTCATTCCTGATAACAATAAAACTCTCTCAACCTGCTGTAAATGTAGTTTCAGTAATTGGTGATATAGTGACTCTCACCAAAGCATTGAATTATTTAACTTCTATGGGACAGTTGCTATTCTCAGGGTAAGAGAAATGGACTACCTCAATAGTATTGAAATCCTTCACAGATGGGGAGAATCTGGTAGCTCACTGAGATTACATGTCAGTGACAATTTAATGGCCATCATCTTCATTAAGTTCTCTATTGGATCCTGTAGGCTGTTTTTCACATGCATGAGCCACACATTAGAGATCCTAGAAACAACCTGGGTGCCAAGAAGCCATCGGGCTGGATGACTTATTGCCTGAACAACTCTGCCCCAAGTCCTGCAAAGCAAAGACTTTTCCGGCCCAATTGTGCTGAGAGAAGGAAGGTCAGATCAGCCACCAGAAGTCTGCATTTGCTTTTTACCCAAGTAAAAGGCGGCAAACCATCCAGAGCTTCAGCCTCTTACTAACTGCTCTGTGACTTATGAAATTCAGGCACTTCTCTCTCACCGACAGCTGACACGGTGGACAAGTGGCACAGCAAAGCAAGAAGGCACATATGCTTGTTCAGTGCTGTTTGCCCGAGGGACAGCAGAGAAGACGTGTAATTTTTTAAGCCCCTGACAGTTGCAAGAGGTCTGTGCTTCTCTTGCTTCCTCTGGCAGAAATAATAAGACCTTTAAGAATGGACAAAAGCTTGAAGAAAAAAAAAAAAAAAGCAGCAGCATTCTATACACTTCTAGGTTGATTAATCAATACTTAATTATTTAGAAGCTCTAAATGGCTATCTTTAGCTGGCACTCATACAAAATGTGTTATCGTCTGTCAACAGAGGATAGCAAATCACATTGCAAGCATGTAGCAGGACATTGCCGCGTAGAAAGAGTTGACTCCATTTGCTGCACTTCACCATTTCATTTCATCAAAGGTGTTTATGTCACATTTAATGAGATAAGGGACAGCATAGGCCTCAGCAGCAGGCCTTAGTCGGCACTGCCTGATCACTATAGTGAAGTGGGAATAAATACTGCGTGGCAGAAACCATTTTTTAAAGCCCTAATAAAGTAATCGTAGGCCTTAGTAGAAATTGGTTAATTGGCTCACCCTTGTTTTGTTCCAGGAGTAAAACGCGTATTCCTATGATTAATTCATTACAGTGCCTTTTTACTGACATTAATCTGATAGTTCTGAATCAAGGCATCGCATGCTCGGTGCCTTTTGTGCTGTCTGCAGAAGTGATGGCTTGAAACCTCCCAGCCGCTCTAGAGTCACCTCAGGTTAGCAGTGCCTCGGGACGCAAAAGGGATTCAGCCTGTGAGCACTGCAGACATCACTCCCCAGGGTGTCGAGCAAAGGCAACAGTTGCTGGTTTGCAGCACGCCTTGTGCAGGGATGGCAGCACCTGGCACGTACCTAAAAAATGGCACGCTGAGTTTTTCCAGCTCCTTTTCAAACCCGTACGTGGTGGATGAGATTTTCTGCTTATCTTCCACAGAGCTCAAATATAGGGGCACTGGGTTCCACCCAAGCAGCAGCTGCCAAAGGAACACGTTCCACGACAGCTTCGTAAGCCAGCCAATAAACTAGTTAAGACAGCCCACCAACATTTTTTTCCCACAGAAGTTTTTGTACTCATTTGGGTCCATTTTATAGTCATGGGTCTTCTGCTCTGACAGTCTCTCTCACTGGCTAGTTAATCCATCTATGGGCTTTTAGGAACGTGGCATCACATATATTTGCAGTCATAGCAGATGTATCATCAATAAATACAGCTGAAGTATTCATATATGAGAAATTAGCTGCTTACCGGCTGTGTGAAAGCTTACAGACACAGGGTACTTAGGATTCACACAAATGAGAGTGAGCATGAAATTACATTTCACTGAGGGAAAGCAAACAAATCTCTTACTGCCCACCTCAAAGAAGATTATGATACCCTTTTCACAGAAAGCAGCCTCAGAATAAGAATGTCGTCTTACACCTTCTGAGATCTTTAGACAATAACAACTAAATATTGATTAGTTATAATGCAGTATTTCTCAAAGGCCTGTGCTGAAGTTTATTTTTATTTTTTTTACTGGACAAGGTACTGTACAAACACATAGCTAAAACCCATCATATAAAAACCATCTTTACCTTGAGAAAACATGTCTCTAGAATGGGATGCTGGGAAATCAACAAACATAGCCATAAGAAGAAAGCAACCTTAATGCCTTCCTTCATCACAGCTATTCAAATCCTCATTCTCTTGTGTGTTCCAAGGAAGGCAAGAGTCTTTAACCCTATAAGAAAGGGAGAACTCAGGGTCAACTGATTCATTAATCCTTGGGTCAAATTGTAAGGGACAGTCACCTACTTACCTTTCCACATAGCTCACAACATTGAAAAATGAAGCGTTCTGAGCAAACTTTTCTCTTACAGGCTTGTGCTGGACAAGGAAAAGTTCCCACTACTCTCAGTTTATCTGGTTATTAAAATAGGCTATAATAATTAAATGCATATACATGCTTGAATGATAAATTTTAGTAATAAGTGCATTGGGACTTACTATGACCTTATCAAGTGGGGTTAGCTAGTCATTAATTCAGATAACGTGATTTATTATCATAATCTTCTGCTTCTACTATTGTTGGGCATACCATTTACCCTAATTTGCATATGCATATTGAGATACAATCTTTTCATTAATTTTAATGCTTTTCCTTAATCCTGACAAGATTAACAGTTTGTCTTGAAGTTTTATGCAGCATATTTGCAACTGTCCATTATTGTGTTACCCTAAGATTAAGATGGCTGAATTATAATGAACAAAGTATATTAATTTGAACATACTAGCACATGAGAAACTAGACCAGTAAGAAAATAATTCTTGTATATGTCTAGGTTGCTTTTTTTTTTTTTAAATAATCTGGGAGGGAATCTTGTATTTCCCATATACATTGCATGCATTTGTCCACCAGGCATTGTGGGGACCACCTGTGATCACTGCCATCACCAGTACAGCAGTGATCCTGCACAGTGCGGTTGTTCTTGCTGGGTACAGCTGGCAGCCAGCTAGGCTGATGCCACCCCACACATCCATGGTGAGGCTGTTTGTCATGAGGAGGATGAGGAGCTTCAAAAGAAAACCTCTGAATACTACTGATCTACCTCTAAGGAAGCAGAATAAATTGAGAACTGAGAACAGAAAAAATGATTTTAAAGCTGCTTCTAGCAACAGATTAGTATCTTACATATCACAAGTATTTACCTAAATGTATTATTTATTTGAATGCAATGAAAGAAACTGCATTTCATTCACAAAATGAGAAAAAGCATGTAGCAAGCAGAATTGTAATTGCTACAAGCAATACTCAGATTACGTTAACTTGCTAGAACTGCTGAACAACAGTAAGGTAGAAATGTTGAAAATGTAAACATCTGCATAATCAATACAGAAAAGCCTAATTCATATTACTGCTATATTTGAAGGGGAAGTTTGGTTTTTAAGATATGCAGAACAGAAGAAATAATTAAATACTTCCATGAAGTTTAAGTTTTCTGTACTTGCTTATATTAGTTCACTTAAAAGTTTCTGGCTGCATTTTTTGGTTTCCTGCATGGGCATAGCTTTAGAATAAGCAGTTGATATCATGTTTCATTCTACATTTATATTGGTGTGACTGAGTTTGAGAACTGCCCCATTTAAATGTATGCAAAAAGAAATATATCAGGCATTGAAATACATCAGGCATCCTAGGTAGGATTTATCAGCGATGAGTAGGTTTTCATCAAGTAAGTAAATATACATTATGTCCTTAGTTCTTGGAAGCCTATCGAGGTGCTTGAGGTAATAGATTTGGGCCAGCATGTTTTATTCATGACTTATTTAAAGCTGGTGTTATTTTCCAGTGGGAAAAGTGATTCTAAGTTTGAGTAATTACTATGGTGCTCTGACCTTTTGCTGTTATTAGCCAGCTGTGATAATACTGAGGACTTGATAACTTCACTCAGGCCTCCCTTGAGTTCAGAAGACCCCTCCTGGTCTTCCTGCTTCATCCCAGACCTTTTCTCAAACTCACCAACTCTTTCAGCCAAGGCTTTGTCACATCAATCAGCTATGGGAACTGAGGGTTTGCAGATTCCTTTGACATGGAGACAGGGAGTCCTACATGCCACTCACACCTGAATGCCCTTTTGTAAGGCTCTCTCTTGATTTCTTTCATCTTGCACACTTCATCATTCTGCATTAGCCCAGAAAATACAAAATCTGCTGTCATTTTTTTTTTTTTTTTTTTTAAATGAAGCTGTCTTTTGATACTGTGCCCACCTCCAAGGCATTGAGAGATGTTGGTGTTTAAGATGAACGGACCCCCTTCCTGGAAGCCACATTGTATTTCTCATGACATCTATTTTCTACTGGGTGCCTTGAGTCCAAGTCCTGCTCGCTGGTGCACGATTTCTGTTTCTGCGCTGCACACTGCATTGCTCTGGAGTTTGATTTACCAGCCCAGTCCCAACACAGTGTAAGTGCACTGAGCCAGAACAGTTCTGGCACAAGCAAACTAGCCCCCCTATGAGTGCAGTCACTGGGAAGGGTGCTGCAGAGGCAGAGACAACACAGCACCACCCCAGTGCCAACACTGGAGCTATCAGCTCCTACTCTGCAGGAGACAATCTAAGTCTTTGCTTGTCAGCACCAGTTTCACACCAAAAGAAGTCAGCTCGATGCTTCCTCTTGCTGTACTCCAGAGTCCAGCCAGCTAGCAGTGAGCCCCAGCATCCACATTGCCTGCATCGATTCTTCGCTTGCAGTAGCACAACTAACAATTTACTTCGGGTAATGAAGCTTCGTTTGCACATAAATGGCATCAAACCCCATTCCACCAAACCTATAAATACAACGTGTTTAGGAAGGTTGATGAACACTTGATCCAAGCATATGCAAAATCCTACTGAATAGAATCATAACCAGCATTAGGTACAAGAAAGACTCACAGAATCACAGGATGTTAGAGATTGGAAGGGACCTCGAAAGATCATCTAGTCCAATCCCCCTGCCGAAGCATGAACACCTAGAGCAGATCGCACAGGAACGCATCCAGGCGAGTTTTGAATGTCTCCAGAGAAGGAGACTCCACAGCCTCTCTGGGCAGCCTGTTCCAGTGCTCTGTCACCCTCACTGTGAACATCTAGATATAGATCAAACTCCTCCATAGGATATGATGCCATACTGAAAGAGTATGAAAAAGAATGAATTTTCTGCAGCAGAATATTGATCTTTGATGTTAACAGCAAGTACACTTCAACTTCAATTAAAATTTCAGATACCTATTATCATGTCAGCCAATAAAGAAAAAAAACACTACTCAAGTTTAGAGAAGATACAAGTTCTTACAAGATACAAGTTCGTATCGCGTTCAGCGCGCCTGCCCTCCTTGCTAGCCATCAAGGCAAGCTGGCTGTGCTGTGGCACGACTCCCATTACCACATAAGGTGGTTAGCGGAGGTATGGCTGATAAATGAGTGACTGCACTGTGCTCATATAACATGATTATAACGGTTTGAGAAATACACTCACTGACACTTGCAGATTTAAATGATTGTGTGATCCACAAACAAATCTGAAAAGGGAAAACACGTTGACAACAATTGCAGTAGTAAGTTTATTTCATATCCAATTTGTAGAGCTGGACTTCACCAATATACTGCCAACCATTTCAAAACTACTTAAGATATTAAAAGGTTTGGTATTTCTTTGGAAATTCTCTCTTAAAAATTCTCCCTTAAAACCAGAAAAAGTTGAATTTTCCTTTTGATCTGCACAGCTTTTTATTTCTCTATAATTCAGATAGACTCCTCTCAGCTTTGAAGGATATTTGAGTGCATGTACATACACGGAGTATATAAAATATATATTAGTTTGTCTGCAAGCTTCAAAAAGAGCTTTAATTTGCTGTTGTTTCAAAAGACTGAGGGTTCACCTGCGGTAGGCTGAGAAGAGTGCCAAATGTGGCAGCTTGCAGGGCTCTGGAAAGATGGTGTAGGAAGGGAAACAGACCAAATTCACATCCATGGGCCTTGGAAGAGCAGACCAAAGGCACTATCAGGCACAGGGATGTAGACTCAGGACCACACTCTCAACTTCATGAAATTAAGGTAAACCCGCAAAAGTACTCAACTAGTTCTGTTTAAGGTAAGGAAAAAACCTCAAAACCATCTCTAGCAGTGCTTGTGAAAGCAAGGTTGAAAGGCAACCTGCATGCTTCTTCCTCCACCAGATGAACTCAGCCATCCTCCAGCTGTGTACCTAAATCAGCTTGCTCCTACTACTTGGCTTTTTAACTTACAGGCAAAAATTTTAAGAAACTAGTTCTGTTTCTTCACGTTTTGTAAGCTCTGTATTAGCATGAATTAAATTCAAGTCACTAAATGTTACCATGATTTTACATTTTACAAGTAGCTGCAAAGCTTTGGAACGCTAAAACTACAGTTTGAAAGTTTTATATTGTGAAAGTCATACATATGGCAGTAGTAAAATTTTTCAAAAAAATGATTTGCTTTGGGATGAAATTGCATTATTTTAATGTTACCAACTTTTCCCCTCTCTGCAGCATGAAGATTTACGCAACCATTTCACTAGCTGCTAATGATAGCTCTTCTTTCCGTAAGAAATAATGTACATACATAATATATCTAATGTGTACTGGAGACACTAAGTAAATCATTATCTGATATACAGGACCATTACCACTGTGTGCCACAACAATCAGACTTAATGAGCCTTTCCTCTTGCCTCCTCTCTTGACTGCCACCAGCAACGTTCTTTTGTTTACCAAGTTTCTCCGTGCTGATTGCGTGTTGAAATTACAATGCACTCTCTTCCCCCGAAGCACACCATTTATATCAGCAGCTGAGAAGTAGAGAAAGGACATTTCTCTTCACAAGGCACAAGTGAACATCTCGGATAACGTCAGTTCAGGTGCATTCTCTGCACTGTCCTGCACAAAGTCCTTAAAGGTTTTGGTGTCCCCCCGCCTATTCTGCATAGCATGATCCAAGGGCTCATTATGAAGCGCAAAATGAAGAAGCAGTCAGGAGGTCTCCAGAGCCAGCGAGGACCCTCCCCAGGAGCTCTCCCCAGTGAGGGAAAAGCATTACAATACATGAAGCAAATCTCATGTAAAGTTCTGTATGAGTTTCTTAGAGGAAAAGCAAGATTAAACCTTAGGGTCATCATGAAGAAAAAGACCACACAAAAACTCTCCTTTATTGCACAGTTTAGAGCTAACTATATAAATTTAAAAGCAAAGTCTGAGATTGATTAAATATTCAGGCTACTGCTTAAATGCAAAAATCCAGGTATTGTCACCACATGTGCCTAGACATTTCTTTATATTTCCTGGCAGATTTTCCTGTCAGGAAGGTTAAGGGTTATTCAAAAGCAGAATATTTCTGATTTCTGAACATTCTAAAAAAAATAAATACTGTGATCTTACTCTAAATAAGAAAGTACATTATTATAAAAATTATTAAACAAAATACTCTGACCTGGTTGGCTCTGTAGACCAGTACACGGACTCACTGAAGACATCACCTGACTATAATTACTAAGACAAAGTTCTAGAAATACTGTATTTCTAGGTTCAGTTTTAATTAAAGCGCTCCGTAAGATAGCTAGCTTTACTGTTTTCTCCACCACGATGAAAGACTCGTGTTCTTTCCATGAAACTTTTACAAGAATTGCATAATTTCAGAGACAATTATAAAAGTGGCTAGGTCAACCCTTCCTGGATATTAGTCACATGGGCTTATACCTCAAGAGCTTCATGTTCAAGCAAATCCAAATTTAAACATTTTCATTATCATCACAGCTTTAAATCAGTGCTGCTGGACCACACTGAGGCCTCACAGGGCCTCTTTGGGGGTTTGGGAACTGAAATGTAGTATGCAACTAAATACAAAAAAGCTCAAGAATCTTTACATTTCACAAAAAAGAAAAAGTAAAAGTAAATTAGCTTTAATTGTAAGGTGAAGTTTAAAAAATACCCATAACAGAATGCAATTTGAAATACAAAGCCTATTATCAGCCAAAATCAAGATTATCTTAACATTTACAGCAGTTCCCTAAAAAGCATTATGTTTATTGGTATGTTAATATTGCTATTAAAATTAATTGATTGAGATCTAATGACCTTAGTTTTTTCTGTAAATAAGTAATAAATAGTTTACCTAGAAAAATATCCCAAATACCTTCCCTACAGAAAATAAGGGGTTGATTAGAATCATACACTGTGCAGAAAATGACTTTTTGTCAAACAATATTCTCAATCCATGGGAACATCATTTGTCAACCTGTGTTTCCAATGAAGCAGATTATATTCTTAGTGGTATCCACTTTTAAAAATGCCAAAATGTCTAATACTTTTTTGGTTTAATACTTCAGATTGCCAGATAAGGGAGATAAAATATTTATGCATACACAACTAATGGAAAGTATGCTTGCTTATTAGACAAGTGATGCCAAGCCGAGTAGGCGGATTCCCAACTGAGGTGGGAGACAACAACCACCACCTGCAACCCACACACACAAAATCCACACCTTCAAAGAGAGGAGAAAGCTGCAACTCAGCACTAGTAAGCGACTCACACGGCTCTGAGGTGATAGGAATGATCTCCTGCAAAATCGCAGACCTGCAAACTGCCGAGCAAACATTGCAGGAACAGATCTAGCCAGCGTCTCAAACTGGGCACAAGTTAAGTGCTGTTCTCCGTGCTGCGAGAAGGGCAAGGCACCTGCAGGGCGCATGATGAGATTGATAAGCCTCACCTGATGGATTATATGTAGTTTTGGATACTACACTATGAAACAACTGACAACCACACAGAGATGAGTTCTCCAGCTGCTGTCACTACTTCTGATGTCTGAGAAAAGTCTGGAAGTACTTCAGAAAATGGAAGAGAAGTCTGTCTTTGCAGCAACTCTAACATGGTTCAAGGTAGTCATTTCATCTCTACTTCCACATAAAAAAAAAAATAGAATTCATGTGCAGGATTCCTAACATCAAGTTAAACTTTAACCACAGGAAAATGAACCACTGTGAGAGGACTGCTTCCATCACTAAAGATTCTTAGAAAAAAAAAAAAAAAAGTTTACACGGCTATGTGATGGATTTAAGCATTTTTGTAATTAACCTCCCAAGGGCTACTTGACAACTAAAGACCTCCCATGCATTGCAGGCTGTTCATGAGTGGGTTTGGAGCAGCATGAGGCTGTGATCCAGGGCTCTTGGCGTAACTGAACGCAGACGGAGATGCAACAGGGCACCAGCCTGGCCAGGGCTTGAGGAGAAACTGGCAACTTCATTCTTGAAGCAAGCATGCTGGAAGCTACTCAAACATCCAGTGTCTAAAGCTGTTTTTTTTTTTTTTTTGGAATTAATTGTAACAAAGAATTAATTGTAACACACTTTGAATTCTGTCTTGGCATCTGTTACGTAATGCAGCACCAGCATGTTTAGTTATTGTGAGTGCTGCCTGGACAGACAGTAATTTTTAAGAATACAGGAATTTCTTCTAGGGCCCTCAGTAGAATGCCAAATCCTGTTACCAATGAGCAAAATGTATGCTATTTGGATAAATTATGTAGATGATTCCATCTGTACCACACTGACTTACATAAATAAGATTTCTAGTTTTCAGTATTCCCATAGATAAGTCACATAATTTAGCGCTAAGAATACTGAGTAAATGGATTTAATATATGAAATTATGAGTTCTCTGATCAAATTAGAAAAAGCACTTACTGAGGATTAAATTTAGGGTTCCATGAAAACAAACAGCTTTCTTTAACAGTTTTAAGCCTATTTTGTTTTTTATATCCAGTTTAATCTGACGTGTATGTATGCATGCTTGATGTGAACAGAGATCTGTTCCTTCCAATGCTACACAGCAATCCAGTGAAGGTACTTGGGTTGAGTTTGGCTAGATACTGAGCCAGGTATGCTGGAGCTGGCAGCTGTAAGGAGTTAACTATTTGATGGATGTTACGGAAATAGGAACTAGATGGATTTATGTGCTAAACTGAGGTAATCATGGGCTAAATCTCACATAATCAATGACATTAATTTGTTGCAACACTGACCACCAGCCAAGCACTAGGGTCTCCAGCACAGCTCTGTCCTCCAGGCTTGTAGGTCACCACATCCCTCTGTGTGCTGGGGAGATGGCACCCACATGCCCTCACGCATGTGGATGCCCCATCCCTGGGAGCATTCAAGGCCAGGCCGGATGGGTTCCTGGGCAGTCTGATCTAGTGGTTGGCAACCCTGTCCACAGCAGGGGGGTTGAAACTAGATGATCTTTGAGGTCCCTTCCAACCCAAGCCATTCTACGATTCTGTGATTCTGTGGTGGGCACTGCCCTTGCTGAAGAGTTGCGAGCAAATTCATCTCCAATAGAAAAGTGTTTTATAGTGTCGTTTAGAGTCACACAGAAATCCTTTCCCCCTATGCTGAGAAACATGAGACTTTAAAGGGAGGCTGAGAGTTAAGGTCAGTAGGTTAAACAAATGCTCAGAGTGACTGTGCTAGAGGGTTTCATAGCTTTGCTGCACCACACTAGGGATAAATAAGGTGTGGAATTGTTTCTGAAATTACTTTGGCTCGACAGCCTGTCCATTGCTTCTCCTCCGGGTAATCTTGAAGCTCTGCCAGGATGTTATGTTCTTTGATGCAGATCATTTGTCATGATGAATAGTATTATATAAAAATTGTATTTTCCCCTTCTGTCTTTTGATTTGTAATACGAGAGATCATTTAATGTTATGAAGCCTAAGCAATTTAAATCTTTAAAATACCTAAACAGTTGAGAGCTTTATACTTAAGACTGTGTGTCAAGATCATCCTATTGCATTCACTGTATTTATACAATGCATTTTTGATGTGCTTTGCAATAAGTTTTGAAACATTCCCTCCCCCAGCAAGCAAAGCCCAGAAGCATTGCCCACCTCCTCTCCAGTAAATACATAGAAATGACCAAGTCTTGCCTTCATAGTCCTTCCTCACTATTAGTGTCTGACACTGGTTTCAAAACACTGAACTTTCAACATTCTTCCCTTTTTGCCCATTCTCTATCTTTCACAGGCTTATGTACACCCACAATACTGAGCACTAGAGTGCCTTCCCTTGTCTTTTTTTGCAGAGATGCAGGAAGGCTAATGAACAGCATGAGGTACCATTGTACGGTCATTTACCACTTACATTGACCAAGCTACAGTCCAGCCCTCAAATGCAAGCTACACAAAGCACGATCACAGGCTGAGCCACTGACAGATAGGCACAGGGCTCTTGATCTCCAAGTCCCCTTTGTTGCCTTAGATTTAGTAGAGAAGTCAATTACACATTTGCTGATAACATGGCTCACCCTGCCAGAAGGGTGCTTCCATTAACATTATCAGAATAAATGCAGAATAAAGGCAATATTGTGTTTTTTTTTTTTATAAAAAAAAAAAACAAAAAAAAACCAAAAACACCTCGATTCCACTTCCCTGAACAATATAAAAAGATTCCAATTTCAATAACAAAGTAAAGAATTACACAACTGAGATCTTGAGAGAAAGTCAAAGTGCTTTGAAAAAGATCCATTCCTGCGAAATAGTAGTGCACAGTTGTCAATCTTCTACTTTTCTTTGTAGCAAATAATGAAATATAAATAGCCTTTTGCAGTGGATAGGAGTATTATGAGATTAAGGAGAAAGTTTGCAGAGAAGTCTAAGGCCAGTTCTGCTGACTTCCATTAGCAGCAGATTATGATACATACATTTTTGCAAGGCAGGGACAAACAACCACCAGACACTTCATCACTTCCAAGCTGCCACTTCTTTGGTCAGCTCTAATCTGAGACCAAGGCTCGAATACTCAACATGTTTAGCAATCAGATAAAAGCCTACAGAGCAGCACTTTTTGACAGCCATTTGAAAGAGCGACGGCTATTTTAAGTCAAACAAGTAAATCAAGTATTTTGTTGTTTTCTTACAGCAGCCACAAAGAGAGACAAAGAATACTCTTCTGAGAAAGAAGAGAAAGATCATTGGACAAATACCACCTAAGAAATAAAGATGTCTAATTTCTATTAATGTCAATACAAAGGGGCCTAAGCCTCTCAGGCTTTGTAAATGTCACTAATGTTATTATCTAGCTATTACCTAACAGTATGCTAAAGGCACGTATTCTTTTAGATGGCTTTACGCTGATCTTGGAGAGTAAGTCCAGTGAAGTACAAACAACGTGAATTTATATCATGAAAAGTGTTCTCAACTCTTTCCCTTCATATGTTCATAAGAAGATATTTCATCAAAGAACATGGAAAATGCTCATCCAACTCAGATGCAGCTGAAAAGCAGAATAGGAATTTTGTTCCAGGCAGATGCAGGAGACAAAAACTAAAGCCAACCTGCATGCAACATCAGGATAGCCTGGTGCCAATGAGACCCAGGAATCTCCAACATAGGGAGAAGAGCTGTCGAAAACAATTAGCATCACCTGAGTGCCATCAGAAGAGGATGCTTCCTCAGGCATCGAGGGCTCACAGCCCACTCTGGAGCGTTTCTGCTCTGGGCTACACACCAGCAGCCGACAAGCAGGACTGCATGGTGCTGCAATTCAGCAGGGCCACAGGTATTTGAGGAAAACAGGGCAAGGCACCATTGCCCAACACTTGTGTTTCCACATGCTCCAATGCAGAGAGCACATGCATATCTAAAGTTTTTTGGTGTTTAAATTATACTTGCTCATTTCCACCTGAACACGTTTTCTCCAGTCTTCTTTACACAAATATAATGAACTCACTGGACAGAATACAAACCAAGCATGGTGGCTTGAATTCTAAAAACTGCTTGAGCTTCATAGCAGGAACTAATTTTGATTTCAACCTCCTTGCTCTACTTCAGATTAGTTCAGATTATCTACACTTCTATAAAGAATATTATGGACAGAGCCAGTGAAAGTTAAATTTCATAACAAAAAGACACTAAGAAATAAGTATCTCTTTTTCTCTTAAGTGAAGTAATTTAAAACCTTGGGTGAGTAGCTTAATAGACAAGAGCACTCTAGCTTCAAATGGATTTTAATGGGAGGGTAACCACAAGAATAAAATCAATTAATGAACACTATAAATAGATTTGTGAAAACTCTCAGCTCTTTCTCTCCACACATCCTCCTACTCTACCACCCATGAACCACTTCCAGAATAACATGATATAACAGCCCACGTAAGAAATACTGCTACCATTTGGAGTTCTCAGCACTGAATTTTCTAGAAAGTTTATGCAGGTTTACATTTCTAGAAGGGTGGAGTGTTTAACTATGCTAACAGTACATCACCTGACCATATACTGAATACCAACACTGTGAGTATTTTGGCTATTTTGGCTGCATCTGGGATGTCACAAATGAGATCCCTTAAAAGTTACGCTTTTTAGGAAACCTGATCTCACTTGCTCAGACAAGAACTTTAAGCTTTGCTAAGATACATTCTCTAGCACTAGACACTTGAAAACCTTGGCCCTAAGATGTCAGTTGCCATAAACCTCAAATGAAATAGGGAAGAAACACTTACTTGCTACTGTTTACCACCACACATAGCGCATACTACTTCACCCTTAAAGTAACCTTCAATTTCTGGGAGTGCTAAAACTAGAGAGCATGCTTCATGGACATTCTCCCATTTGGAAGTGAGAGAATATATTCCTTCCTCTTCAGAAAATATCTGTGGCTAACTCTTATCGCATAACCAAAATACGTACTCTCCAACATCCTAAAAACAAAGGGAATGTTAGCACAGGGATACAGAAGAGCCACAGTTGACTCAAATCACAATGCAAAAGAACCAAGTTATGAGTTTAATACAGAATGAGGCCAGATCAATAGCCAGTAATTGGGTGTTGCGTCATGTTGCACACAAATATTACTCCAAAGTCTTTCCATCATAGTAAAGCATGACTGAAAGATAGATCTGACCTCCTTTTACTGATGTGGTTGTAATTACACAATGTAATCTGAAAAACAGCCAAAGGTCTTTCTTGGAATACTTAACCAATGAGCCACAGCTGTATTTCCCTTCGACAGACAGAGTTGGAGACATCTGTAGCCATCCTCAATATCCTGAGGGCTGCAGTGTGAAAATGGAATGTGACATAAACAAGAATGGTGTCAAGAGCATGTATACTGCCAAGTGTAGCAGACGTAAGACTGTAACAAATTTGTTTTAATGAGGCCACCAGATTCAAATGCATGAGCTGAAAACTCATTCATAAAAAGGATGTGGTGGGATTGAGAAAAAAAATAGCAAAGGTGTATGATGCAAGAGCTAAACAAAACCAAGAGATAGATACCTCTTCCCTACATGCTGTGCTTAGGTGATTTTTTTTCCTCCCCTATTAAGTGATATTTCTGTCATACATGTGATAAAGCTGTAACCATGGAAATAGCCTATGAATGTTTACCCTTAGTGGTTCATGATTGTTGGCCATAGTTTCTTCATTTGTAGCCTTTTAAGAATGCAAATCAAGTTGTCCAATTATTCCGTTTGCTCTTTTAATTGCTTCTGTACTGTTACTTGCTCCATGGCACAATTTGTGCACTCTGATATTAAAGGGAGTCATGCCATATAGAAACATTCACAGCAGAAACTTCAACAAAGACTAGCATGGGACAGATTTGTTCAGCTTTATTGAGAAGTGTGGGACAGCTAGTACTGACCTTGCTGATTTTTGGGAGGTTAAGCCAAGATTAGGAAAAGGTAGCTATAGAATTGGCTGACATTTCTTGATGTCTTCATCAGACAAGCATATTAGAATATTTATAGTAAGAAGTTTGAATAATTAATAAAACTTGCCAATTTGACCAATTCAATTATTCCAAAAAATATATGGTGATGAATTAGGAACTAGTTGTCTGCTAGGGGGAAGAGAGCAAATACAAGAAAAATATTTTCCAATAGCAACCAGGGCCTTTGCAGCACTGCAGCTCCCCACCACAACCTGGTGGGAGCACCCCTCTTACCAGGCAGCATATCCTGGGCACTCTAGGAATCCAGACTGTGACTGATGTGGGGCACTGAAAAGGGAAGGATACACCTGAAACAGGTGTGCCTACAGAGATAACTTACCTCACTAAGCTTTTGGTGATGGTTAAATATTAAGCCATAAAACTAAGCAAGGCACCTAAATTCTGGTTAGCGTTCATGAAGAGAGCAAGAGAGCGCACAGAATCAGCTTCTTCAGATGAAGACTCAATGCGTGAAATATGTGTCTAAGATAATGGGGATGAGATACCTTTGAGGTGCTTCTCCACCTCCATTGCTTATAGAAGTGTCAGTGACATTGGCAACAGTCCCACCTGCAGTGCCTTCTGCACAGTGAATTGGTCAGAAGGCCTGGAACAATTTGAAGCAAGCATACAGGAAATACTAGACAAAATAGGTAATTTAAAGGTTAATAATCCAAGCTCAAGCTCAGGAAATAAGTCCAGACAAGATCCCTTTGAAAGGCTCTTGTGAATTTAACTAATAACGAGTACTGGGAACAACCTGGGTTTTTGAAGCCATATAAAAGCACAAAGCAGCAGATTCGGTCAGCGAGCAGTACAGATCTGAGCAAATGCTTGATCTTCCTCTCAGACACACAGTTCAAGACAAAAAAAGGATAATCAGAAAGTTCATTGCTATAGCACGTTTAAATGATCCACTCACTATTTGCTCGGATGATTACCTACTCATTTTGTTTTCTTTAGAGCAGTTAAATATTACCCAAAGATATTACTTACCTGTTGGTTTCCATGTATTCTACAGACAACAATGGAAACAAGCTATGCAACAACTCAGGAAGTGAACATTTGGAATGCTTTAAGACTGAAGCCTGACTTACAACACATGGCACACCGTCTAGCTAAACTGCTGCAGGAAAAACCAATTCACTCCTTCAGCGTCTCTGCAACTATGCTTGAATTATATAGAATGTAAGCGTCCTGTCAAGCAGAGTACAAGTACCACAGAAAATGCAAGAGTGCCATTTGAATAATACGAATATTCTCAGAAAAGCTTTAATCACATCCTTCGAGTTAATCACATAGCTCAATGATTACCCTGGGTCATGCTCTAAAAAAGTGGCTGAGATGGCACAAGATTATACATCCAGTAGGATATGACAGCTCCTTATTCTCAGAGGTAAGGCATTCCATATGCACCTATTTTCATCTGCCAAGGGTGCACACTTGCACTTGTCAAGTGTTTAGGTATAAAGTCATTGTGCATGCATCAGCTATTCTATTTTTAACAAGTCTAGATGTACCACTACATACTGGAAGTATTAAAATATTCAAAATCCATACTTGAATGGAACTCATTATCCGTTAAAACATGAACTGACCATGAACTAACTCAATCACTACTTATACATTCTTTATCAAGAATAATATACATGGATATACATACACAGACCTATTGAAACATACACATAGGTAACAAGAGGAAATAAGTCATCTGTTCAGTGCAAATACGCTGAAGTTACATAGGAAAAAGAAGTTCTAACCCTTGATGTATAGTTGCATAAGCAGCAGCGAAACCTGATTTTTAATTAAACAAAAACAAAACAAAACAAAAAAACCTGGACCAGGCCTCCTACATGGATCTGACTGGAACACCACCTATTAATGACAAGATGCCACACTGCCACAGTGCAAGCTTTTGTATGAAGCTGCATGTGTACCCCTCATGTGCCATTATGAGTTACACCAACACCTGTGCTACGAGCATCATCTAGATCCATTGCAAAGTCTCAGTGTTTGGGAGTATCTTCTATTTCTTACCTGGGGTGCACTGGCTAAGGGATTATTATTATGGTTTGCTAAAGCTACTTACTTAAAGATTATTATTATTCTGTCAAAGGCTGGTAAGCCTGAGATCTTTATTTAGCTTCATTTCATTGCGTACAGGAAGTGGTTTTTATTACGTGCTGGTAAAATAATTGTAGGAACAAATCTGGCTTTGAAACTAAGAATATCCAAGAGCAGTCCCAGCAGAAGACAGCTGTACAATAATGAGAAAATGAAAAATACATATAATAGTGAAAGTCTCAAGGATGCTCATGTCATCATAAATAACACATGCATCTTACACTTGTTCAGTTTTTACTGTCTCTTTTTAGAGGAATCAGGTTTGCACAAGGAGACAGCACAGGGAAACGGAAAATCACAAAGAAGCAAGCCTGGAGCCCTCCCCAAGTTTTCAAATTAATGACCATTTCTCAGGCAGAGCTTTCTTTTCTGAATCTAAAGCAGCTCATTATATACCTGATGAAAGGTAACTCCAAAAATAAAAAACAATAAAGAAAAAGTAAAAATTTCACACTTAAACCAAAGGAAAAACCTATTTGGTGAAACAGTTAAAATAAAAATACTGCTTGTTCAGATCTTGGTTTGAATGAGACCCGAATCCATAAGCAAAAGAGAATAAAAGCTTGGAAACAGCAAAAGGCTCAAGGTTGTCTTTGGGATTTAGTTTGCTCTACAGCACTGTGCTCACAAGACTGATAAAAGGATGAAAATAAATGTAGTGTAGGGAGAGTGGTATTTTTCACAATTTGCAGTATTACCTGTACAAGAAAAGACTCTTTGCACAAAGGATGTAATAATCATCAGCTGTGCTGATGTTGGGGTTCTCACTTCCAGTCAGCATTTTTAGCTCAGTGACATATTGGAAAGGAAGAAACAAAAGGAATGAAAACAAGTACAATCAGGGAAGTATACAGTGGCAGAGATGAAAAGAACGGTTACACTCTGAGTTCTCCAAATACCTGAACTTCTATGAAGTTATTCAGAGTATGTCCAACTCATTAAAGAATATTTTATTAAGTATGCTATAGATGTATTTTTTTGCCCTCATTCAGTATGGTCAAACATAACTTCACTATGCAGACGCCACTGTAACCAGTTTCAAACCAGGTGTAAAGGTGCCTGTACAGGCTGAAGGAGAGCAGTAGAAGCAAGGTGAAAATGCAAACTGCAGTCAGAAATTGCATGCTAAGGACAGGCCTCCTGATCTGCACAGCCCATATTCTTACAGCACTGAGCTCAGGTACAGAACTGATGCCTTGGTTACAAATTCTTCCTTAAAATTCCTAGTCTTCCCATTAAGCTTTACAAATCTTGAACACAGCAGTAATCTTCATTTTCTCCTATTCCCCAAGTCATAGATGAGTCAATTCATTCTGAAATCTATCCCTCAAAGATTAATTACAGAAGCTGTTTGACTGTAGATTTGTCTCAATCTGAGAAGAACCATGAGTTAACATCTAATCACCTTAACAGCAATAATATATAGAAGTCTCTTCACAGCACTTTAGAAATTTTCACTAATTATTAACATGCCTTCCTGCTATTCTAAATGTAGCAACTGAGAAGTCTGGATTCCAGCTGCTCAAGAGATGAATATCTTATCTACTTGCCTACCTGGTTTTCTACTTGCATCCAGTACACTGCCTGGCCCAAGTCTCTCATTTAAAGAGAAGAAAAATCTATCCTTGTTGGAGCAAGCTTCTGCATAGGAGAAAATCATCTTTCTCCAGGTTCTTTCATCTCCCATACTTTCAGCAGACGTCAAGTGAGTTGCAGTTCAACGTAAGTATGGATGAACCATAAAAAAATAAAAAAACAAAACAACAA
>VXAV01000122.1:80118-94660 GCA_013399715.1 Alectura lathami
TAAAAAAAACAACAAAAAAACACTAAACAGGCTGAATGTGATAGGGAAGCAGGGAGTTGTGCATACACATGTTTTCCCACCAAGGTGGTGCTGCTACTGTTTGTTATTAGCAGGTTTCTCCAAGTAGTACTATTTACTGAATTTGAGATTCAGACCTGTTTAATATCCTTTTATAAAAAAAAAAAGATATCATTTATTTTCCTTGAGCAAACTGACTCCTATGTCTTTAAGGAGGAAAAAAAAATAAATAAATAAAGCATCTGAATGAGGACTACTAGTTGAATGTTTTGCCAGAAGATCTCATGAAGTAGGAGACAGACTTATGGCAGAGACATCAGCGACAAAGTTCCTTGGGATAGCTACAGAATATTTTGGATCAGGTTTTTAGAAACTTCCAGTTCCTGTGTTGTGCTTGAAAACTCAATAACTACCCATTTCCCTTATTTGTTAATTCTAGGAGCAGCAACATAATGCTCATGATTGACATTCCCATATAAGAACCTAACAACTGTTAAATTCTCTTCCCTAAATTTAACTTGCAGCAGAATATTTGTTTTGAAAACCTGAATGAGCAAGTGAAAGAACTCAAGTCTTGAATTTGAGGAGAATAGTTAGAAATTAATATGTACATGATCTAAGACCAGTTACTTATTGTCAACAGAAATCTACATGACCTAAAATGCAATAGGTGCTCCATAAAAAAAGTACAGTCCTTATGCCTATGGGCACACAGAAGAGATGTTATGGGAGGAGTCATTTGAGGTGTTTAAGAAACTGATGTTTGGATGTAGAAAAAGATGGCATGATCATGTAATAAAACTTGAACACGTAGGTAATTTTCCTTTTTCTTTTGTGCAGACTTAAGGGTTGAGAAGAGAGGGAGAATGGACAAAAGAAATGGCAAGTCATTTAGACATGGATGTCCTATCTGAGTACTTCTCTGTTGTGCCATTGAAACACGCTCTAAATGGTTTCTCATGTAAAGCAGAGAATATTTAAGCCTTAACACATGATCTTGAAAGAAAGTTGCAACTGCATTGTTCACTAGTGTCAGAATCTACTGAAAAAACATGACCAATTTAAGCTGAAATCTGGTGTTATTATTTTCACCTTTGTAACGGGGCTTTTGCCAAACTTGAAATCCGTATATTAAGACCACAAAATGAAGGTCGACTGCTTGCAGCTGCTTTTTGTATGCGTGCCTAAATGATCAGCAAGTCTAGGATCTCACTTGGAGAGCTGCTTGCTTCATGTTTCCATTAATGAAAGCAGTGTTCTTCAAAAACGTGTCACAGGAGTTCCTTATAAGCGACTTCAAAAAATGCCATTTTCTTATCCCTACAAATGTAAGTCAAATAAAATTACTCCACAGCTGCTGGGTTTCTAGCTTTTCTAATTGTATTTGCTCACAGATTTCCCTGGCATTTTCAAGTGGAACTAGAAACAAACAAAAATTCCAACCCAACAAACACAATGCATACACTGATGAAACCTCCTGAGTGCTTTAGTATAATCCAAGGCAATTTTCTCTAAGAAACAAAATGAATGAAATTTGCTTATGGACCCCAAGCTTTGCAAAGCCTTCAACTGGAACAAGAGAAATGTGGCTGGAAGCCAATCGGCAGCCAAATGTGTTAGATGTGTTCCATTTATTATTAATGTAACAACATTCTATATAGCAGCAACAATGCAGACAAGTAAGGGGTTGCCATGGAGATAAGTTACTCAAGATGCAGCTAAAAATACTCCCTTCTTCCCTCACTGTAATAAATATTGCATTATATAAAGGCTAACAATGATGATATCAAATGCCATCTGAAGAAATTTCCAGCTGTGTGCATTATGGCCATCTAATGGATTGCCCAATGGTCACACTGCATTTGTTGTCTGTATATGTGCTGCTCCTCTTTTTTTTTTTTTTTTTTTTAACCTTGTTACATGGTTAAATGTTAGAAGACAGCTGTTGGCATTATTAGGACAAAATATTGCTCTTGGGGTAGATTTCTTACAGCCTTGTGACTTTGGGGGACTACAGGCATGTTATAAGAGGAGATGCAGGTTGAAATAGAAAACAAACATATGGAGACATTATAGCATTATATCTTTTGAACAAGATTATAGTGGTTTATTAGGCCTCATCTCTAAGGCCTATAGTTAGTCATTTCATCTGATACTTTTTACATTCTGGGTACCTTAGGGTTTCCAAAGAAACTAACAGTACCTCTTAAGTAGGTTTAAAACATTGTTCAGACTTTTTTTTTTTTTNAGAGTTAGACAAATGTTACAGCCTACCTTGACTTCAACTAAATCTTAGAAAACCCTCAACTTCCATTTTCCAGGTTTTATCCCCCCTGCCTCACTAAACTTCCCATTGATTCCAATGTGAAATGAATCTTTATCAACTCAGAGGTCAGAACATTTAAATACAGAACAAAACAAAGGCTGTTGTTAATGTCATAGCAATCCATTGCTCATTTTCTCCACTTACAGTCTTTTAAAGATGCTATTGGAGTTTAATCACCTAACTGAGCAAATTATTTATTTATTTTTCCCCAGAATCACAGATCATAGAGCTGGAAAAAGACCTCAGTCATCTAAGCTGGGTCCTTGTTTAAAACTACTACTGAGTAGGAGATAGCATCTGGGGGGGGGGGGTTCCAGTCACAACCTCACCTTGAGTAATGTAACAATATAGCTTTTTGCCAATGAACATAATCATATATGAACTATCCAGATTTCTGACGGAATTTAAGTCTTTTGTGCCAGTTTTAGGGCGACCTTCCATTGACAGTATTTTTTTTTTTCTTCTTCCATTTTGAATAATAAAATCCATCTTAAAGCACTGGATCATGTGCATTCACAAAGCCAAGAATTCCTCCCGGAAGAAAGGCAGGTAGGCTATAAGCTTTCATCTTGCTGTTTCTTGCAGTGCAATACCATTTCTTCAGTTAATAGGCAGTGCAAAGCACGCATCTCAGTGTACCTGAGCAACTTGGGTGACACGGCACAGAAATCCTCAGCGCATCCCAGACACACGGAGCTCTGCAGGCTCACACCATTCTCTCCCAGCGGCCTTTGGGTTATAACTTTGCTGAGAGCACTAACCTCTTTACAACATGCACAAGCAGATCCTTTAGTAACAGTATTTAGCTATCATTTTCACTGTGTCTATTCCTTTGTTACCCATGATGGCACAGAAATGAGATCTATAGCACTACAGCCCCAAGCACACTTGGAAGCTGGCTGAGCAAGCACAGCAGTGTCTCTCCTGAACCACAGGTGAGTGCACTGCTAAAGAAGTGCTGAAGTACTTTCTCAAGAGTAAAAGCACTCTTCCTCAAAATAGGCCTCACTACCATGCTGAACTCATGCTTCTCCTCTTCAGCTAAAATATGACTTCATTTAAAGGTTCACCTGAGCTGAACTTCACAGGATCTTTGACAGTAGGCTGTGTTTTGTTCTTTGTAAAGGACTGAATACACTCACACTGTATCAATGCTGTCACTGCCATCGTTTAAGGGATACTAATTTGACTCAGAAACATGCCTATGGGTCTCAAGTCCTCTGTTTGATTCTCCATCACTTGTGTGATGTTGGTTAACAACTCATCTGGATACACACAGATAAACAAAACCATAAGTCATACTCCATATTTCCTTAAATAAACTATTTAATAAGCTTAAATAAATTCTAGTTTCACTACTCACGCTGTACAGCATTTAGTTATGCATTTCCAGAAGCAAGTTGTTGGTTTGGGAAGGGATTTTTTGTTCAGTGTGCTTTTAGTTTCTCCACTACTGTAACTTACATTTACCTTAGCTAGACTTTTTTTTTTTTCCTCCCAAATGAGATGTTATCCTGCTTTTTGCAAGCACCATAGCTCTCCTGTGACCCTACATCTTCCCTCTGAAGGCACAGCTCCAAGCAGCTCCCAGCCTGCACGTATTGCTGCACAGGTGGAATCACAGTGACCTTGGATGATATTTCTGCTGGACATGTCTCCAGAGAATTGCATTATTTCTGAGTAAGGCTTCCTGTCAGATGTTGTACTACATGGCACATGTGTCTGTTCCTAACAGATGCTTCACTTAGAGAAAGCATCCTCTTGTTTTTCACATCCTCTCACTGAGGAGGGTTAAGAATAACAAAATCACTCTTAGCCATAACCTGGTTGCATTTGCTTCCACCTAACTTCCCCATCTTCTTTCAAATGAGTTTTGGCAAACCTTGTATCAGGTACATAGGAATTCTGGAGAACAGTGTTTTTAGAAGGGGATTAACACATACAGATCCATATGAATGAATATGAATGGATATGAAGAAAGGTCCAGTGCTGAAGACTTAGAGCTACAACAGAAAGGACTCCCAGAAGGACAGTGTTTATTCTCCCTGTTCTGGGGAGACTCCTGCCAGTTGAGCAAAGGGACGCCAAGACACTGAGTACATTTTTACAAGGACAAAAGTCTATTACCTCTTAAAATGGGGGGGAGGGAGGGGGGTGGAACTAGTGATGAAGAGCAAAGCTTCCCCCTCACCTCCTCTCAAGATTAGACTCAGAAGTCAGGAACTGAAGCCATACAAAGCTCAGGTGGATAATTAGACAGTTTTATAACAATGAGAGTGATTAATCATTGAAATATGCTCCAAGACAAAATGGTAAATTGTATCTCTTGAAGACTGGATGCCTTTTGGGAAGGAATGATCTGGCCAGTCACAAGCTATGCTTTAAAGGCAGGTTAGAGATGTAAGGAGATCTAATGACTCATCATACAGGTATTAAATTTAATGATCCTTTCCAAATGAAAATGCAAACTCTAAAAAACCTTTTGTATAGTTTATATGGATTATGGTGTCAAGGCCTTTTTCACCTGAAAAATTCAATTTAAAGCAAAAGCCCTGTTACATAGGAGCAATATCACTCAAGCGTAAACAAAACTTTAAGCATGGTTTACTTCATGTTACATGGGAAGTCAATGACAATAAAGTGTACTGTTCAGGTACTTCATGCATTTCCTAACACACACATGGAAAGATTGCAGCCATTTCTCTAGTCCCCTGAGCAGACACTTCAGAGTAGCCTCCTTCATGAACAGGAGGGCTGATCTTAAATGCTTTTGTTAGCTCCAGCTCATTGCGTTCCTTTTTTTTTTTTTTTGTCTGAATATGACAAGCTGGATTAGGTCATCATATCTGCATTATGCTAAGGATGCCTGCTCAGGTGTTTTCATTCACAGAAGATAATGAGGTCACCTGTCTCACAGGTGAAGTGTCCTAATTAGTTGCTACCTCACATGGTTCTGCTTCAAAGATCATAGGCCAAATATACAGAAATAATTTGTAAAAAAAGTTAACACACCATAGGGGTGACCAGATTGCATCTTATTATTTGGGGAAATTATTTATAAACAATGGCAGAAACTCCACGTTGCATACCTGTGGATGTGGCCTTAGCTTTGCTCTTCTGTCTTCAATGTTGGAAAAAGTTCTACAACATTCAGTATGAGTTGAGTAATTAACCGACAAATGTTATTTTCCATTAAAGCATATTTAATCATCACAAAAGTTAGAAACTAACAACCAAACCCAGTAATAATTACTTCTAATGTAAATGTGCTAATTTAAACTGTGGAATATTTCTTTAAGAAAAGAGTGTGTTAATTGGGGTCTACTCATGAAAGCAAGCTACTAATTGAGCTGGCAGGTGCCGGATAGACTGATGTGCCAGATAGATTGAAAGAAGGACAATATTTGCAGTGTAACACTGATTTTAAAAGTTAACATTTTAATGACAAAACGTACTATCAGGCTCATGCCAGTTCAATTAGTCAGTCCTTCCCAAGAGCAGACCCCAATTAACACACTTTTTGAAAGAAATATCCTACTGTTCAATTAAAACATGGAAGCATACATGATTACACAAGTCTATTTTGATAATTAGTCTTACTTGATCTGTCTCAGATGTGTTGTTTCTAAACTGCTGCATTATCAGAATTTATGTTTTTTAAGTTTTTTTTGTCTGCTTAATACAGATATTTGTTTAACAATACAAAAATAGTCCAATAAAAACAGTGGAAAGTTAGCATCTCTGTGCGAGCAGAAGCTCATAGTACATGCGACATGATATAGAGACCAAATAAACAGGCCCTCTGTTGTGTGCAATTTTCTGTACAATCTTATGACAAATATGAGTAAATAAAAGCAAGCAAGGGTTGAGCCAAAGTCTGAGATCAATGAGAGTCTCTCCTGACTTCAACAAGCACTGGATTAGGTTCCTATGTTCTACGTGAAAAGAGGAATAATTACAGCACGTCAGGCACTGGGAGCTAGCAACTTGGTAAATATTGATTTGACATGGTAACTGCTATAATATTGATCTTAAACACAACTTGAATGTGGATCTATCAGCCATTCTGTAGCTCTGTCAATGTGTAATAATCACAGCCTGTGAAGGTTCAGTAAAGTAACAGCAACAATGAAGAGCTGAGGAAGAGTCATCATTGCAAACATTCGCTCAGAAGTATCATGATACACCTGTCTGGGGAACCTTACTACCTAACTGAGCTACTGAAAGGTCCTGCAAGTTGTTTCTAATTAGCTAGGAGTGATGTCAATCAATAAAGTCAGACAAAGAATTTTGGAATTTTTCCTGTATTTAGAATTGTAACATAAACTACAATGGCTTTCTGTAGAAAGAATTGATCTTACCTACTAAGTTAAAACAATGCTTCTTCCCATTGATCTCCTCAAATCAATATTATGCTTTTTGCTTGATACCATGAAACAGGCAATTCTGAGTCCACAAGCAAAGACAGAGTGAAGGCAGCCGTGCCATCACTAAAACAAGTGATGTGCAATTACAGTGCCCCAGCAGTCCACTACCAGTAATCCTGGCTTCAGCATGAGTCTTTCATTTCATGGTTGGACTAAACTTCTGTTATTACTACTTGTCAAAAGTAGTTATCACTATGATTCCCTGAGGAGACATTTTTACTGATCTAAAATGTCTTTAGAGAGTGAGACATAATCATCCAGTCTGAAAAAGAACATACAAATCTATTTGCCTTAGGATATTACATGCTTGCTAACTTGTCACTGCTAGATCTAATGGCATTACCTAAAATAGTATGCAAGTATACTTGCCACCAAGAATTTCTATTAACAAACGCCTAAATAAAAATATAATCATACTATAGAAGAGTGTTTTGAGGGTTGTCAAAACAGAATTGTTGCAAGAACAGTTTGGTAAACAACTGCATGAGAACCCCCCTCAAAATAGTGGGTCTCCTCTGATCCTACCCCCAACATTTCTTCTTCCTGACAGTTAGTATTGGGTTGTGGGGGTGGGATGCAAAGGAAAAATAATGGCATACTGCACTTGACGTACACATTTACCTTTCCTGAGACTGTTGCTGTGAACGTACCATCCACCATCCTAGCACTGAGAAATAACATCAAAGTGAAAACCAGCATTGTTCACTGCACCACATTCCACGCATTCCAGCACAGAGGAGGGGCTGCCTGTCCTGCTGGAAACCCATAATCCCTGTGACCTCAGTTCAACAGGACAACCCCAAAGGCTTAGCTTGAATTAGATGAGCAACTGCCACAGGACTAAAGAATTCACTACAAGATCTCAGTCTTCACTGGATAATAGCTTCCATTATATAAAAGGCTTAAATAGAGGCTGTATGAAGGTGGCACAAGACCTGCCTTCGGCAAGGGGTGCAGCTGGGAGATGGACTCCAGGCCAATGTACGTCAGAACAAGCATCAGGTGTGTCATAGCTGTCTTCAAATCATCATTATTTTCCCTCTGGATAGTGACTATCTCCTCCCTCTCTGGCATCTATACTAACAGTTCTTTAAGCAGTGGACATATGTTGTAGTTTGTGCATTTTTATTTATTTAAACTTACAGGAGGGGAGACAATAGGTAAGCCACCTCTTTGGCGTCAGCAGAGGTGCAGGATTTATCTAATTTTTTCTAATCTTTTGAAGTGTGCACAGTTACTCTGAAACATACCTTTGGAAACTTGGCAAGAAAAAAAAAAAAGGGATAGTAGGAAGGAACAAGAGCAATCTTGCCTCACAGAAGGTGCTTTGCCCTCCTGATGCATCTCAAAATCCATCCCTCTGATCAAACACATAACAGCTTCCTCTGTTCCCCCCCCCCCCAACACAGCCATATTTACATCTGTGCCCTTGGCTTTTTTAGCTGTTTGGTTTTTCCTGTTCATTATGGTGCATTCACTACACATTGACACAAGTTGTTGCGCTACCTCAAAGTTTAAGTATTTGGGTTCTGACAGTGTAAAACATTTTATGTTTTATTCAGAATGCCCTGTTCTCAGCTTGGCTGCAAGTCACCAGAAATCTCACATTCAAATTCAGCAACTTAAAAAGAATATGAAAAAAAAAAAAAAAGTTTGGAGAATCTTTCAGTGCATTGGCTACTTCTTATTCCAAATCTGAGAAAACAGAGACACTGAAACAATAAAACTACTAAATTTTGCTCAAACTTGAGCAAAATTCTTGAGATATTGGAAAAGAAGTTGAGTGTACCTCCACAGAAATCTTAGGCCTATTGAATCAGTAGATCATAAAACACATCGCCTCAAATTCCCAATTAGTCATGAAAAAAAAGTGTTTTGTGCTTTTAAGATGTTCTTTCAGCATAAACTTCAGTTCCATATTGGGAAAGAATACACACATTGAACACTGCATCACATGTTTGAGCCAAGAATGCAAAATAAAAGCAGTCTGGGACTGCACCAGTCAAACACAAACAAATAAATTTGCTAATAAAATTGAAGTATTGAAAACAAGTGTTTTTTTTTTTTTTTTTTTTTTTTAAGAAAAGGAAAATAAAAAAGACACTGCACCTGACCCAGTTGAAGAAGTAAAAGCAAAGAACAGACTACAGTAAAAGCAGAACTAAGAAAACACTGTTTCCTAAGGAAACTGAAGAAAGTGAGACACTGGAGAAAAGGAAAGATGCTGTGCATTTGGAGGGGCTGATACCTCTCAGGCTCCTGGCTAGAGACATTGCAGGGGCCCATGCACAAAAACACACTAATGAGGCTCTATTACAGCTAGTTTTGCTTAAATAATGCAAGTATCTCCTATTCCCTACATTTTGTAAGACATCATACAGCCACCAGTACACCACCTCCATTCTTTACAGCATTAGTTTTCCTTAAAAACTAAAATCTGCCAGAATTGCACCGGAACTGTTCAGCATTAACTTGAACCTCATGCAAGTCCCTCAGCAAAAGCAAAAAACTCAGGTCAGAGATGCTGAATAGGTTGAGGTTTATAGATTGATTGAGGTGCTAATAGACGCATATATATATATACACATCTAAGGGACTATTTGTTCTACATGTAGCTGCTGTTATTAGCACTGAAGATGTATTTTAAGAGAAATGAAACATACATCCATTTGCTCAGTATTTCACAGAGAACCTCTACAACTTTCCAGGTGCACTCAAAAAACTTATTAATCCATACACAACCAGTGACACAGAAATCAGTACAGCCAGAAGAAAAATCCTGTTAAAAGTCGTAGAAGACATCCCTAGTGGTAATTAGTGTCTCCTTAGCCTCTCACATTCCAGAAATCCCAAAAGAGCCAGACACTTCAGCTCCATATTCTCCAGTCTTTCATTTCCTTCAGCCTCTGACCCAGAAATAACATACTCTCCTGATCTAACACACTAAAAAAAACAGGTATTCCATAAATACTAACTCACCCTTGCAGTCCCTCCTGATTTCACATGGGTGAAGGACTTTTCAGCTTTATACGTAACACCTTCCCATGCTATCAGCATCCTGAAGAAAAGGAGCACTCAGCCACTGTCCGCAAATAAAAGGTGCTCCCTGTCCCCAGCTGCTTCCCTTTACCCTGTCTCAGTACAAGTGATTGCTAACACCTGAGGTGGCCCTCCACACTCACCCACACAGGTGTAGCTCTTCATTTAGGTCAGCAATTAGCAAGACTTTCTGGTTCAGAGCAGGGGCTTGAGTCCCCTGAAAGCAGCTTTTGCAGGAAGGCTCACACTGTGTGGGCCAACTCCTGTTAGTGCTTGTCCAGGTCTCATAAGGA
Source organism: Alectura lathami (assembly GCA_013399715.1). Lineage (NCBI taxonomy): Eukaryota > Metazoa > Chordata > Aves > Galliformes > Megapodiidae > Alectura > Alectura lathami. The sequence goes on from VXAV01000122.1 coordinate 90,222, forward strand.
ATCTGCACACCTTGGCTAAGGAAACTGAGGTCAGGCACTGCTGTCCTGTGAGCAGCTGGCTGTGCGTGGAAGTGGGCACTACACAACCTTCTTCACGCTCACCTTACCACAGCGGCTATGCCGTGGCTTTGAAAACTCTAAAATGCAAACATGGGGAAAGCCATGCTCTGCAGTTCATGCTGTCCTTTGCATGCTAAGGACAAGCAAGTACATTCACAGCCCAGAGTTTTAATGTGGAATTAAAAGAACTTCCAGATCAGAAAGAAGAACAATGGCCAATGGTGGGACCTCCCAGGAGGCAGAAAGCCCTCACGTCCCACCTCCGCCTTTGCTGGCTCACAGGAAAGCCAGCTTCTTAGTACAGGTCAGCAGGCTCTCTGCGCCCAGACTTTCACCTCTGTCAAAGCGAGAGGAGCCCAAGCCGTGACCCCTTCCCCACTGTGCTATCAGGCTATGCCTCCTGTGCTGTCACAACATATTGGGCTGTGACAGGTTGGTCACAAGAAATAGAGGTATTTTTAATTTTCTGCTTAACTGGCAGTCACTTTTCCAGGCTGAGGTTTGGGAGCGTTTTTCTACCGGTATTTTTATTATGCTTTGGGAAAAACAGGTCTGAGGTTGACACTCAGCATTACAGTTTCAGTACCACGCACATAAATTTAACTACTTAATTCCACTGAGCATTGAGTAAGTGGGGCAGCACAAACCAGTACTTTGCACAGAACATTTATCACAAACTACAGTATACAATTCCCTTTGCCATTTAGGCTTACACATTTTAAAGTATTTAAAATCATGCTGAATTATACTGGAATTCCCATTTCAAAGGACTTCATGAATGTATTGATTGAGTGCTGCCAAACCCTTTTTTTTTTTTTTTGTCCATCCAGACTTTAGGCCAGCTGAGTTCCTGTGAGGCTGCATTCCCAGATCCCAAATACTGTTGGGATGCGTGGGTTTCACAGAAAAATTGGCGCTGGCGTGACCTGGGCAGGGCTGGGTCCTGCAGCTCCCAGCCTGGCGGAGGCCAGGATATGGCCCTGCAGCAGAGGTGCCCTCAGCATGGGCACCAACACTGTCATGAGGGGCACCCAGAGCCCCAGCTGCATCTCACACGCTGTCGTGGGCAAGGGGCAGGAATGAGCTCTTGGTTTTACCTGTTAGAGCAACTTGGCGGCAGAAAGCGCCCGCTTTTATCCTTCATAGGTGGAGATGTACTTGCTGGCATGCAGTCATCCTCACCTTTACAACCTCATGGTGTGCTTTCACAATTCAAACCCAGCTCTCTCTGGGCTGGAAAAAGAAAAGCAAACTCAGAAAATAAACATCACTCTGGCAAAACAAGCCTTTCCCACAGGCCTGAAAGAACCTTGACATGGACACTGCCCTGCAGCTCCACAGCTTCTGCTTACTAGTTTGGTTGGATGATTTTTTTGGATACATAAAACACTTTCAGTGGAAATCCTGGTTTGCAAGAAGTACAGATTTCAGGTTTAGCATTCCAGGTCTCCTTTAAGAGATGACTAAATGAATCCAAACTTCACTTCCTCTCCTATGAAAATCCTGCCTATGGTCTTCCTGTGGCTGCTTTTCTGTACCTTAAACCTCCAAGGTGTAAGAGTAGTATTTCTCTCTGGAAGCCAGATACTGTTAGATATACTTAAAACTCTTCATTCTCCTCTTACAGGAAGAAAAAGAATTAATTAAAAAAAAAAAGTGTTCTCCCTTGAACTTCAACTGTACTATAAAGCTATTATTAAAAATATTGTGGATGCGACAAAAATAAAGGAGGTAGTCAGGAGATATTTCTGATGCAGAAAAATGTCTAGGGAGCACATCTAATGATGTGATTAGGATTATTTAGACCCTTGATACAGGTATTATTAATGCAAGTTTGCTTCTACGCCCATGCAAACAGGCCATGAACATTATGTGAAATTTCCAGTCCTGCTGCTTGTGAAGCCCAGGTGGGTGTGCATGGCTTTCTGAAGCCTGCGGAGACTTCTTTAATGGAGTCCAACAAGATTAGCTGCCTTTACCCAGTACATGACTCTGTGAAAAAAAACCAAATAAATCACTAACAGTCTCCTAATAGACTTAGCTCTTTCCTGTTCTGAATGAATATTGTTTGGATTAAGCTCCACAATGGACAGCTCTGATATTGACACAGTGATATGTTGCTTTTTAATGCTGTTTGAAATATTCGCAAATTTTTGAGGATGCTGCCTGTTGTCCCCTAGTAAGAGGTGTGAAAGGCATTTTGCTGGGGAGCTTACAACATATTTCCTGGAACAATTTACACCTGATCATGCTCTCTAGCTGCATCGTTGGAGTTGAACGGGGACTTCGAGTCCTCTCATTTCCTGTGAGTAACACAATACGTATCTCCTCCAAGCTCGGTGTTAGTGGATTTATTATATATTATGTGATCTATTGCTGCTTCAGCCGTAACTTGGTCATGTCTAGTTAAGCAGCCAGGTTGCATCAAAAGGCTGTACTCGGTGCGCATGTTTACGTATGCTTACTCTGGGGTTAGTATTTCTACATTATAATGTGAGTTTGCAGAAAAATTTTGTAAAGAGGTAAAGAGTTGTTTTTGACTTCTTTTTCTATATAAACTCAATTTTGAGTATGTTACAAGATACCGGGGTTGAAAGCTGAATGCGACTTACTTGCACATCTGAAGCAGCCTAAGAACTACAGGCTGTCAATTGTCTACTTCTGTTAGCACTTTATTTTTTTTTTTTTCAGCGTAAGTAGTGTTCAACACTCCTTTCTCTTATGTTCTTCCCAGTCCTCTTCTCCATTCCAGATACTCTGCACACGTTGCAGCATCTTAGTAGCTCTGAAATTGGGAAGAGCAAGAATCAAATTCTTGAATGCATGAAACTGTCAAAACTTGCTGTTGGGCAACACCAGGGAGGAGTGTGGAAGCAGAAGTTACACCAGGCATTGCTTCGGGCAGTGTAAGATTTGCTGAACATATCGTTACATTGGCATTGCTGATCCATCCAGTTCAGCACTGCTTTCCATCAGAGCTCTGGAAACTGTCCCTTCCATTTCATTGCTCCAGGAACCTGCTCAGTTTGCTCACTGAAATACCTGCCTTGAATTATGTTAGCTTTTCAGCTCAGTGCTAAGTAACTGCACATGGTCTGCGTCTTTACTAGTGATCAATGATCCCAACAAGTCAGTGTGCCTTCTGGAATGGAAAGAGTCTAAATAATCCAATTAAACCCGAGAAAAAAAAAATGGGTCAGCACGTTGCCTGTTAAAGCGACCACGTTTCTGGAGCTAGGCATGAGGGAGATGCATGCTGCAAAGGATCCAGGGTGAAACTATGGCACAGGATTTTGTCATGCCAGAACAAGAGGTCTGAGAGTCCCATTTAAATTAAAAATAAATAAATAAATAAATAATAAACCAAATGAACAAGCCTGTAAAACAAGCGCTTCCAGATGTGCAGTTGAGACGGTAAGCCAGTTCTCTGAGGCTAGATATGGTAAGCTCTTGTTTTGCAGCAGTTGTGGATGATCTGATATTCTTGCACCTTTTTTACAAATCTGGATGTCATGTGGTGTTTCTCCCATGCTGGTGATGTAAATGAAGTACACATTTTCTATCACAGAAAAGCAAGTGCCTTTCCCCATGACACACACACATGAGGCAGTCTACAACAGAGGTCTGAGCTCACCTTCTATTTGAAGGTTGTGTAGCTCTTCAGCTGAGGGTCTCTTCCTTTCCTCCAATGCTGTCTATCTGCAGTGATCCAAATTACTTCAATGATTTGCAGAAACTTGCTGAAGGCAAAGATAACTTCGAATTTACTTTCAAAGATCTTGTGTTGCAGTGAGCTTTGGTCCTTGAGACACGATCTGTTTGCTCCCACTTAGTAACCTAATGTAACCCCAGTCTCTGCAGCACGTACCCTGCGATTTCACAGGTCTTATTAATTTTTATTTATGTCATTTTTTCAGAGTGCTTTGACAGGCTTTTCTTTAGTATTTTGTTGGCAAGAAATACATTTTTTCTTAGTCTGTGTCCTTTTGCATGTGTTTTTATTACGAGTGGCATAATGCTGAAGCAGAAATCAAAGCTTTTGATTATGACACAGATTGGTATTTTTCTTGTGGGAACTATGGATCTTTATTAATGCACATCTGAAATCAGCAAGATCCATAAGATCCAAAAGACCAAAATCTGTGCTTGTTTTCTCAAAGAGGTTTTGGGGGAAATGTGTCACAAAGCCTGATAAGTTGTTGGTGGCTGTTTTGGGTGCTTATCCAAAAAACCTGCTAAATAAAAATGGTTGCTATTTTGGACAGCAATAGCACTGCAATTGGCAATCAATGACTGACTTCAGAAGTTTTATGCCACACTCAGCTGAATCAGTGCAGATGTTTGAGATTTTATTATTTCTTTTTTTTTTTTTTTTTAAT
>VXAV01000122.1:98664-109323 GCA_013399715.1 Alectura lathami
AAATCTCAATATGCCTCGTTTGCAGTAGTCTCAGGAAGCAATTAATGCTAATAGTCATGCAGGCTTAAAGTTAGAATATTATAAATTCCATCCTGGGTGCCAGATTGCAGAGGCAAATTTTGAACTGATTTATACTTTTAAAAGTGATATTTATTGAAACTGAGATATCCAAAGAAGTGAATTGAAATATATAATNAGCTGTCTTCTCCACTGCCATGATGTGTGTCACATCTAAAACCTAATTGTCCAAAGGTGCTTACTTTTGGAGCAGGAGTGAACTGACAAGTACTAGCCACAGTGCTAAAACTTTGTAATCATTAAATATAATGTCAGTAGCTGTTGCTAAGTGACACAGATTCTCTCATTACACATATATTGCCCTAAATAATTTACAATGCCTCTTTACTGCTTCTTTTACCTTAAAAGACATGTTCTTACTAACAGTGACATACCAAGGATGAAGGACTTGTACTTGAGTTGTGAGCTGCGGTAACGATGCTACTGAGTTAGGATTAAATTAGTCAGGGATACAGTAAAGGATCCAGCACTTGGTGTAGATCCTGGGTGGTTCTCAGCTATGTAAAGAAGCATTAGTCAAACAAGGGGGGAGGTCTGGAAGGGATTTTTGCACCCCTTGAACAAATATGTGGAAGCAAGCCTGCCATATGAAAGTCTGTGATGACAAGGATATCTTTTCATGAGGGGAAAATTATTAGCAAAGAGGTGAAGTGTGCAGTTCGGAAGATTAAGAAATAAAGAAGGAAAACAACAACCCTTTAGAAACTTCTGCTTTGCTTACACGCTTTAAGCAAGGACATTTGATGTGCTACAGCCTCAGAAGCCAAGTACTTGTACATTTTTCTGTAAAGGCCTCAGAAGCCAAGTACTTGTATATTTTTCTGTAAAGTTATCAGTCATTCTATATTCCTTAGTGCCAAGTTGTTATTTTCTGTGATTGCCTTCAACCCATCAAAAGATCTGCATGATCTGTTAGAGCTGCATGAGAAGATCAAATTGTATTTAAAAGGTGAGGAGAAGCAACACTCTTTGGCAAGATGAAATGATTTTTAAGCCAAAAGGTGAGATCACGCCTGCATGAGTTTGCAACAGAGAGATTAGTTTTAAAGTTCTAAAAAAGGATTTCAGAAGTTTTTCTTCTAAATGCCACAAAAACTCCATTTAAGACTTACTTTACAGCTTCATTACATCACTTGGACATTTAAAGGAAGACTAGACAAAATTCTGAGCAACTGACTGCATTTCAAGCGAATAACAGCAGGAATCATTCCAAGAACAAATATCTAAATCATGATGTTGCTGCAAGATTTTCACACAGAGAGACATTTTGGTGTCCAAAGTATACACACACACACATGCTGGGAGCTCTGGCACACTCTCCTCTTCCCTATTCTTGTTTCTCCCCCAAGACACACACACTTTCAGTATGTGCAGACTGAGAGTGCCTGTGTTCTATATGCACTGCCTTTCTTCCCAGCCTCACATCACAGTTCGTACAGCTGTAGTGAGAAGCTCCCATATGGCTCCCAAACATCTACATAGCATTAGGTTCTGGAGATTCTGAACTTTAAGAATTTTTCCACTATTCCAGAGAGCATAACCCACATGAGTAACTTGGAGCTAAGAAAATGTAAATCTATCTCCATCATATAAATTAATTTCCTGTTCAACGGCAGTTTTGCAAAGGCAGATCCACAGTGAAAGCTCATATGTCCTCATAACACACTAAATCCGCGTGTCGCATACTCCTACACACAACACAGGAAACATAGATTTCAACTTATGATGCAACCACTGGTCTGTTGGCCTTCAAAAAGTCACTTTTCCGTCTTCTCCCTTCCTGGAATTAAAAAGCTTGATATACACTGGCAAAATGAACTGAGTTCAACATTCACTGAAAGGCAAAGTTCACTGGCATACACCAGCCTTGATTTTAAAACACACGCACATACAAAGTTTTCTTAGAGAAAAAAAAAAAATCAGTTAAAGATAATACAACTTGACACCTTCTCACAGACGCTAATTTTCTCAAACTATTTCATTTTATTTCATTCACACTTACAAATAATAGCACATTTTACTCCTAAGTAGACACCTGTCTATGATTTATGGAAGTGGAAGAGTGCCTGTGGAGAGGAGCTGAAAAGTCATGCAACTAAACTTTACTTTCAACATTTTCTTCTGTCCAGAAATCTCAAAATGTACCTTTAACAACTACTTATTTTGCTATTTCCAAATGGCAAAAAAAAAAAAAAAAAAAAAAAAAATGCCCTCATCAACTTCAATGGAAATATTATGAAAATGAATTTGTTTCTGTTTTGGCATTCTTTCTACAAATTATGTAAACTGGTTTATCTGTAAGGTGAAAGTGTTATTCCTGAGGAGTTTCTTCTAGTATATTAAGGGAGAGAAAAGTAAAAACTGAGACCTAAGATTCAATATTTTTTGCATAAAAAGCAAGAAGTAATGGTGATGAAACTGTGTTGGCTGCAAGATATGAAAACAAATGAGAATATTTTTCACTAGAAAGTATTTTTTTCAGCAATGTTGAAGCATTTTGAGAAACCGATATCCGTAATCAGCAAGAAAAAATAAGCTGAAGCTTTACCTGGCCTGATTAAGGGAACTCAGCACACAACACAGTTACGCATACTGATGACCATTTCTCCCTTTCTTGAAAAGGAAACTTCCATATATATGTATGTATGTATCTATCTAGTAATGCAGGCAGGTAGAGCACTGCACAGGCCAAGAAGCTTGTGGGTGCTTTCACAGGCTCTCAGCGTATCGATTACCACTGTTCTGAGAGGACAACACGTTGTATGGTAGTACCCAGCAATCATCTCCATTACTTTGAAAATCGGAAATGGATGGCAATCATAATAATGTCCTGAAATGTCTTCATTCTGTAGTTGTATGGTATAGTAGAGACAAGGCTTGCAAGTACATGTAATACCTCTGATATTTTCAGTTGGTATAACTGGAAAAAGTAAGCAAACTTCCTCCCAGCGTACGCAGAAGTAGATATCTTAAAGAAAAGTTGTTCAGGAGTAGTATCAGATTGGCGAATCATATTTTCAGACATGATCTTCATAAGAAAGAATAGGAATGTAAGGTTTTCAAGGATTTTTTTGAGAAATTCAAGGAATTTCTGATTACTATTTATTGTTGATGTGCTGTCTTCACAAGTTAAGGATGATTTCACTTGTATTAATCTACAAATAATTCCCTACCTCGTCTTTTCCCACCTACTGGTAACATAATTAATGATATAAGCTTGATTTCTCCTCGGCCACAACTGTTGCAATTTGCATATGAAGCAACATTTCTGTAAAAAAAATTTAATGATGACTTTCAGCATTATTCCATAAGAAATGAGAATAATGGAATAAAATAGATTTTTAAAGAATCATAGTATGGTTTGGTTTGGAAGGGACTTTAAAGCTCATCTAGTCCCACCCCCCTGCCGTGGGCTGGTTGCCACCCGCTGGATCAGGCTGCCCAGGGTCCACCCGGCCTGGCCTTGAGGGATGGGGCACCCACAGATGCTCTGGGCAACCAGGGTCTCACCACCCTCTGAGTAAAGAATTTCTTCCTAACACCTAACCTAAATCTCTCCTCTTTCAGTTTAAAGCTGTTACCCCTTGTTCTTGTAAAAAATCCCTGTTCTGCTGTCCTGTACCTTTTAGGTAATGGAAGACTGCAGTGAATTCTCCCCAGAGCCTCCTCCAGACTGAAAAAGCCCAGCCCCCTCAGCCTGTCTTCACAGGAGAGGTGCTCCAGCCTCTGTGCATCCCCTTGGCCTCCTCTGGACCTGCTCCAACAGGTCCATGACCTTCTTATGCTGGGGGCTGAATGCAGCTGAACGCTGTAATGTGTAACAACATGTTATATTTCATTGGGTTCAAAGCAAAATTAAAGTTTGCTTGAAGTAATACAAACTCATAATAAATACCAAGAATTATTTCATCTCAATAGTCAGTTGGACATTCAGAATATTTAGGGAGCCAGTTTTTCTTAAAAAAACCTTTCCATTAAAAAGAAAATCACCAGATTTCTTGCCAAAAAGAAATACAGCAAGCCAATAAATACAGCATAGCATTTCTGCTGAACACTAAAGCCCTTTGTTCTTCTGTGTTTCACTCCTCTTGTAATTTAATATACAAAATGGAAAAAAATGGTTGTGGTATGCTATCAAGTATGGAGAAAATACCATTTCTGCTGAAATCAATAAGAGATTTTCCAGCGCTATTAATGGGGCAAACATTTCACCTATTGAACTACAGGCACAGGCTGACACATTTCTCAGTCACTTTTCCTTCTGGACCAGAAGTCCCGTGAAACTATTTTCTTATTCAATATCTGCCTGGTTATACCTATTTTATGCTTATTCCTCATTCAGATTTCATTCCCAATGGTTTATTATGGTTTTAAAGCACAGAGTCCAAAGGCAATAACTACATGTTATGGAATTATGGCACTTGAAACTGGCTGTGGGCCTGGTTCTCTGAATACATCATGTATGTATAAAGAGTTTTCAGTGCAATTCAGAGTAAATAGTAGTGTCAGAGAGAATGGGAGGAATCAACTACAGTGGACATAAACTCTACCAAGAGCTTTGGCTAATTCATTATACTTTCACATCACATCTCAAAGCAGCTATACTTCCATTTAGCCTTGGTCAGAGCAGCATTTTTTCACATTCTTGATGGAATCCATTTTATTACAGCACTTGACCTCTCTTTCCTTCTCAGGAGATGCTTAATTCTCGATATAAGGATGGGAATGCTTAGCCACTTGGGAGACAGAAAAGTGACTTCTATTGCAGAATGTGACTGGTAAAATGAGAACCCTGGTTAAATGGGAATTTTGAGGCGATGTGGAGGTGGGCAGGTGGAGTTCAGATATTGTAAAGCTATTAAAGCAATGTCAGCAACAACATGCCCTAGGAAAAAAAAAAAAAAAAGACAGATTCAAAGATCATATGCTGGATAATTGTGATCTTTCAGGAATGTATTTAGATATGTGCTTCTGCTGCAAAATCACTATGAAATACATTTAAGCTGCATGTTTTATGTGCCATTCTGAATGATTTTCTAAATTAAGGTATTTTTTTCTGGTTTCCTAAGATGATATTTAATTATGTGAAATGCTTCCATTTATTTACTAAAACCTCATAACTGCAGTGGGATGGTGGGATTTGCTACTGCTCCCAATCCAGTATTTCATTCAATTCACTGAGCACCAGATTCTGCCTGCCACTTACACAGGAGAGTGATGGATGATGGAGATCTGAGCAGAGAGAAGAGGGAACCCCCAGTCAAAGCTGCTTTGTAGGAGAAAGGGAGCCCGAACACAGGAAGAAAGGGCTTACTTCTGCTCCACAAATGCTCAATTCAATTAAAGGGTGACAACCGAGGAGAGGCTAGACCACCATCAGTAAGCAGCAGCAGGAAAAACAAAAGCTTTGAGCAGGAGACGGGGCAAGGTGACCACTTGAGGTCCTTCCTACCATCCTATAATCCCCTGTTTATTCTGAAAGGGTGCTGTAATGAACTGCTTTTTTCATGACAGCACACTCAATGCCAACAGCATGAAAGCTACAGTGTGTGACAGTGCAGGAAAAGTTCCTACTCCACTAGAGGGGATGTGACTCTAGGTATAGTTTACACCAGGTGCATATCTAACTTTTTCAGCTGTGGGTTGTCCAAAAGATGCCAGGTAGGTAAAATATCTTCCATGCTTGCCATTAGCACCAACAACCCTACAATTGCATGTGCCTGCCACTGGTTTCAGTAGCTGTATGTTTTAGAATTGGAGCCACGGTAGACGTCCTGTTAAAATATTCCTTTCCTCTGTAAGAAAATAATACTTGCAAGTTGGAAAGAATTTGGAATGATTGCTCACTACATTTGTGCCTACTTGCTTTTGATGCTGTACAATTACTTGGGAGATCAATCTCACCTTTATTGATAGTGATTTCCTGACTGGTTTCCACACAACCTACATATATGGGTCAGATCAAGAGAATGTTTACACCAAGCTGAAAACACTCATGCAAATTTTATGTTCACAGAATAGCTTGGGAAAAGAGAGAAAGAGCTGCTCTTCACAACAAAAATACCCATGATTCAAAGGAATTCAAAATGAATGATCATATGGCTAACAGCCCTGTGTTCTCTCACTGTGACCTCACCCATCTTTCTTGTCTTTGAGTCACTGCTTGATGGCTTCTGTCTGCTGTTAGTCTCCCTTTACATGCTGCAAATATTCACATTCATATATGTGCTTAGGGGCTGGGAGTGTAAAATACTCAGGCAAAGTGATGGTTGACACTATTTCTTGTGATTAACATACAGGAGAAGATGTCATTTACCACGGATGCACATGTAAGAGGAAGTTGCTTACCCTCCGCCTTCGTTAGGCTTGCAGTGATTTCACTAAGTTTTCCTTTCTGTAAAACATATTTTGACTTGCATAAATAAGAGTACTGTCTCCTCTGAAGGTGATTATCACAGCAGCTAATTGTTCAACAGGGAGAAATAAGCAATGTAGCAGTAAAATGTTTTTCTGTTCCTAAACAGTGTATAAATATTAGGCGTAAAAGCACTCGGCCTACATGATAGGAGCAAGCAGGCTGCTCCTTGTTTTCTGTCCCTCTGGCTCTTCCTGGTTAACCTGTAAACAATCTCAGTCCCCAGCCAAGGCTCACCAGCACCAGCCCAACTCCTATGCCAGGGCTAGAGCACAGACACTGCTTCGAGCCAAGCCACGAGCACTCTGTGCATGCTGGGGAGCACAGTACACAAGAGCTGGGAAAAATGCTTCCTCAGGGGAGAAAAACAGAGATGAGAAAGTTGGTAAAGCCAGAAGACATGCTGGATTTGAAAGAAAGAGACCAAAGACAATACGAAGAATCCTTTGTATCCAACTGCCTGTCCTGTTGCCAAGTTCATATTGCAGGAGGAATGAAAGGTACTGATCGTGAGAATTATTGTCTTCGATAAAGGGCAAGAGAAAGCCACAGGTAATATTTAAGGCACATAAAATTATTCTCAGCCCTGGAAGCCACAGACTGAACCACAGAAGAACTGTTGACTTTAGAAAAAACATATAATACGAGTGTAATTTTTTCTCTCATAAATGAAAAGATGTCATTGGAAATGTCCTCATTATGCTCAGAGAAAACCCTTTGCACAGCCTTTCATCCAAAATAAATTGAGTATTATTAGTACTGTTACTGAGGAATTACTCAAAAAATAGAAACCAAAACATCTGCTTACATCTATAAGATGCATATAGCACACTCCTAATGCCTTATTTTTCATGAATGCTGCATATGCTATTTGTTATTTCATTTCTTTAAGTTAATTAGCTGACTAAATCTCTCCACACATTGGTCAGATAATATAAAATAATAAAGGACTGGAGCTACGTGAGCAGAAATGGATGAATCACTAATGGAAACTTGCTGACTGCAATGTAGATGAATTTTGACCAGACACATACAAGGGGATATTTCAGAAAGAAAAAATTTCAGTGGTAGAAATGTTCTTCAAACAAATAGATTTTTCTTTCTTTTTACTATTTCTTGATCATTCTGTATAAATGCAGTCAAAAACTGATGACTATATATCATTAAATTTACTCGTTGTGATTCTAGGTTTTCAATATTAATAATACAAAGGAAGAACATTTTCTAAACAGACTGCATCTAAGTCCAAGTTTCCCTGCAGTTCGAGTGTAGCGGATAGACCCCCACAGCAGGGAAGTCTGGACCATAAAGAAGAATGCAAAATACAATTCTTATTATATGACTTGCAGGAATTCAGTGAAGAAACTCACTTCTCCTCAGTCTTAAAGTGAGAATTGTTCGTAAAGAAGCACAGAGAACTTCTGATAGTTGTTAGCTACGTTGCCTCCCCTGTTTGAATAAACTCAGATTTCAGGTCAGCATTCTGGACTGTTTGAATTGTTTCCTACCTGTAGTGCAGACATCAGGAAAAGCAAATCACAGTGTACTCTATCAGTTGATATCAATTTGTGTCAAAGTCAGAAACTTCACAAAGTGTCTATGGCTTTCCACCATAAAGCCCTGTTATAAGGGCTCCTAGGTCACCCATATGCTTTTAAACATCTCTTGGGTGAGATCTTGGGAAATCTGCTATTGACTGCAGTACAAACAGGATTCTACACCTTGTTTTATGATGTCAGCTTTTATCTTTTCTGTTTTCATCCATAGCTTGACTAAAAAATGTCAATATCTCCCAATTCTGACAGCTTCTTACTGACACTTACATTGAATATAAATCACTGAGCCCAAGTGCCTAAACTGCAGATGGAGAAAACGGGAGAAAAAGCTTTTATCCAATTGAGAAAATAGTTGGTTTTGCTCAATATCGGAAGACCACCACAGGTCAGAGGATTCTTCTTTGTTCTGCTTTACCTCATTTTACAATGATATGATTTCAGATAAAATATATAGATTGCCTTGACAGATGTGAAGAGAAAGAAAAGTCATCTCTGAAGACAATAAGCTCATTCCATTATTTCAGTAGAAATAAGAAAATCACATCTACCTTACCTGAGGAACTGAACAGTTCCAAAGACCCTGTGAAAGACTTTAGGCCATCTAAGTCCTCAGACTTAAAGACTGATGATCTAGTATTAGAGATAAAATTGAATCGGGAATAATCTGAACATTTCATCCAAATCCATGCATACCTGTTTGTACTTGTGGACCTCTTTTAGTCTGACATAAATCTCTCAGAAATAGTCTTTGAGCGTGATGCTTTTAGAGCAGGTCCATCTGGTACATTAAGCTGACGTGGTATGGGCATAAGGAAAAAGAAATAAATTGTTCATGAAAAGGAATGATTTAACTTGAACAACTGACAGCCTACTCTCCTATAAAACCACTTGGGGTTAAAGATCAGAACCTTCAGGGAAGACCTCTGTTTCTTTTCAGCATTAGGAAAGGAGTGGGTTATCTTTGTCCAAATGTCTTCTCATTTGAGGAAAACAGGAGAAGGAAAGAAGTACTTCAGAAATTAGATTGCTGACCTTGGACTTTCTCATTATTTATTAAAAGCTCAGAATTGTCTGAAAATTGAGGGTGACATCTTCGTTTATTCTCCCTTCAGCAGAGACAGAAAAAAGCATGCACATTTTACAAACGTTTGGAGAAGAGAATTTTCTTTGTAACATAGCTGCAGCTCTGTAAGAAGGCAAATATGTTGATACTTTTCCCCTCTGTATTTTGTGTTCAAAACAGCGCAGACAGGCACAGCATTTTCAGCAGTATTACTAGTTGGATAAAATGGAATTCCTATGAAATCAAAAGTCAAGAGAGACATTTTGTTACATAAACAAAAAGTTAGTTCTTCCAGAGGATGTGTTGTGGAAGGAGCAGGATTTATCAACATTTGCAGGACAGTATGCAAGTTTCCGTAGTTCAGGCTGAGGTGACGTTAACAGTTACATTCATGATTATGACAGTCTGTTTTACAGCAATAGTAAAATATGGTCTGGTACTCCAACAGATCAAATGTCAGACATTCATTTTAATTTCCAACAGCAGAGAAAGATAATTCATCTTTCTCAGAGTGAAGTTATGGAAGATGATTAGGCATAAAGCTGACTCAGAACCACTGTCTTAGAAGCTCAATCAACTTAACTTCACTTGTATTTTTAGCCAGGAACATCAGGGTTTTTTTTAAAAAAAATCCTCCCTAGAAATCTGGAATCTGTGGACTAATAATAGGCCTGCTTGCAGTTTTATACTAACAGCTTACAGAGAGACAGTTACTAAGTAAGCTTCTCCCAGGAACTGTAAGAAAAGAGCCTATGAACTTCAAGACAACATGTTCTTATGCATAATGCCCCTCCACATCCCATTACCCCAACTTTCTTAAAAATCTTACTTCATGCAGTACGTTATTAGAGAACTCCCATCTTTAGATAGCTCACATGTTCAGATAACCCACTCAAAATCACAAGCAGAGTGAAAGTGACTCAGGGACGGATGTGATTTTGAAAGAGAGATGACTGGTTTTGGAGGCGGAAGAGGGAGAATTTTTGAGGGAATGCAGCAGTGGAAAAAGGATTACTGAAGGCAGGAGGGCATGGAGGCTCTGTTGCATTCTCCTCTTTTCTTGCTTGTACATGTGCATTACCCACATGGCTACTCTCTCTGAATCTCTTTCAAACTCATGAAAAGAGAAAATAAACAAACAAAAAACCCTTCCTTTGTGTCGTGTTCACATTCTTGTTTAAAGAAGTTGAGTTCATTCATCTGTTTCACACATTTTGAACCTAGAAGCAGAAATGCTTAAAAAATGCCCCTTTTTGGCTCAGATGCTTTTCATTCAAACATATATGTATTTTCTTTTAATTGCAAAAAAAATATAACAGAGTCTGTTAGACTGGCAACTGATCTATTATTTGCTGAGTGTCTGGGAGGCACAAGCATGTTTGAGCTCATAAAAATCCTCTGTCAGTAGGAACTCTAATTCCTGTTGGTGTCACCTTGCTAGTGCCATGGATCTGAACATGTGGTACAATGTTGCAACATGCAAGAAAAATTTTAAACCCAGAACCTAAAGCCAAATCCCATTTCCTGTAGCAGTTTGAAGTCCCAAT
>VXAV01000122.1:109356-122126 GCA_013399715.1 Alectura lathami
CAGGTGCTGACAATAAACATAGCTGCAGCGAGCTGTTCATTTAAAGATCCCAACTCTAAACATGCCCCACTGGGCTTCATAAAAATCACTGTCTTGTCCCTCCAGTTGCTCATTAGGCTCCTACTCAACTTACTCGCGTTTGTTGTCACTTCACAAATGAACACCTCTCCCCATGATACTACTACTGCTGCCGATCCCTACTCTGCACCCAACACCGCTGTTTGTCTTGAAAGTAGGTTTTGGAAGCTGGAGAAGGGCACTGGGAGGGGTGGGTCTGTGTAAATTCTTCATGTTCCCTTAGCTGGAGCCAGTGTTTTTGAAGAACAGGCACTGCTGAGTGCAAGGACAGTGATTTCCATCTACCTCTCCTTCGCTGATTCTTTTGGCAAAGTTCAGTACAACAACTAAATGATAAAAATTCTGCCTCAAAGATAATGTAACGATACATGAAGCAAAATGTGAAGTGAGGCATGTTTCCTGCTTACTACTGAGGAAATGAAATAACTGAGAGTAACAACAAGTTCCCTTGATTTGTATGGCAGGAATGCTGCAGACTTTCGACCCCATTTTCTGTCTGTGTGATGAAACGTGTTTGTGAGCATGGGGAACTTTGGTCTAAGACCAGTTGCTGGAGCTTGATCCAGAGAACGTTGAGACAGTAGAAACGGAAACCTGCTTCCATTTCCTGTTCCATTTCCTGTTTCCAATCCCAATTTTATGATTCATAATCTCTCTTCTCCACTATTTCTCCCACTGCAAAATCAAAAAGACACCTGTTCCAGGACATCCTGTAAACCCCATAAAAAACCTGCAGATTTAGTTTGATTGCACAGTCCTTGGAGTATAAAAGCACCTACCAGTTCCCGAGCCATCCTCCTAATGTAGGTACCACTCACATTACCTTCCAAAATGCTTTGCAGAGCCACAAGAATAAAGCCAATCCACAGCAGGCTTTGCAGAGCCATAAGAATAAAGCCAATCCACAACAGCAGCTGATGATCCCGAGGCCCTGAACATCATCAAGATCAAACTGATGCATAACACATGAGTATTTCATGTATTCATTTATAGGCTTGATGGATGTCTCAATTTAGTTGTCAGGTGTGGTAATTTAAACTACAGCTCTAGCCAAAAGACAATGTCTTCTTTTTCTCATTATTCTACCAGAAATATAAATACACATAGAAATGAATATTGTAGTAGATATAACCTACAGATAGGAAGAAGTAATATTCTAAAACAAAAATCAATCCATAGCTTATATGATGAGTATTTGCAACTAGCACTCAATGATATTCCAGATAACAGCCATCTGAAGTGACTTTCTGTACTCTGTACTTTGAGACTGCCCATAAAACATGCAGTTCATATTGTACCATGTTTAATTTGATGCACATGTTTGTCAATCTATTACCTGGCAGGAGTGCACTTTACTGAATGAAATATAAAATCAGGGCTTTTATTTTGTCAGTGCTCTCAACATTTCAACATTCGTTTTTTTTTGACCTTCATATGCCTGTTTCATGAATGAGTATTTACATATATACACGATTTACCTTAAAATTTTATATCAACTTTACCTTTCCTATCAACAGGTCTAAAAACAAACAACAAAATAAAATGAGAGCCATAGGTCACTTGTTCTCCTCTGATATTTTCACCACTGCACTGCCACTTCTTCCTACACTTTTCTAAAGAAATTCATGGCTGCATTTATGCCTACACACACGCAAGTATACTTACAGAGATTTGCAGGCAAGCAAACATGGGAATTCACATCTCCCAGATTAGAAATAAATATGGTTTCTTAAAGTTAAGCCCTATACCTATCACCAAGCAGATTTGTCCGCAGTCTTTAGGTACAGCTACAGCAATCAAAAGATTCTGTTTTTCCTATTTAGTGCTGACAGTATTTTAGCTTTTATCTTAGTCTAGATTAATTGCATTTTTGTCTTTGTGTAGTCAGAATTGGAGGGCTTTTTTTTATATATACAACTCCACAAACAAATCTGTCTATTCTCTTCTGCTCACCTCCACCACACACACTTTTTCCATGTATGGAATGTGATCCTTGCGCCTTTTGCAGGTAAATGAGTTACATCCACGGCACAGAATGTTTTGCATTTCAGAAAAAGGAGAGAAAAGAAACACCCCACTGTTTTGTTCTTGCAAGCCACCTTAACAGATTTACTGAGAAGGACAAGGCAGTCCATCTTGAAGGCTATAATGCTATTTCACTTTGACAACTGTTCTAAGGTAATGGTATCTATCATTAACAATGTCATTAGTGACCACTTTCAGTCCATTGCTCTCTGTGTCTAGGCTGCCTATAAAGATCTCGTTTTAGACACTTAGCTCTGTGCATATGCCCTTTCATGACACAGTACTCTGGGGAAAAAAAAAAAAAAAAAAAAGAAAAACACATTATGACTGATTATACTATAATCATTTATTGTCATTTTTAAAAAGTGTAGGATTTCAAATAAAAAAATAAGCTTAAAAATGTCAAGGTTTTCAACCATTAATTGATACAACATCCAGCAACTCCTAATTAAACTACAGTAGCCAAGCACTAGACATGTAAAATAAGAAATCAAAGGGAACAGCTGGAAAAGTGTAAGCTGCTTTAAGTGAAACCTTGTTTATCCTTTTGCATTGTTTAACTGACTTTAAAAATGTGCAAAGGATAATCACAAAAGTGGCAATCTTAGGTTCATCCCAAAAAAGACCAAATATGCAAGATCAGGTCTTAAAATTCAACCTTATTTTGCAGATATCATGCTATGTAAGCTCATGAGTCTTGCATTACTCAATAAGCTACTTCTGTCCCATAATCTATGACAATATCCCGAAATAAGCTCCTACCAATATTAGCAAAGCTGCCTGTCCTCATGGAGATTTAAAGTAGAATCATGAAGACTACGCCGCTTAATATTTCACCTCTATCTCAAATTTTTTTTGGCTAGCTGAAGATTCTGAAATTAAACCAGCATATCTTGGTATCGATAGCTCACAGATTTCACCTGAATTGTTCACAGATGCTGGAGGAAAACTATGCCTTTCCTCTGGGTGCAATTGCTTTTGGGAGCAAAAGGCCCTATTCTGCCCATTCATTTCATTAGCACCATTTTGTATATGGTTTTTATGGGTTTTGAGTTTCAAAACAGTCTGTAATAAGTGTTTTTTTTTTTTTTTTTTTTTCTTCTCTCTTGCTGAAAGGCTCTAAGGTGGTCAGCTAAATTTGAAAGAGAAGATGAATGAGACAGATGATGCGAGACTGCTAAGAACAATTGAGGTATCCAGTGGAACGTTATGCTAAGAGAAATATAGCTAACACGAAGTTAAAATGAACATTTTGTGTGTTTGTATTTTTACAGAGAAAGTTTGAAGGGGTAGCAAATGCTAATAAAATGAAAATAGGGAATGGCATGCAAGTCAACTTATCTTCTATAGGGAGATGGAAATTTTAGAGCATGTTCAGTTGAAACAGGACTGAAAACAGGTATCTTTAAACTAATTTAAAATAAAAAATCGAACAAGTAAAAAATCCAAAGTGTAATGATATTGGTATCCCTGCATAGAGTAGCATCCTTGTTATTCTAGACTTAACGTATTTCCAGAAAATGTAAAAGCTATGAGGATGAACTTCAGTCTACATCAGTGTTACTTTTCCTGTAGATTAGATACAAGCTGATTTTATTCTGGCAATACAAATTTAAAATGATAAACTTACACAATTACTGAGACATATCCATGCATTCATATAGGCAGTTACTTGGCCTGTTAGGTACTTGTAGCCCAGTAAGTTTGTCATTTTGCTGTGTCCCTATGCTCAAAAATAAACCCATTCTGTTATGGGCCAAAAACAGGGTTTATTAAAGCTTAATGGGATCTTTGCATTGGCTTCACTGGGCTTTTGACAAGGCCCATTAAACGTGAAATCTGAATCAGCAACAAAATTTGAACAAAGATCAAAACCCTCCTCACACTCTGGAGATAAAAATTCTGCTACATGTGCCATCAAAACAATTGGGCTGATGTCATGCAGGCTCACCTCTCTCATCTTTGATTTCTGATGCTTGATTGTGGCTGAAACTAGTCTGCATGTGTGTGTACACACAAAGAATAGGCCTTTTGTTTCCAAATATTAATGTTGTTGCCAAAATATGGAAAAAAATAACTGACAGAAAACAGAGCATTTCAGAAATTATTAATGGAAAATAACACAAATCACTCAATATTACTTTTGGTATTTTTGTTAGTCTTTTTCTGAATTTTAATTCATTCTGTACCATCCCTCTGTTAAGATCTGTTGTTCATATACTGGCAGAGCACAATCCTGCAGACAGAAGGTAAAGGAAGTGAGGAGAGGAAGTGAATTCCCTGCTGTACTTTGCAGGTGCTCAGCTTGAAACTGGGATAATTTTGGCAAATAAATGGCCACTGAGCATTGACCAGATGCCTATCCAGTGGTTTTGGGCATATCAACCCATACCCACAGTTAAACCCAGCAAAAACACAACAGGGGTTTTAAATTCTCAATCAATGCTATACCAGAGCACAAATTACAACTCCGAATTTTTAAACAGAGAAATTCAGAGTGTGATAAATTAAGATAAAAGTCCCTGTTGTCTGGTTCTTGGCCTCACTTGGGCAGGGCATTGTCCAGGAGCAGACCAGATAACAGCACCATGGCAGACCATTCTTAAACAACAGGTCATGGCAATTACAATGATAAAGATTACTCCACTCCATGTACCAGCCCTGCTGGTAAATGGCTTATTTTTAAGAACTTCAGGAGAGAGGGATGGGTGAATACCCTGATCACCTGTCCCCCAACTCAGCCTGCTTTCTGAGAGCCAACAGTTCATAATTAGAAATTTAGGGTGTAAGTAGCTAAGGAAATCAAAAGTAAGGCACTCAGATTAATGAGCAAAGACATATACACATGCATGCAGCAACGTGTACATGCATACATGACAGCAATACACCAACCTAATGCTGATAGCATTTTTCTTGCTCTAGTTTTGATCCATTTGAAAGTAAGAAATAATCATAAGAGAACAGATTTCTGTTTGTGCTGAATAGTTCTAAAGCTTGGGTAGACCATATAATACTGTTGACATGTTCAGCTGCTTATTCAAACTTTTTGTTGGCTATCCAAGTTTTTCCTCTGAACCAGGGCTGATTGCATACTTCAAAATGGTGTTTGCAAACATTCTTCTGCATTCTGAGCAGCTGCTCCATTCATTCATGTTTTTGCTGCTTTTTATTTACTATTCATGAACATCTGGACTATTAAGATTCCGCATGAATGTCTGAAGAACTGCCATTCCCTATACTGATACCTGCATAGCCATTGTGAAGAGGTAAGCATTCAGAGCAAAACAAAATTTTTAAGCATTTGTTAGTGGTAAGTTTTTTCCTCTATGCCTGAATGCTTTACTTGACCAATTGGGAAGAAAAAAAACCATCACATGATTTGAATTGCAAAGCACAAACTATAAAAGCACACAGTTGATGAGTGGTTCATGTATATCACACAGGCTAAAATTTATCAGCATAAGCTTTTCATCAAAGACTCACTAAAACCAAATTAATCACTACAAGAAGCAAGAGAAAAAAGGGTTAAATCTCTGGTCTGTTTATTCACAGAATGTATTTCATATATCCTTCATGATAAACTTTTGAGGTCAGCCTACTGCTAGCTGACTGTGAACTTACTTTAGTGTCTTTGAAGTATTGCTAACTTCCCTCCGGGATTTATTTGTGTTTGTTGCCAAGGTTTACATCCTGATGGGTGCCAGATGACAGACTCCTCCGCATTTCGGTAGGTACTTTGAGAATAAGATGCCTTTTACTACTTCCTTTTCTTTTCTACCCGACTCATCATTTTCCATCCTGACTCTAAGCAGCTGTCACATGTACTTCCCAGCTTTGTAAGAAGTAAGGACAAACGTGGGCGAGATTGTAAGACTTGCACCCTCACGACTTTCAGGTTTTTCTACCTGATGTTTTCTATTTTCATAGTAAAATAGTCCTTTTGTAGTTTTTCTTCCCTTTTCCTCTACTGTGGAATGAAAGTACACGTAAACTAGATCTTCTATATTGCTGTCGAAGATTTGTGACTTTTAAATTGAGATTGTGCTTAACCTATGGAAGAAATTCTTGCTTTAATTAGATGTGTCTTACTTACGTTTCATGAAAAAAAAGGGGAGTAATGAAAGTGCCTAAGAATAGCATGTCCATAAATGTCATGATTTAACCCCAGCTTCCTCCAGCTGAAGCAACTATCTGGATCACTGACCTATGGTCACACTCCACACTCTGACAAAATAACATTAAGATTTCAAATTTTACAGTTTTAAAAATGATATTAAAAATCATCTCCAGAATAAACAACTGAGAATGAAAGAGACAGAAAGCTCCATCCACCTCTCCTCCTAGACCAGCTGTTAAGCTGCTAGGGTTGCAATTAAGCTATTCCACAGCAAGGCGATACATCAAGGTTCACATCCTTAAGCTGAATTTCATAGAATCACAAAATCGTTAAGGTTGGAAAAGGGCACTGCAATCATCTAGTTCAACTATCAACCCATCACCACCATACCAACTACGCCATGTGCCCAAGTGCCACATCTACATGTTTCTTGAACACCTGCAGGGATGGAGACTCCACACAGCACGCTCATTTCTAATGAAAAGAGACACTAGGTGAGCATGATTCAGCAGGAGAAAAGGCCAGGAGATTTATCGTTTGGGGCCTGTGGCAAAATGTCTGGCCCTACTAGCCATCAATGTTTACACACAGTGCATGTAAATCCATGGAAAATGAGGGCTGCAATGTCTCTGTTAAGATTTCTGAAGGTAAATATTTAATAAAGTTATCATAAGAGTCATTTCCAGCATAATGCTGTGCCGAGAGTTTTGTTGTGCTGCCCAGAGGCATGCAAACCAGGTACTTTCATGTGCAGTGAGAACTTGCATATGGAATTAGATGCACAAGCTTTTGTTGCGTTATTGTGTGCAGCTTTTTGGCATCAGAATTTTCCATTACTCGTGGGAGGGTCATATTGTCATAAGAGGCCCTCTAGTGCAGTTCTGGTTGGGAATTGAAGTTAAAATAATGTGAAACTTGGGATTACTAGATTTACACTGTTGAAACAATACACAGCTCAATCTAGATATGCTGTTTATTCAGCTCTAGCTCATTCAGCAATATGCAGCGTTATTTGAAATAATTATTTTCTTCCACTATGAAAAACATAGTTGACATAGAAGCATGAAATATCCAAGTCCTGCAGTCAATAATAATAACAAACAATGGAAACAACTGTTTTGTATGTGAATATTTTCAACATTATTCTTACTTTGGTAAGCTGTAGGTTTTGTATTTAGCAAGAATTCTGATTCTCAAGCTCTTTTAAAACAGTTATCTGGCATTTCCTCTGATGGGTAACTAACACATTTTTTGCTAGGTTGTACATCTACTGTGCCTGGTTATTGTATTCCAACACTTACCGTGCCAAATATACATACTTACAAAGTTAAATATACATACTTACAGCTACGGTAGACAACTTGAATTCACAAATCCAAATCAGCTTACATCTAAATTACCTGCAATTATTACTTGATTTTGGAAGAGATTACGACTTAAACAAAGCTAAGTGTTACACCAAAAAATGGCTGGTGGTTAGATAAAGCTCCCAGTTGCTACTTCACTTTGTCAGAGCCAACCAAAGATGTGCTAAAGTCATACCCTGAGAAATACGGTATCAAATCATAAAACTAAATGCATATTTCTATATGATTTGTCGTATCACATGCAGTATTTGATGTCTGCTTTGCAGTTAATGCCCAGATGTGTTGAAGACTACAAAAAAATTACACTACTGGCATGTACTTCAGCATGTACTGAAGATGACAGGGATTTCTCATATTTCACTTATAAACTCCTTGCTCCAATATATAGCTATTTCAAAACCATAATGACTTTCTCAGAAGCTCCTATTTGGTCTTGTTATCCAATTAATAGCAGTTTGTTACCATGAAATGTGAAATAGGCCAATGAGATAGAAATAGCAATACATTTATTTTCCATTAATGAGCACTGGCTTTTTTTTGTAATTACGATTTTTTAATGTTATTTTTAAGTATCACACCTTGGGAGACAAAGTTAAACACTGACATTTTGCTACTCTGCTGTCTACTCAATGCTAATGAATTTGCTAATCAAACCTGTTTCTAAACATGCACCATTAATATTTATAAGGCAATGAGTTCAGAAGGGAAGTACTGTTCGGAAAAATCAGAGTACCTCTAACGCGCTACCGTAACACAAGCAAGAGCAACAGACTTTGCAGTTCAGGATATTACTTGCAAGTAAAATAAATCTGTTTTGTGCATTGAACCTGCATAATGGATAGCTACATCTAATGGAAGACAACAAATTCTACAATTCAGTGCTGTGGGAAAAGATAACAATTCTGGAACAGGCAGAGGTGTGTGGGGCCCCCTCAGGTGCAGGGGCCAGGAAAGTGGTGCAGGAGCTTGGCAAACCACTCTGAACTGCCTGCACGGAGTAAATGCTCCCTTCCAGCAGGGGCAGGGGCCTTGCAGCTCAGTGCTACTGCTGTTAGAGCCAGTGGCCAAACTCCTGTTGAACTCAGGAGGGGCAGGAAAAGTTCCTTCATCCTTCTGCATCATGGGGATACTCCTCATTAACGAGCTGTATTTTTGCCTTCCTGCTCCAGTTTCATTCAGTCTGAACTCAGGAAGATGTCTATTAGAGCTATAATGGTCACACACATCAGCTCCTACTTATTTTATTTTCTGAGATGTTGCTGTACTAAGTGGCTTATTTAGTCGCTTGCAACTCTGCAATTGCATAGCATCCAGCGTGAATTTTGCAACAAGAACTGCTGGGAAAAAGGGTCCCTGGGTTTTTCTTTACAAGAGTGCTTTATTTTAGTCCCTAATTTTTAATGTTGTCTCATCTGACAACAAAAGCTAACCAATGTCAATAAAAGAATAATCATCCTTGTTTTAAGCCTATTTGCAATTTGTAAATTTTTCTCTTTTAAGGCCACCAAGACCCTTGAGAACTAGTTTCTGGCAATTCACTGTGGTTTGTGTTCATAAGCACAGAGGTACAGACAGTAGAGATGGGAAGAAATGCTAGGCTGATCTAATCCAGACCTACTCATCCTTAATGCAAAATTATTTCTTCAGTTTAATTTTCTAGATATTTTTATTAGAAATATACAGATAAGAGTTTAACATGTCTCTCTTCCATGAAGTCTTCTGCAGTATTTTTCCATGACCTAATCATTCAGTCAGAAATTTCTTCCAGATATAAGTCTAAACTATCCCTTTCTTGATTTCATTTCACCATTCCCCACTTTTCAGAGAGGTCTGTCCCTAAATAATTCCTTTTCCCTTTTGACATTTACAGAGATTTTTTTCAAATACTGTAAATATATATATATATATATATATATGTCTTCATCATATTGAAGAACATGTTAATTCTGTAAATTTTTAAGAGGAAATGTCACTATCTGCATTGGTCACTTTTCAGAATATATTGCCTTGAGAAACCGAATGCGGTTTTGCTGCTTTATTTGCTGCTAATTAGAGCTGAGAATTCACATAGGGGTGACCTGGGGACTCATTTCACTTCTTTTATTAGGTGCAAGCAAGGAAAGCAGTGATGAGTACAGTACACGTGAATAATGATGCTGGAAAAATGTGGTATTTTACTTGAATATCAGCTGTTGTATTTTCCAGCATATTCATATTGTTAATACATCTACAGTGAAAGCTTTAGAGGAAAGATGAATGTACATTATGAATTGGACACAGGAAGAAGAATGTCAAGCTTGCAAATAATTATTCAAATCTGAAACTCTGAGAATATTTTCTACTGGGATTTTGTTGTATAAAGTTCAGCGTTCACCCAGTGTTCCTTTCTATCCTTCAGGAAATGCTTCTGCTTAATAAAACTAAACTTTAGCAAGGATCACTTGACTAATTTGTTTTTCAGCATCCCTGGGTTGAAATCAGAAGAAGACTAATGATGCAGTCAGAAGATACTTCTCAGTTTGTACAGGTTTACCCAAGGCATTGGACATCTGTTTATGAGAGATCATGCTGAGAAAATGCCTGGATAGTGTCATCTTTCATCTTAACAAGTAGTGGAAGTAACAATTAACATCCTTGATTTATGGACATTTTTTTTCTCAGATTTTGGTGTAGTTTATCAGTTATTATTTTCTTTTATCCAGAACTGATCCTGTTTACTATTAATCATCTCTTTATCCCTGTCCTTTGAATACGTACCTTATTCTGGCTGGTATGCAGTGCTAAGAAGAAGCATAGGGAGGCTTTGCAAGAGTTAAATAGAAATAGAAAATATTTTCATATACAATCGTGCTAAAAAATACTTTTGCAAAAATTCCATAAAATTTTCTACTCAAAATTGTTGTCTGAAGTTGGCTTGCATAATCCTTAGGTCAAGCATTTTGTGTGTTGTTGTTTTGTATATGTGACATTTCTTTGACAAATGGAGTTGGCAAAGAAATGATAGAGCAAAACACTAAGGAAAAACATATGGCTGTGGATATCTTTTTCCTTGTTGATGCAAAGTAGCTCAACAGGAAATGAGAGCATGCATTACTATTGCCTTTCTTTTCCTGAGAGTTTCTAAAACAACTTATTGACTATAAAATACATCAATACGCCATGTCAGTAATCTTCCCTATTCTGATAATACTGAATACCTTCATACATACTTATGAGGTATTATTTTGGAGGAAGGTATATTTCAACCAATTAATGGCTTTTGTTCAAACATGCCTGTGAGTCACTGCCAGTGGTTTTGTAAGGGCAGTCATCAGTGGACTGTTGTTCCTCTTGTCTGACATAATCATTGGAAACTACAGTTTTCTTTTCTGTTAGTGTTGATTTAATCACAAACCAAACTCTGATAATTAAGCCAATCCAAATTCAATTTTATGATCACTAACAGGAAGAAACTAGTACGAAGAAACCAAAAGTAGGTACAAAAGCAGAGGAGTAAGTTATAAAAAGTCTTCAAAAGAAATCCTTAGTTCTTCATGATTACACGTATTATCCTAACCTTACCTTTATTGGGCTGTCTACCACTTCTTCATTTTTACTAACTTTCTCCAGATAAGCCTTAATACTTCCTTTAAATGGGTAGTGGGCAAGCAAAGGACACCTACTGTCATCCCCCAGATCTACCTGACGCAGCAAAGCCATCCGAGATAGACAAAATCCTAGCCATATAAATACCACTGGACACAGGAAGTAGAATTGATTTTTCAGTAAAATCTGTAAAGGCATAATATGTTTTGATGACCTTTAATAACATGAGAAGTTTTGTAGTAGAAGATACTTTGTATGCAATAGTATGCAATGAGGATTAGAGTCTGCAGAAGTGGCTCAGCTTAATGATTTCAACAAAACCCCACTAAGATACTGTCAGTGCTATACACTGCATTTTGAGAGCCAAGATATATTACTATTGATCTTTGGTGTTAGGGAAAAAAAGAACAATTTTCTATTTTCTCCACGTATCTTTGTTTATTACCCTATGCAACCTTTCCACAAAAAAAGGAAATGAATAATACAAATTGAAAAGCCTTGCATGGTTGTATATGGGTACTACGGAACAGACTTGTAGGACTGGGCCTGTAAATTTACAGTGAAAGCACGCTGGGAGAAAACCTGGCCACAACAAAGGGAAAACTCACGCTGCTTGCACTTGGACAGGGTTTCACACGGAATTCTCCTGTCACAAGTCACCTTTATCATTCACTAGTCTTTGCATCAGGAGGATGGAGTAACTTAAAACACTTGCAAGAAGAGTAAAAATATTTAAAAGCTTAGACTATCTTCACTTTAATTAATGGGGATACTTTGTAATTCCCACAAGAAAACACACTTTGTGTTATTTTGGCTGATATGTGGCCTGATTTGCAAATTGTTCAGATGCTTGTGTTTCATCTTTTGAAACACACGACTGTGAAATATCTAACCCAGTTCATCTCAGCATGATTTGTTTTTCTGTTGCTTGGTATTAAGACATGTATTAATAAAATCTGGTAGGTTATGCTATACTTCGTTGTGCAGTAACACCTATGATTTCACCAAAAGTAACAAGATATATGTTTAAAAATACTTTCCTGAAAGTGACGAGGAAGAATGAAACGATTGAATTTATATTCACCTAGACAGATGTTTACAATGTATTCACAGGTAAAAATACAGATAGATGGACTATATTTAGTATTCAAATGATCAGGAAATGGTCTTTTGGGGTGTTATATATAGGCACGCATGCAAACAGTGTATCTCTATATCTGTACTGGATGTACAGATGTATATTTATATCCATGTGTGCATGTGTAGTTTTGCAGGGCACAAATCTGCACGAGTCCTCACCCCCTGGGGCAGAGCAGAGCAGCCTGTAACAGAGCTGGGCACGCTGCTTCTGGAATTACAGCACAACCATTAAGGTTCTCTCTTTAAGTGAGAGAAAGAAGAAAGAAAACAAAAAGCTCTTTAAATACTTCAAGCACAGGCACTTTGTGCTTATCATGGAATTCATATGGTTACTTCTTCCTCACATACAAGGAAACCACACACAGAATTAAAATGAAGACCTGACTTCTGTGAGTGTGCATGAGAATACAATAGTCTACATACTATAATGTTGTATACAAAAATGAAAAAAAAAAAAA
>VXAV01000122.1:143421-161176 GCA_013399715.1 Alectura lathami
AAAAAAAACCCCAACCCCCAAAAAAAAAAAAAAAAAAAAAAAAAAAGATTAGTTTTGTAAAATAGACTCAAACACTAATTAAAAACACAAAGTAAATCATCCAAAAGTAAAGCCAAAGCAAATCAAGGATTGGGCTGGAAAACCGCATTATGATGCTGGTTTTCATTTATTATTTTGGCCAGTACAGAGACTATGTCCAGAATTCTTAAGCTTCTTTGTTTTCCCTAATTATACATGGGGATCAAAGTCACTCCTCTGTCCAGTGACATGCTTTCAGTCACTGAATAACTATGCTTTTATTTCTCGTGTATAGTCCCTTGGACATTTGCAGTTGCAAGTGATACAGTGTAGGTCCTTTTCATTTCCTTTGATATGTTTTCTGTCACTAGAGGTCACTTGGGATTAGAACTCCTTTTTAAATGATTCATAATCAAAGAGGAAGTGATGTTGAAATTTACTGTTTCAGACCTTCAGCTCTCAGCTAACTTACTGGTTACAGAGGCCATCCCCTCCTCCAGAATGACAGTTTATCATTCTAGTCGTCAAACAGAAGCCTACCCCAAATCTTCTGGAAGTTTCATTTACTTGACTAGCAAAACACAGAAGAATCATTTAAAACAATCAGTGATCTTCATCTTTACCAAGTAAAATGTTTTATAGTTCCAAGTTCTGCATAACTTCCTATTGGATATTTTTTTTTTTTTAATGTTCTGTAATTTTTTGTAATGTCTGAGAAGTGGCACAATACTGCACATCTTCTTATGAGGTCCACTGAAAATACTGAGGAGTCTATAAGCTATCATATAAGCATTCCAGTATTGTGCTTATTGAGTACTGGAACAAAAGAGGTTCCCACATGTCAGAACTGAATTCCTGTGAAAAGGATTAAATCAAAATGATTTAACTAGTTACTGCTGATCTTTTAAAGGCAATACTGGAACAGATCCTTGCCTGCTTTGTGAGATCTCTCCAAGAATAATTTCTGGATTGCAGAGACATATTTCTTTTCTCTTAGCTGAAGAGAATTTTATTTTGAATATTTTATCGACTGTACAGTATATCGTACTCTTTGTAAAGTACTCTTTGAAAGTACTCTTTTAATTTTGTCAAATAAATTTCCTTGGATTTTTGTGTAACGACAAAAGCTTTGCTGAAAAGCAAATTGCATATAAAACCATAAATTATATATGTGTACATGTGTGTTTTGCATGTGTGTGTATATTTTGCACTTAAATATTATAGACAGCTCTTAAAGCTAAGTAATACCTAATCCATGAGTTAACCATGCTGCAACTAGAATAGAAGTTGATGTGGAAGAATGAGTATCATGTCCCTGATCCTTTTTAACCTCGTTTTCCTACTGCTAATTTAGGTGGGGTGTGAGAGAGAAATAACGAACAGACCAGAAGAGAAAAAGGGAAGAAATTATGAAATCTCTGTGATTTACCCTGTTGTACAACACAATCATTTATGACAGTAAAAACACAAACGGAGTCTATGCCAAAGCCATGGAATATATCCCACATATCCAACATATGAGTTTTATCCATAGCAGTGTTGTCTAATAACATGAAATATGAGGTTTTAAGTATGGATTTCCAGTCTCTTTCACAGTTATGCTAATAAAATTATCAGTATTACTAGTCAAAAGAGCTAACTCAGTGGTAGACATTGGTGGATATTTTATGAAGATCTGAATAAAGGATCAATCACCAAATCCAGCAGGAACGAAAATACATAACTGCTCTTCACTGAATAGTTAAACATAAGTAAGCCTAATATTTAAACATGGCAAGGACAGAACGATAGCACTCTTCACATGAACATGGGAGCTGTTTTTCTCACACTTACGAATTGACAGCAGATGTTCCTTCAGATCATTTTTTGGCAATGGTAGATGGAAGGCATCTTCCTCCCTTTCTCATTCCTCCCTTCATGTACCATTTTTCATTTCCCTTTTACTTACTTTTCTAGTAGCTGAGTGCATATTGATGTAATCACTACCTCACATATGAGTTTTTCAGTTGTGGAGAAACTGTTGTACATTACTGTTTATGTTGCTTGAATAGTCTCTAAGCATAGGCTATTCTGTGCTCTCATAATACACATGTGCTCTCGCAGTCAACAGAAGTGTATGAGGACATATGAAGCAATTTTTAATTCCACTGAGATTAGTGGAAACTACACTGAGAGCTATATGGTATTTAGGGACCAACTGGATTTTCAAAGGCTTTTCATTTGCACAGCCCCATTCCTTTTAGTCAAGTCCTTCCAAACTCCTAACTACAAGAGGAAGGCTATCCCACTTCTCTATAATCTCAGTTTCTGAAAAACTAGCATTCAGGTTATATGTATAAGCTGTTGAATGTACTGCAGCACAACCCCTTTATTTCATGGACTATAAAGCATATGAAATGCAGGCATCCACAAGCTATGAAGCAAAGGCTCATAAAAAAGCCATGAAATACATAATTATCCAGTAGGATGAGTCTTCAGACTATGCCTGAAAGGAACTGAACTGGTGTATTTAGCTGAAAAGCCAAAGTCTTCAATGATTGTATTGATAGTAGACACAAATGGAGAGGTACCTGAAATTCAAAATGAGCAGAGCTCTCTGAATCTAATAAAGGAAGCAAACCACACTCAAATAATTCCATGTGACTGTCTAAGAGAAAAGTAGTTATCTTGAAACTTTCTGCTGGGTCCCAATGATTCCATAAACAATATATTTAATTAAGGAAAATTACCCGTACCAAACATCCGATAATGGATACTTGTCACTTCTAGCACTCCCTAATTTCCTCCCTAATGCCAAACAAAAATATTGTTGAAGAATTGATATGCATTGCACAATGAGCTGTAAGATGATTTTCTCTTGTGTTGCAAAGTAGATTTATTATCATACTGTTTTGATGTGTAGAAGATGCTAACTAAACTTTAATCTTTGCGTAACACCAAGACATCTTGTTTTAGTATTTTTTCTTACGGTTCAGTTATAGATCAGACAAAGTATTATTTTAACGATTTCATTCCCCAAACAGTTTTTCTCTCTCTTCTCCTCCACTGACTTACATATTCTCAGTCTGTCCTGTCAACTGAATATATCTCAAAGACATGATTGTATCGACCTGTCAGAATCTATCTTCACATTATAACCTATTTCTAACTTTCTCTTAAAAAATAAAGACTAGACAAACTTCTCCGACATTGCCTTATTCTGTTAACATTTTCCTTTATATCTCACACCAAAGAAAACTGTGGCTCAACCGGAAGTAGGGTATTAATGTTTCATAGAACTTTTTACATAGCGTTTTCATGTCCCCTTCATAGTTTCAGAGCTGCTCCTGCAGGCTCATCTAATTACAGACATACAAAGTACAATTGATAAAAGCTCTGTAATCTGTGATCGCATCTGATAGATAGAAACCAAAAGACATTTCAGCCTTTAACAAATCACGAGATTTCTAGAGCTGAGCAGCAGGTATTAGGTACTCAATTTTCTTCTATTGTAGCAACGAGTAACACAGAATACCTGTACAGAGCACAAAGTTCAGAGCTACTTTTGAGTGTAACATAGTGAAAAGTACTGTAGGAAATACCAGCTGGCAAGATAAACTTTACTCTGTCACTCACTCACTCGAGTTGTCTCATGAAAATCTAATACTACTGATATTAAGAGCCACAAGAGTGTACAGTCCAGTAAAAAAAACCTGAGTTTTAATATGCATGCATTTATTTAGGCAATACATATGCTTTATAAATAAATACAGAATTCTCTATCTGTCCACAGCCTCGTACAGCTTGTTCTCTGATGCATAAGATTCTCCATGCGTAAAAACTAATTTTAATTAGAGTGTTTTTTTTTTAAACAAATATTCTCATGTGCATATTGTACCAGAGAGTCCTTCAACTCCAGAAATGATGTATTAAAGTAATTGCTTAATACAGCCAAGTATCAGCCTTATTGCCTTACCTCCACATTTTTATCTTATTATCAGCTAGCACTGCTAGCTGTTATAAAGAAACATGGTTTTGATGGTACAGAAGATAATAGGGAGAGAGAAAGAGACTGAACTAAAATCCACTGAAACCAGAAAACATGAGTTTGCAGTTCTAATTAATCTAGACTAGATAAAAGAAGAACTCAAAACACAGCCAGTACTGCATATAACTCATGCTCCCAATGCCTGACATTAAATTTGATTCAATGAGACAGCTAAAACCCAAACAGCACCCTTTCCTGGGGAACATACACATGACCACATATGTGCATAGGCACAACCAGTCTCAGTCTAAGTGTCCACCCTTCAAAAGAAAGTGCACGCTTCTCCTGGATTAAAGGCAATCACAGATGCAAAATAAGATAACCCAGCACATCATGTCACTCCAATTCCTGTCCAGTGGAGCATAATCTGATTTGCAGTATTTTAAACTACATCCTGATTGGATTACTAATGAAGGCTAGCAATTCTGAGGAGTTTACCAATTGCTGACAGTTTCTGTGAAGCAGCTGGGCAACTACTTTTAAATTAAGAAAGACTGTAAAATATATTTACAGCTAAATGCCTTTCTACAGAGATGGGCCAGATGGTCCCATAGAAATTGGAAAATGAAGGAAGCATTAATGAATCATCCAAGAAACCAGAAATCTTTCAGTGGGTGGTTCAGTCCATTAAAAAGAAAAATCACCCAAAATCCAACACGACCCAACTCTTCATAAAGTGCTGTTTTACTTACTGTAATTTAAATGCACTTGTAGGCATATTGTATTTCTAAATAATCACAGCGATGCATAATTTTATAATACATGAAGTTTGCTTTTGTCATGTTAATAGCATATTGCATTACCAGATGAGATTCAAAGCTGTTTTTTTCTTTAACGTATACTATGAAAAGTCTGAACTAGAACCTTTTAGCATATGCACAGGAATCCTTAGTGACAGGGAAGTCTGAGCGGAAGAGAGATTCTCAAGCAGAGAAATGTTTCTAGGAAGAGCTCTACACTTTGTCGAAACTCTCTTAGATGGTAACTAATACTTTGGAGTTGCCACTGAGACGAGAGCAAAGTGAGACTCAAAGCCACTCTCAGTTGAGAGCGCAGGAAAGATGTCTCGTGATTACCTAGTACGTACCAACCCCGTAGTGCATGTCTGCTTTCGTGAAAGGTCTTATTTTCCAGGACAGTTTTCAAGAATTAATCCTTCTAATGGCAAAGTGAAATCACTGTTATTTGACTATTGCACAACTAATTAGAGTTTGTTATTAACTTCGCTGTTCTTAACAAGTCTTTTTTTTTTTTCCTTCTTGTCAGGGCAAAACATAATTCTTCTCTCAATTTGTTACACTGTCATTTAACCAGCTTGAAAAAAGGAGGATAACCATTGCATTGAGTATGAGTTGTGAAACTTTGAGAACAAGCTAATGAAATGAGCAATTAGCCTTGATGTTACTGAAGTGCTGGATGCCTTCTGAAGTCAAGCGTTAATGATCACGCTTTATCCTGTTATTATATGTAGTGAAAATCAAACAAAATTCCTATACCTGCAGATTACAAGATTAAAGAGTATCGCTTCTAAAGTCTTAAACTGAGACTGTGTTATTTATATGATATGATTTTTTTGCCTATTTGGCATACAGACAGTTTGAAAGTGAAATATCAAATGCAGGTCGATCTATTGCTTTATATGTAAGGAGAAAAGATGCTGCAGTGTTTCTTTTGTTCACATTTTTTCATGTGTGCCTTTTGATTACATGAGCTTTTGAGCTGAATCTAGCCTTAGGTTGTTGTTGGCACTACTCTTTCCTGATACTTTTGACAAAAGTAACCACACCTGCAAAAGGAGGATTGTTCAGTCCCACTTAGCTCTGATAGCAGAGATCTGCCATTTTGTGCTAGAACTGCAATCACCACTCATCTGGAAAACACATGCTTTGCTGCTCTGTTCTAATTCTTAGGACCGATCTGTGACCAAAATAGTTCAATGTTGATTTGAAATAACCACAAACTCACTGTTTGGCTATGTTCTTTCCACTGGCAGCTGTTAGCTACCAGAAGGAAATACCATTTTTTAAAATGTATGTTAGATCAACCAGTTAATTATAGGAGCAGAATAAGATCTGAATACCATGTTAACTTCGCTATTTTTATTCAAATTATAGATACGTGTTTTGGAATGTGTACTGCATATTCTCAAGAGAAGACAATTGTTTCACTCTTTTTAGTGTATTTTTTATGTTTTGATACATAATTTTAAATTTTCATGCAGACTCCACTGTGTCCTTTTAATTTTACTTAAATAACAGCATTATACTGAAGGTATTATTCATTAAATACTTTCTTTTTTTCTCTTCAGTAATAAAAGAAACTGATATTACTCAGTTGATATTATCATAGTTGGAGAAAAGGAAAAAAACAATAGCTAAGTTTCCTTAGGAACACAGTTGATGAGGAACTTTGTTTTTAGACTGTTGAAGTGAAAAACGGAACCCTGCTAATGATGAAAAGACATTTTTTGCAAAATTGACAAGATCCACATGACGGATATCTCACAAGGTGGAGATTGCAAAAGTTCTTCTCTATCGATCAGGCAAGTTTAACCTGCAGACAATATTCTGTTTGCGTTGATTCTATCTGTATTATGGAAAACCAAATTTTCATACTCCATATTTTGAACATACTCTGAATCGACTTAGCCTTGGAATATTTTCAAGATTATTTTTATTATATTCATTTTTCCTCCAAGTTGTTTATGTTTTTCTTTCTCTTGAGTTGCCAGCCATCATCTCAAGAGTCTAGATTTGCTACTTGAAATATGCAGCGCATGAAATGTGAAAACGACATGTCATATCGCATGTTAATTAGAAATGGTGAGTACCGAAGAAAAACAACCTATGCACAATCGTTTATTTGAGTTTTGAAATTAACTTAGACTGATTGTACCCTTTGTGCTCCCTTTCCATTAATATTCCAGCAAATGAATTCACTAGCAGGCATAAGTGCATAAACAGCTAAGTTTAAGTGAACATTGCTGAGACTTACACTGCTCAAAATTAAAACTTTAGATGACAGCATCTAATTTTTTTTATTTTTTTTTCCCCTGATCATGGGTCCAGACTGTCATGGTACAGCAACAGGCTGCCTGCTGGTGATACCCAGGGAGCCCCCACGTGAGGTCTCCCCAGAAGTCAGAGTGGGCAGCTGCCAGGGCTGGGGCAGCAAAATTTACTTCAATGTCATTAGAGCTTAAATTCCTATGGCTTCAGGGGACCCCAGAGGACACAAAACAACTTTGCACCCATATTTTAACTTGGGAGTGATTATCCTTTGACATTAAATGAGTGTGATGTTTATGAGAACCACACAAAAGTCTTTAGCATTTCCAACAGTCCTCAGCATGACAGTAGGGCAAGGGGACTGCTTGGCACTGCTATAGCATCAGGCAAGAGGTTAAAGATGTTTATGCAGCTTTCAGTGAGTCAGGAGAACAAAGAACTGCACACAACTCCAACTCCACTTTCTCTCCACTAATGAGAAAAGGGTTTGCTCTGAAGAGGGCTTGGCTTTTAACTGTGGGGCCAACAGCAGCCTGAAGCCTGCTAGCTCACCTGGGATGACGCCTGCAGGCCAGCACACCATGAGAAGCTGAACTTTGTGTGGGTTAATGCTGCCCTGGGTTAGCACTGCTCCCACCCCTGCCCCCCATGCTTTCTCCCTTTTAAACTAATACTTAGCTTCTAGCGCTGTACACTCTGTTTTGCAAAACAAGTCTTAAGGTAAACAGACTGCTTCTGTGCCTTAGAATGCAGAACGAATGGAGCTTCCATTTAGGTTAAGTGGAGCTTCACCTCCAGTGACCTGAGGAAAATTGGGTCCAATGAAATTCTGCCTAACTTTTTTTTTTTATTATTATTTTTTTCCTTTCCTTTTTTTTTTTTTTTTTTTAAATTAGGAACGGAACAAATATATAATTAGTTGATACATATTAAGGTATATAATTCAAATGAGAATACCATACTTCTGGGAGGCAATGACAAGTGTAGTCATTCACATCTCAATAAAAATATATTTATTACCTGTAATTAGCCTACTTAATCACTGTTGGATGCATTAAAAGTGTTCTTTATTTTAAAGCAAGTTATTATTCATTGAAATTCAAAGAGAACTGAGCAGCAAACAGTATCTAGCGTGATTTGTCTCATAATTAATACACTTATTCATTGTGAAATACAGCTATATTGCCCATTATTTTTAACTAAAGCATAATATTCTGAATTTTAAAGGCATTGGGCTATTACCCAGAACAAAACATTTATAGCAGATAGGAGTGACATTTAACTTCAGCACTATAAGTACCTGCCCTGGGTAAATAAGGAAAACAATTTTTGAAGAAAGTACACATTTATATGAGAGCAGAAAATCATAAATACATTTCATACCCAACAAGCCTCAAACTGGTCTCACTGCACTTAGATAAAAGGTATGGATGCATAAAGAAAATTCATCTCAATAAGATGCTTTCAGGCACAGTGAAATCATGCCTTGTCTTAACCCAGTGCTTGCCCTCCTTTCCCCAGTGGAGTTTTTGTTTTGTAATACCACTGCAAAACACTTCTGAGCTTATGCCCTATGTTGTTATTGCTTTGCTTCTACTTTGCTTGCCATAACTCTTTTGTTTTGTTTGTTTTTCTTTCCCATTTCTGCCTCATACTTTTTTTTTCTAGACCACTTCTACTTTCTCCTTCACTTTCCCTCCCTGTCTAACCTCTCCTCACTTCCATGCTATAACCTCTGTGAGGTTTACCACTGCCTCTGCTTCCTGCTCACAGCCCCTGTAAAAGGACTTGATCTAGCACCGTGCTAAAGGAAGGAGCTGGACAGCCCAGCAGTAACAGGTCCCCAGCCACTGCCAGTGCCACCTGGGTGATGGGTACCACAAGTTCCTCTGCTCCTGCACCACTGTTCTTTTCTACGTGTAGATTCCTTGCCGCTAATACCCAGCTTTCTTTTAATTCCTACCAAAACACAGTGCTTACACACCTCGAGGTGCTAGAGAGGAATAGCATGGCACATTCTGCAACGCTTTCCATGGAGAAGGGAACAGCAAAGGCAACTCCAAGCCAGCAGGAGCCACCATTGCTAGAGCCCATTGCTAGAGGAGAGGGCTGGAGGTCAGAAATCCTCCAGGCAACACAGGCTGGCTCTGCTAGCATCAGGGCTGCTGTTGCCACCAGCCTGACCTCAGGGGGAGCACAGTCTCACGGGGCGGGGACCCGGTGCCTGAAGCTCTTTTGACCCAGCACCGTTGTGTTTGAGAATCTGTTTTGACTGGGGAGTTGTCTGTAAGGAATTTGTGGTAATTACTGGCATGGAAGAACCACTGAATAGAACTTATAGCATATAAAGGTCTTCTCACTTCTACTATTTATGAAATAAATACTTTCGCATTCAGTGCTGTAAGGGGGTTGCCACTTGTGCAACAAAGCAGAACGCACACTAGTGGGAGGATTCCTGTCATAGCCTATCCCAGACACTATCCCAAAATTGTTGAAAAGATTGCAAAATCTGCAACTTTCTGAACTCCTTGAGACGAAAGAATCACAATTTACTTGCCCATTCTCACAATGATTAAAAATTAATATGCATTCTCTGGTCTCTACAACATTATTTGAATAATTGACCTTATTTGGCTTTCAGCACAAATAAAAAGAAGCAGGTCTCCAAGAAAACGAGTTCCTTAGTATCTAAAAATAAAAACAATCCAAATTATTATATTAAAATCTTGAATGCCAGGCAATTTTCAGAATGAAGAATGCCACATTACATTGCTTGCATTTGCATTAAGCTGTCATTCCATGGGTCCATGGAATTTCTTGCAATCAGTTTGCTGCTTATCAGCCACA
Organism: Alectura lathami; assembly: GCA_013399715.1. Taxonomy (NCBI): domain Eukaryota; kingdom Metazoa; phylum Chordata; class Aves; order Galliformes; family Megapodiidae; genus Alectura; species Alectura lathami. The sequence continues at coordinate 153,322 of VXAV01000122.1, forward strand.
GGGATGTCAGGTCAGCTACCAAACGAGAGGCAAATCTTCAGAAGACATTTAACATCCCAGACTCACCTCAGCAGAAGGGACTGAGGCTTTCTTTCACTGCCTTGTGGCCTTCAAACACAGAGCAGCTAAAGGGGAAAATTACTGCTGACTGTCCCACAGCAACGTTACAAAGAGACGTGGGGTAGAGACTTCAGAGCTGTTGAGGAGAATAAACCCTGCAAAAAAAACCTGTGGGCCTAGGAGAGCTTCTGACTAAAGTGAGTAATATAGCATTAGCCTCCCTCATCTGTGTACTGCTACATGGGGCAAGGTGGGCTCAGCAGGGCAGAACACATCATCCCCCTAGATCAGCAGCAAAAAACCTTAACTTTGCTCTGCCCATTACCCAACACTGGTATTTTTAATCTGCAATTTATTTCTGTCTGTCAAAGGTGAAAAGCATTAGGCAATTAATTATTTGAAATGATTCAAGAAACAGATGGGAGCCGGAGAGGCTTCAAAAAGTAGCCAATTATTATTAATTCATGTGGTATTCATTAGTGCGTCATTAATGATGCTGCTTTCATTTGATATTTGATATAGAATGCAATCCTATTGGAATTTCTCTGTAATTTAAAGACTGTTGAAGAATATTTACTGAAGTCTGAGACTAGTGCAGGTGATTTCAAGCCAACATTTAACACTTGATGCTGTCAGGAGTACTCTGCACTGCTGTACCCTTCCTCAGCACACGCTGACAAAACCCATCTCCAGCTAGGACCTGACAAACCGTCTTCCTCCCTGGTCCAGCAGTGCTGCTAAATATTACATCGCTAGCCAAAGCGTTGGTCTGTAAAACTTAGATCAGGAAACACCTTTCTGTTCCAGCCCATAAAACCTGGGGATGCTGACATCTAACTTGTCAACAAATTCCATGGGTAAGCAAGTGGTGATCCCAAGAGGATCCTCTGGCTGCAGATGTCTACACTAAAGGTACTATTGGCTTACTGCACTGTACACTGTCAGCATTAACTTTACATCTCAGGCTTTTGTGAGATTTTTATACAGCCATTACATGTTGGAGCCATTTTAACAACTCACTCCTTCCCAGTCCCACAGGCATATGTTTACTGTATAAACTACATTTCCCTTCCCGCCAATATTTTCTGCTTAATGAAGTTGAAGTTCATATACTCAATAATAGAAACCAGATTTCTGAATCTAAAGAGAATATATAGTACAGTTCCTGGTAGAATCTTAAAGATTACAGAAATAAAACTATTTTAAAACAAGAGAGCTCTGAAGACAATTTCCTGCTCTTGGGTCTGATCTTTTGAAATACACCATATCCAAACAAGCATCATTCAAGAGCTCTCAGTACCTCCTGGAATCAGGTAATTGCTAATTTTTCTAAGCAAGTAATTCTCTGCAAGCAGCACCCATGCCTATGGAGAGAGACTGTTGTCCACAGGGCTTCTGGGGCCATGTGACTCTGCAGCTGACCTTTCAGACATTTCCATCTTTACACAAAGGCTCTGCAATTGCATTATGCCATGCCTTTATGCCATGCCTGCCTTTTTATACTCCCAGCTCCTTGGGTTAGCTACAAAGGAAACTATTAGGCACTGATAAAAACACGGTTGTGGTTCACTCCGTCTGCCTGCCCTCCCAGGCTCAGCGGAGTCCCTGAAGACGGATTATCAGGGAAAAACATGGACAAAGAGCTGCTGCATGTTGAACAGACAGACTGTTACACACTGCATTTCTCTGTATTCACCTGTGCCTGGGTGCATATAATAACATGCAGAACCATTCAAGCAAATTCATCACTAGGAAGCCGAAGACAGATTCACTTGCATTGATTTAGTGGGAAAATATTTAAAATAACTAAATAAGCTCCATCCTTGTAGCTCAAACTAGGTAAATAAGTGATGATATCCTCTGATCTGGAGGCAATTGGTTAAGGTAGGATAATGTTGGGGATGACAAATCTGACAATTCTCACTGCCTGTTTCCCTGGGTTGAGAGCTAGAGATGCCGGCTGTGCCGGTCACTCCTGCCAAGGGGTTCACTGGATGTGTACCCTGTGAGTGGCCCCAGACAAGGGGGGCAGGAGCAGCTGGGTACTTTGGGAACTTCTCCAGCCCCACTCCTGCACCCACACCTGCAGCAGCCAGACACTTTCTCTGTCCACATGGTGTGCAGGCAGCTCTGGAAGCATTGCCATCCTGTAAGCTCAAACGTAGTTCACAATTCTGCTACTTATTCAGTGTAGGGGTACGTGATCTTCCATGGGGAGTCAACAAATTGAATTAAAAACATGAAGAGAGAGGTGTTGCACTATGGGAGGGTGGCATTTATTGAAAATAATTAAGCTCCTAAATTTTCAAAAAGACTCCAGATAAACTCCAGAATCCTCCCCTTGGATATTGGCCTTGCCAAAGAAATCACAGAGATGTCTGCATACACCTCATATGTATCCACACTGTGGTAAAACAGTCTGCAGAGTCTCCCCATGTTTTCCAACTGATCAAGGAGAACAGAAGTACCCAAGTTCAGGAGACCCCATTCCTGTTGTACTTCCAGCTTATCAAAAACTGGAGTTCCTGGTAATTGCACAAGTCCATTATCTGTCAATTTAAAATGTTTAGGCACATGGCAAGGGTTCATTATATACCGTCCTATGGTCCTCACACTGAAGAGAAGCTAGATTCAACACTTGATAACATACACAATTACAAACATCACGTTTGTTCATTAACGCTGTCGCCAGTGGATCTGGGTGAAAATGTTTCTAAAATTTTTTTTTTTTTTTTTTTTTTTGGATAGCTAATTTCTGGTTACTAAAATGACAGGATCAACAAAAACTTTCACAGAAATTATTTCAAGTCCAAAGTGGAGTTTCTGAGTTGGAGCAGGGCTAGAGGGAGACCTACCCAAGCACGTATGTAAGTCTGGGGAAAAGAGGAAAGCTTACATTCAAATTAGACTGAACAAAAATGGTTTATGGAAGTGAATTAAGCAGTCTATTTTTTGAGTCTATTGGATGTTTTAGAAGACAAGGGTCTTCCAGCTGAAAACCTGCTGCATGAACTTGAAAATCTTAAAATCAAATGTTGTTTTTCTAGTGTTCCAAATAGGTTTGGAGAGAAAATATTTTTTTCCATCCCCAATCATAAAGTAAAATTCTTAACAGGAATATATGATATGGCACGTACAAAACCATCAGTCCTTTTTTATTCAAACTTATTTTCATTTCCGTTCTCATAGACCACCTAATTGTATCAATGGAGGTGGGGACCTGATACTTCTCCAAAAGGTCTTGCTATTGAATTTTAACTAAGATACAACTAAGCAGTGGGGGAAGAAGGCAGTGAAATGGGAGCATAAATAGAAGATAGGCAGGAACCATAATAGAGATAAGAATAGACGGTCATAGACCAAGATAGTGCATAATTTAATGGCATTCTTGAAATGCTGAATTCCTTTTGGGGCAGATCAAGTATCTGCATAATAACTTTATGAGATGCTAGAAGTGACAAGCACCTTAAAATATGTATGGAATATTAGAGGAATGAAGAAAAACTGTGAAAAATGCAAGCCTACCTAGTATGCCCCAGTAGCTTTTTTTTTTTTTATTATTTATTTCAAGCACAGTGTATCTGACTGAATTCTTACTGTCTGAAGGCAAAAGGAATGGTCCCCCCTTGACCACATTTCACTTTTAGTACCACTAGATCGAGGTAGCCTAAATCTTAAAGCTTCACAAACATTTCAGATTGTACATATTACCTGTGGTACAGTTCATAAAGCACAGAAATCACTGGCAGCGTGCAAAAGTATTTCAGACTTTTGCCGTGACACAAACATGGTGTAGTACTTAACCAAGATTAAGGACAAAGCATGTAGTTAGGTGTTCACTAGTCAGCCTTGCTGGTCCAGATGCTTGCCTTACTTGTAGAAACTTTTTTCCTTGAAACAGTTAATATTTGATAGCTTCCTCCTAAGAATAAATCACTAGACTGTAGCTATAAAATGGCATGGTACAAAATCTAACTCTCAAGCCATATAAGCATCTACAATATTCCGTCCAACAGATTATAAAGCTTTAAAAGATAAGGCGTCAATCAAATCTGGATCAGTTTTTCAGACAGAGTTCAAACCATGTATCTTATATTTCCCCCTAAATTGCACTGCATGGATTGCACGACACAGGGCACGCAGTTTTGCAGGTGTTCAAAAAATAGCACTGGGAGTGCTCTGGAAACTGGCAAACAAAAAGGAAGTCTTCTAGGCCTCAGGGTGCAGCCAAAATCGTCAAGTAAGACCTATACCTCTTACAAGTCCCAAAGGGATGTTTTGGATAAGGAGTCACCTGCTTCGAAACAGACATATGTTTAAGTACCTCAGGCCTTAAACAGTCCTACATCGTTTCCTCTCCTTAAAAATTGGCACCACTTTTGAATTCACCTCTCGCTCCTCTGCACATTACCATTCAGGGTCATGATTTGGTCCTTCATTCTCATTACTTTTCTTGGGGCTAAGTTTCAGAGATCCTTATGTAGGCCGAAAGCATATTAATGTGATATAAAGCTGCCTGTAATAACTATAGACCACCTAGCCATCTTATTTCATTCCCAGAACGGTAAGATGGAAGGAAGCCCAAACTGTACCAGTTTAATAGATTGGAAATTTGGAGAAAATAAAAAGCTTCTAGTTTTATCTTCTGGAAGCCTTTTCTAGGCACTTTCAGTACTCTAGGTTCATTATCACTTAATGTTGTATCACAAATTAGGACGGGGTGTGCTCAACAGGTACCTGCAGAAAGAAATTCTTGGGATTTTGTATCACTAAGCGAAGTCAATTTAATAGGAATTAAAATATGATCTCATGTAGCATACTGAGTACTAAAATAGTCTTTACTGTGATTACATCTGGTCACCTTCAGTTTTAACACTGCATTAACAAGACAAGCAGTGATCTAAAGTCCAATTAGATGCCAAGTTATTCAACTCATTAAGTTTGAATGAAGTAGCACACTGTTCTCCTACAAAGAGACTGCAGAGGAGTTCTTGTAAAGTTGGTGAATAGCTTTGTAGCGTTGGCAAAAATGTCTGGAAATTCAAAATCATAATAACCTAAAGCTTTTGAAAACATCTAAAGGAACACAATAAGCGGAAAGGCATTGCATAAAGAGATATGTAAATTGCACCTGAAACATCTATGCTTTCCAACTATGTGAAATACTTAATAGCAGAAACTGTTAATTAAGAGACAGACATTTCCTTTACTTTCAGAAGTGCATTCCTCCCTCTGTGACCTGACAAGCCACGTGTTGATGTGACAGTACATGGGTTCTGTGAACCACACGCACTGACTGTTCTCCTTTTCTTTCATCTCCCACCCTCATCATGCCCCTGCTTTCCCCTGACAGCGGAATGCATTTCTTTGCTAAAAGGCAGGAGTCAGCACATGATTTCACACCAGTGTAGTAGCAAATAAGTCCATAGTATCAGCAGAGTTGCATTGGAGTGCAGAGCTAAAATCCAAATCTGTCCTCGGGTTTTGATCCCACATGATATTTAGCCTGCAACATGCCTTCACACACCGCAATTATTTTGTCAGTGGGAATGTCAGTCCAAAGCAGATGGGTAATAAAACTGCTCACAGCATCTCTTAGGCAACTTAATATTTGCTTTTGGGAAAGGAAGTTCTTTTAACCTGACACTTACAGCTTGGGAGGAAAGCTCTTTCTTAGTTTCAGGTTTACAGGATCACATTTACCACAAGGGATTTTTAGTTCCAAATATTCCTGCAGAATTATGGGTGGGAAGAATACTAACAGTGGAGTTTCACCTGAAAAAAAAAGTTGATGGATGAATTTAAATCTTTTAACTTCCACTCTGGACTTTATATTGCCTAAGAGGGAATACTGCTTTGGAGATATCACAAATCTTCCTGCCCTGAGTCTTTTAGGTTCCCATCATTCATGCTGATACTCTTCCTGCATGCTGTTCCGTTTCAGTCTTATAGACGAAATACTTCAAGAAAAGGCTTCCAATTTCATTACTTTATATAACACAGATCTTAATCAACATTAATAAAATCCAGACTATTTTACCATGATCTAGATTGTATTTTCTGAGATTTTTTTTCCTGTACGTTCCTGAGACACCCTCTCCCATTTTGCAAAGCAGCCCTCAAGCTTCATGCCTCAGCCCATGGGTGATGGTGTGCCCAGAAGATGAGTGAGCAGGTGCTGAGCCCTCACATATATGAAAGGGAACAGGCCAAGGCCCAAGCAAACTCCTCAGTGAGAAAGGGCTTTTGACAAGAATGTTGATGCTTGATGCTTGAAGGAGACAGATGAAGAATCTTTCCACCTTTGAGCTTAGAAAGTAGGGAAGAATGGAACCACACCTAGGAAGACACTAGAGGGCAAGCATCCCTGGGGAGCAGCTCAGATTGCCCACAAGGAAGATGCCAGCAGTGCCACAGCACTTGTGAAGTCTCACAGTGAATGCTAGTGGAGTCCCGACTTGGCTGTAATGCCCTTGGTTGCTTGATCTCACAGTGTAAATGTTTTGAGGTTTACTAGAAACCAAATATTTGTTAAACAAGTAGGATAAAAATGTGTGTGCTTTCCACTGTTAGGATTACCAGGAATTTCCATAAAAACCTTTTTAGTTTAGGGTATGTCTTTGCTTAGCAGTTCTTAGTGACACTAGAAAAGTGTAGTAGAAATAAGTCCTCATAACACATTAGGGATTTCACTGGCTTTAGAGCACTGTTCCAGCATTTTCTGCAATTAAAGATTTTCAGAATATTTTCTGCATGTGCTAAACAAAGAAAATACACACTGCTTACCTGGTTAGTATCCAATGTTTAATGCATTCTACACAAATTCTTAGCTGTTACATTGGGCATATTCCCATTCACAAAAATAGAGAAATAATAATTTCCAACAGCTGATGGAGTTCACTGCAAACACTTCCCCTAGTGAGGTCTATTTTCATTTTCTAATAAGAGTAATTTTGCTTTTTCATTTCCCAAATCTGTATACATGGGTAAGGGCTGCTCTTATATACAAAGTCACCATCTCGATATTTCCTAGACAAGAAAACAAACAGATTGGTGTCACCTGCTTGAACAGATACTTACAGAAACTTGTGATTGTGTGAGCCTTAAGATGCAGACAGATGAGCTCTACTTGGAAATTTTGTACAGAAGTCAAAGTTACTGTTGTTTTGAGATCACTTTGTCTCATTTATAATCTCTTTAAGAGTGTTCCAGCACTCATTCCACACAGAATCAAGTAATACCTTGTTTTCAAAGCATTCCTGGCTACTTCAGAGTAAAATTTTCCAACCTGAATTATCTTCTGTGGTATCTTGTGTTTTTTATTGCCTGAAAGCTCATTCCAGACAGCCAGGAGGATTCTGGGCAACATGACAATTTTCATCGATTTGCACCATGAATTCTTAGGTTCAAAGAGACAATATAATTTCCTCTGCTAATATTGCATCTGCATGTTCTAACAGGGCATTTTATAGGACACAAACAGATGAACAAGATGAACAGGTCAGGCAGGTTTAGGCTGATGAAAGATAAATTGTTCTCATAACTGACCTAACTTTGCCTGCAGGATTTTACTCTCCTATAATAAATTTGGACTTTCAAAGGGTTCTCGTGATTCTGTGCAAATGAGAAGATTTTTGTCAATTATGATAAATTTGGCATTCTTTTTAGTTTGATTAGGAGGAGTTTCTTTACTGTGAGGGTGACAGAGCACTGGAACAAGCTGCCCAGAGAGGCTGTGGGGTCTCCTCCAGAAATATTCAAAACCTGCCTGGATGCTTTCCTGCATAACCTGCTG
>VXAV01000122.1:179399-191621 GCA_013399715.1 Alectura lathami
ATACGATCGTGAGGATTTCATTTAAATTAAAAAAAAATAACATCTAAGTTCCTCAAGGAAGAGATTGCTTTTCTCTGTGGGTAGGCTGCAGACTACAATATACTACAAATAAACAGTGCCTTTAAAAAAATATATACACTCATTAGTTACAAACTGATGGAGAAAATCCCATCATGTCAGTCAAGTCAGCTCTCCAGATGTCTTGGAGAACCTGTTTTGTTTGCTGCTGTCTTTTAATGGCATCCTCATCAATGAAGATCATTGCAGACTTCACCCCATGCAGCTACAACCTCCTCCAACTTTCTATGGATGTTAGTGGTCACAAAACACATTTGTGGGTAACTAAGAGCCACCATGCATTTGAGAGGAGGAAAGAAAAACCTGAGAACTTTTGCAAAACCATAGAAATAGAAGTTGAGTGAGTGTGGACTCAGCTTCATGCATTCCGCATTCAACAGCACGGCTTTTTTTCTTCTTATCTATCAGCTGCAATGCCTACATCAGGAAATGTTGTTGAAATAACGTTCAGGTATTTTATGTGTCACTACACAATGTTTCTTTTGAAACATACAATTTCCTTATCAAAAGGAATAAAAGCCCTTAGTCCTTTTTGGAAAGTATATTATAAAACCTTGTTTGACAGGCATTGTTCTATTAGCTAGCAATGACTGCAGCTTAAATTACCTATTTAAAAAAATAAAAATATCAAAAAGTGTGCAGTAAGTTAGCCTTACATAAGTAGTATCTCTGTTCTCAGCAACACTGAAGAAAAAAGATTTTCTAGACATTTGGAGGTTTCTTCCTGCCTTAATGAACTAAAGCATACATTTTTACTAACAGGGGAGAGCGTTTCTTAACAAAGTTGTTAGGTTTTAACACCATTAAACCCTCTTTTTCTATACTAGCTTACCAAAAGCTAGCTGTCTGATTGGAGAGTATGCAGCAAATATATCAAAAATCTAATGTGTTTCAAGGCACCCCAGGAGACTCTAGAGCTTCTTTTACCACAAACACACACATACATGCACACGCATACACGTATATAAATGAAATAAAAGCTCAAACTTGACATCATAGGATTGGGATTCATGATGCTTTTCAAGTATCATGATGAAACAGCCAAAAGATTCAATATTACTCTGAACCAAATCTCTTAATAGTCTCTTTACTGGCACTCAAAATTTAGTGGACACAATAACTTTGGAACAGAAATAATAAAATTTATAAATGCAACTCTGAGATTTTCAGGTAGATTTCTAAATTCTGTGCTTCGCATCTTTCACTGATTATGTAGAATTTTCTTCTCCATCAATTGTGCCTCCAAATTGCAGGCAAAAATCAGAGACAAGCATGACCTTGCAACAATAGAGTCAAAATGGGCAGAATGTCAGAATGTACTTTGAGTGGAATCTACTCACCCTTTTGTATGCAAGTGCAAACACTTTGCCAAAGGACCAACTAATAGGTATGCTATTAAGACAAATTATAAGAACCTCGTAAAAATTATGCGAAGAAAACCTAAGCAGTATTCACAGATATACACAACTTGTATAAAATTAAAATTATAAGATGCCAAAACTATACAATATGTATACAATATGCAGTAGCAGTTAAAATTTGCAAAATCCATTTTTACTGATGGTCAGCTTTACATTCTCTGAATAATGTAACTGTCCATCAGGCAAATAACTTCTGCCACCTTTTCACTTTGCAAAGAAGAGATTTTATATCTCCTGAGGAGATCGTCTTCTCAGGTCAAAAGTAGAGGAATGAGGATTTGGGATTCACTCTTTTGGAACAGACACTCCAGACCAGAGTTTCATGAAAGGCAAATGATATATTAAGATATTTTTAAACCTTAATAGATTAGGACAGCAAAAAAACCATCAGGATTGGTGCAGAGCATGCAGTTGCTGTGGACTGGTTAAAAAAAAAATTGTTTGTGCAGATGAAATAGGAGTATACATATTTGTATTCTTACAACAAAATTACCATCACTGATCCCTACCTCCCTGCACATCTCCTTCATTGTTTTGTTTTTACTGTGATTGATTTTCCTACCTGCCTCATTATTTAGACATGCAGAACCTCAGTACTTCGTAATCACACATGTATTTATCCTTACATCTTAGGAGTAATGCAGTATATAACCATGTCACTGTCCAGATGGGGAACAACGAAAGGCAGAAGGCTCCCCAATGTTTCCTCTGACAATCCACATACAAGCAAAAGAGCCAATTTTTCTTATTTCCAGCCTCTTGCCTGACTGCCTCTTTCCTATTATGCCACCTCCCCTCTCTCTTTCCCTGCTTTGGCTTTTTAAATAAATCAAAAAGAGGCCGGAAAAGATGACAAAGGAACAAACAGTCAAAGAGGGTTAGGCAGTCTAAAGAACAACACTACTGCTTCTGAAAAACAGAAGTGCCTCCACTATTCTTAGACTTCAGAATTGTTCCTATTACATTAGTTTATTTGTATAGGCATTTAAATATGAGGTATATTTTGATTAACTGTGTTCATTGCAGATCATCTGCCACATGGACCAGCCTCCCATTGAGGCATGCTCACCATTGCCATTCTTTTTTGCTCAGATATCCATAACCTTCTTAAAAATCACTCCAATTGTTTTTAAGTGAGACATTATAATAATATAATATAGAAGTAAAAATACACATTGTACAAAATTTTGAAGGCTTTTTACAAAACCTTTTAAGGTGACTAATACACTGGCTTCACTACCCACAAAGTTTTTTTTTTTTTTTCCTAGAAAATTACAGCTGAATTAAGCATACTCATTTTAGAAGCAATTTAATAAAATTATCCAAAACCACATCAGAACTAGTTCACAGGCTGTACCTTGCAAGCTATTTCTCCTCATACAACAAATAGACCAAGACAAACTCTACACAACTAGTTGCTTTGTTTTTCCACCTTCCTGTTGCTTGCTTTTCTCTCCAGATTGACTTTTGGCCACCAATGCACTAAAACACTACAGAAGAAAAGTAGTGTAAAGTACTCCCACTTGTTTCTAGAAACATCATTAGTTCACTTCTTTTTCTATGACTTCTTCACAGGAAATTTGCCTGTACAAACTCCTTTGACCATTCTGTACCATACTTTGAAACACAGAATCAGGGCAGAAGCAACCTCAGGAGGTCTCCAGTCCAACCTCCTGCTCAAAGCAGCATCAGCCATGAGACCAGACCAGGTTTCTCTGGACTTTACACAGACTGGTCTTGAAGTCTACCAGGAGCTGAGACTGCTCAGTGCTGGACTGTCCTCCTGGTGAAAAAGTTTTTCCTTATCCTCCCACTGTGCACCAACGCAAGGAACCTGGCTCCATCTTCTTAGTCACCAGCTGCTTGTTCCCAGTCACCTTCTCCTTCATCTGCCCAGAAGCATGCTCTAAAGGGACTCCCTGCCTGATTTTCCCAGGGAGGAAAGCAAGTTGGAGCACCTAGATCATACTCCTGACTATTTCTTAAGACAGGCCTTCCTCCAGTCAGAGTCTTCTTCGACAGTGACAGACAGCAAACCCACAGGGACATTGGCCAGCTCTCATGGCACCCTTGGATGCAGCCTGTTTGGTCCCAAGACTTTCTGGGCCAAGACTCTCCTGTAACACCAACCTGACCTGATCGTCGCACACTGCTATGTTCCCTGAGCACAACTGGTCAGCCTGGAGGCTGTGCAGACCCTCCCTTCCCCCTCTCTATACACAGACTGAACCCTGTAAGCATGCCTTACCTGTTCCAACACTCTCCATGTTACCTAGCTGCTACCAATACACAAGCTAATTTTATTTTATATTAAGGCCTACCCTGCCTGTTTAAGAATGCACAGAACAGACAACGGAATCCTTCAAACAGAAAATGTGCTATTACTTACACTTGCCCTGATTTACTACAGGATTTGCCCATCCCTATATTTTTCACTCCATCCTCCAGTTTTAAAACCCTTTATTTTTTTTTCCTTATTCTTTTGATTATGTTAAGTACTTTCTTAGAGAAGTATGGGCTTTATTGCATTGCGGCTCTAAAAGTAATAAAAACGGTCATATACTACCAGTTCTGGACAATCACACGGTATAAAATTGGCATTATTAGGTACAGTATGAGGTAAATCATTTCCTTTTCCTTATTTTCTTATTCTCCCTTTTATAAATTACCTATGCACCTACAGGTTCAAGAGGTTTAAGCATGATAATTTCCAGTAATCTACTGGATCCAATAATCTCCAATATAATCTATTTTAATTAAAATAGTATTTATAAAATCTAAGCAGAGTGAAAATCTACTAAAATCCAGATGAGTTAGCATTATCTAAAGCCTTTACTCACATTTCTTATATTTCAAGAATTAGAAGAAAACCTCTACAGCAGCAGAGTGAGTTGAGCAGGCAGTCAGGAGAGACGTAATTCTGCCTTTATTGTCGACTTCATTAGTTTATGAGGTAATTATAAATCTATTTCAAAATAGTATCTCCCCTTGTGAAAGGAAAAACACAAAAACGCCTTTCTTTCTTTTACATTTCACAAAGACTATTCATCAAGAAACAGAGCTTGTCTTCAGAGAATATAGCTGTGTTCAGAAGACCTGGGAACTACCGGTGCATTAACTGGATCTATCTGTATACTTATATGTTCTTAATAAATGATACAAAATAAATTTAAATAATTATAGAAGTATAATATTAAAGAAATATAATTATAAATGTATAATTACCTAGGCATGTATGTTTCCAACCATAATGAAACAGATGTTTCAAATAAAAAAAAGTTATAATGTGTTGTTTAAAGAAACTGAGAAATTTGAAAGTGTACAAATATATCAATGTCATAGAACACTCCTGACTTTACTGTAGGATTGCTTAACTAAAGGCAACAGTCAACAGCATGTTCAGCAGTTAATTATAGGGTTATATATCTTATTTGATCTATACGTAGTTCTAAATTTATTTTCTTCCAGCATACTCTTGGAATCCTTCTGCACCTCAAATTGCTGCTGAATAGGGGATATTTGCTGGAGTGTGAGCTACAGCAGGACACCTAAGGTTTGTTTGTTTGTTTGTCGTCTCCTACCCTGCAGCAGTTGGTGCAGTTCCACTGAAGCCTGGTCAGCAGAGCTCTGCAAATACCTCTATCTTGCACTGGAGCTTCAGCTTCCTGAAACCTGCATCTCCAGATCCTTGCCCTGGGGATGTCACCTCCCCGACACAGCTTAGTGACGACAACCAAGCAAACCCTTACATGACGCACATCAGAGAAACACTCTGGGGGAGGAAGCAGGACCTCACTCAAACCCTCATTTATGTACTGCAGAAGTAAAGCAGCTGAGCTAAACCTGCTTATGTATTTCAATGAATACTGTCCTTGAAACTCTGGAGGTTGTGTGATTTCAATGCAGGAGCAGCCACAGGCCTCTGAATTACTTGAGAACCTACTTCTGGTGCTGCAACATTTTTAACTCTTTCCAAAGCACTGGAGGGCCATATTATCATGGTTATCTGTATTTAGCTTCCATCAAAAATGAAAGTTCATGAAAGTGTTTGTAATTAAGGTGGAAATCTATTAGAAATTCCAAGTAAATTTTTGATTAGATATCGAGTTGCTTTGTCTTCTTTGTGAGTGCAGAAGACAAGTATTCTGTCTCAAGCACTTTAGTCCCAGGAGGAATGTTCCCACAACTCTTGCTTGTATCAGCACATGACACATATTGGAAAGGTGTTGTTGAGGATAAAATTAATACTGGGGTTGTAAAAAAGGTTTTAGCTCTCACTAATGAGTACTTTTTTCACAGTGACAGCAGATTAAGACTAGTGTGTTTAAATAACATTAAAATATCCATAAGTTTAATAGACTTGAATAGCAAAGACAGCAGGCATCAAAAAAAAAAAAAAAGTGAACGTTGCAGAGAAGAACTTGCAGGCTGCTCTTTTAAAAGTCATTTGTGCTTATTTCAAGATTGTGTTATTGACCAAAACCTACTAGACTTATCAAAATGAGTCATGAGGTTACAGGGGCTATAGGAGGGCCTGTGCTGTCCCCTGTCAAAAAAGAGCCTTTTGCAGAATTTTTAGTCAAGATTAATTTCTAGTGTTGCTGTTAGCAGTTATCATGATCTTCCTTAATACTTCATGAACATTCGCACATTCTGAATTTGCTTTTGCTTCCATCATAAACACAGACATTTAGCTTCCTAACTGCTTCCTTTCTTTTCCACTCTTACTGGATTCAAGAAAATTGCTTCCAGAAGCAAGGCTAGCACAGGAAGTACAAACATTGTTTTAAATCTCTGCAAGCAGGTAAATTTATGTTGAATATTTTATCTGTTGTTTCAACCCTTTTCCCTTTATCACCCCATATATATGTGGAGTCAAAACTGAGTTACCTAGAAAAAAAGTTTATTGTTTTTGAACAATGAAGAATTGAGATGTTTTCAAAGTCTCTGTGAAACTTGGAATCAAACACTTTTTTCCCCCATTTGCTAATAGTCCCAGTAACAGTTCCAGTTTATCTGGAGATAACCATTAGACAAGAGAGGGGTTAGACTTTGGGACTGGGTGTACCTGAGAAGCTGCTGCTAAGGAAAAGGTTTTTACTGCATTCTTAAATATGAGACTGCATGATACAAAACAATAGAAACCAGGAAGCTGGTACTCTGACTTGATTTTTCCTGACTCCACCCTGCAGGGGGAAGACATTTATTCTCTCTTACAAGAATAATGAGAAAAGAAGAACAATATCTCTCTTCTGACAGTTCTCAGGGCAGATTTTTCCTTCACACAGGATGTCTTCATAAATGAACAACACACAGAAATCTGGATAAAAGCAGGATGATAGTCTTTCCCTCTCCACTTCTATTAGTAAGGAAACCTAATGAAGTCAGATACTATGATTCTACGATATTGCATTTCCAAGTGCCTCTCCTCCACCTTCGTCCCTTTTCAGATAGGTATCTCCACTGAAGGGTATACTTGAGGGTGTTCCCTTACCTATGCTAACACCTGAGTTGTCAGGAGAACCCAGAGCTGCATTTACTGTTTGGCCAGCTGGCATAAATAACATGTAGCTATACATACACATGTTTGTCCCAGAGAGTGCAAGAAGGTGTCCAAATAGCATCTCTTATTCTGTGCTCACTAAATAAATACCCGTCTATATCCATACTGCAACATTACCTATTGCCTCAGACACCATTCCTCTGAAACAAGTTATCTGTTGCTTTTAAAACAATCCTAAAAATTTCAGTCTCCAATGCAGTGGTGATGCATTGGGACAATTTTCAAGTTTATAGCAGATGTTTCACTGTCAATTAATGCCACAATGAAAAATCTCTTGGAACAACGTGACGTGATGCTTCTTCACCATTTCCTTTTGTAAGAAAATATATACACAAACTTTAGTCTGCAAGGATTTAACCAAAAAAGCACCAAAAACTCCTATAAGCTGCAGCAGTTAAATCAGCTCAAATAATCATTTCCCCTCCAGAAAACTGCCTGTGTTTTATCATGTAAATAACCTCTTGCTAAAAGATTCTCAAACCTCACCCCTCCAAAAGAAATGAGCATCCACTTGCCTAAATCATAAAGAAGTGATTCTCCCACCCTATCTTGCTTGGCCAAATGAGTAAATGATCACACACTGGAGTATGAATGCACACCTATAAACACCCCATTGAGGCTGTTACTGCAGTGTGCTTGCTAGCCAGAAAGGAGCTAAATGGCAGCTAAGCCTTGTTCTTTTGTACACATATAATGCTCAAACTATATATATTTACATACACACACCTTTTATTTTATAAACCTTTTTTCTCCCTCAAGAGCCCTCGAAAATCACAAGTCAGTCTTGCAAATGAAATAAATCATATGAACAAGAAATGTAAGCCAGAGAAATTAAACTGAAATTTTGCAAGTAAATCTATAAGGAACCAATATGTTCGTCTTCCATGAGCTTTGGAGTGATGGTTCTTCCCACAGGGATTCCAACAAGCAAAGCAAATCTGAAGTAACTTTGAAATAATTGCTTCATAGGTGGCATGTTTCAGATGCTGTCTTGACAGGAATTGATTGCCCAAATTCTTGGTCACAAATAATAAGAATTTAAACAAGACAAGGCAGGATCAGATCCCCTTTGGTAATAAAATCAGATATGCCATATAGACGAAGTTTATCTTAACACATGGAAAACACACCACCTTCCTTGTCCTCGGTTTGAACTAGAACTCAGTTTATGAGAAGTGGTGTTTACATGCACTTTTTTATTGGTTGCCCAGCAGCAGAACTCTTAGGGTGGTCCAGCTGTGGGAAAGGGTCCCTGCAGATTTGCTCTCTGACACTGTGGACCATGAGGCACAAAGCAGTAGGAGCACCACTGCCCAGCGTGAAAGCCATGCCTGTTTCACTCTGAAGCTGTGGGTCTGTGGCTAGAGCCTTTGATGAAGACACTCTAAGCGTATGTTGCCCCTGCCAACACAGCACTCATGGCCAGGGGATCTGGAGGCTCAAAGCAGCTGGGGCTATTTGCAGGAATGTCTATTAAGCTTGTCAGTGGAAACTTCTTGAGAAAAAAAAATAGCAAAATGTATTGTATTTTGTCACATTTGGAATGCCAATACATTAAGAATTTCCAGTATCCTACCAGTAATTATTTACACTGGTATGGAGTGGTGTTACCTAGGCCTGCCAAATGCAGTTACCTTAGACAGTCCCAGTATTAATCTGAAAATTCTGTTTTGAGGGAAAAACAAAAACCATAGGTAATATAGGTTCAAAAATATATGCAAGATGATTACCGTTGCTTTTTGAACTCTTGTACAGTAATTTCTGCACAAGTTGTTCCCATTTTTTTTTCCATTCAGTTAAACTATCAAAATAAATATTTATATATAATGAATACATCAAGTTGGTGGAAATGAAAAGAAGAAATTGTTTGAAGTTTATGACTGTTCCATAAACTCTCTTTTGTTTTAGTGCTTTAAATATTATTTTGAAAAGCAAAATTCATTTCAATACTAATTGCACAGAAAAAGTGAAGAAAAATTTTGTCTCCACACAGGTAGAGACGAATTCATGAGAAAGCTCTTTTCCTAACAGGTTGCATGGAGGCTTGAGGGTATACATGCCCATTAAGATGTAGTGAATCTGTCGTACTATTTCAAGCTTGGGATTTCTAATGTGGAGCATTACAGGCATTCATAAAGAGCAGAGTTGTTATGGAAGTATTGTTACATCCAATCTTCATATGACTTTCATACAAATGCCTCATGTTTGGCAAACACACTAATGTAATAATCACAAGCAAGGACTAACTTCAATCTCCCTGCTGGCAATTGCGCATAGCTTCCTCAGTGGTAATAGCCAGTTATTTAAAAAGTGATAAAAGTATGATTCTTATACTACCTCAGAGAATAACATTAGACATGTTTTAATAATAGGTAAAAAGGAGACCAATGAATTTATTTGGACATAAAAAGAGATTCCTAAGTAGTTTGTAAGTCAGAATATCCATTGTGGAAAACCTGCATGGCATCCTGTGCAGAGTGCAAATCAACATTCAGCAACTTCTGTGACTCCCTTTCTCCAACTCAACATTTCCCAACTGGAAAAGACAACCTTCAGCCTGGAGGTATGAAGAATGAAATTCAAAATTGTTTAGAAGCCACTATCTGAAGGCAGAAATAGTACCTTAGGTTTGGTTGGTGCACCCTTCAGACGTTCACTACAGCATGCTAGAAGTCCCTAGCACTAATATCTCAGCCTGCTAATTTTCAGAAATATTTCTTCAAAATTACCAGAATTAAAATGGAATGTACAACAAAACATTAAAGTCTATAAGGAACTGAGTAGCTGACTATTATTTATGGTATTTTACTAGTGTACTCCCGAACAAGTATTTGTTGTCATACACATGAATAGATATGTAAATTTTTGACTGGCATCTACCAGCAACACCACTGATCCTGCATTTTATTGGATCAATACAGTTTGTCTTTGTTGTTTGCTGCAAGCAATTCTGTGCTGAGCTGTGTTTTTTGAGCTCTTAAAATTGGCAGAGAATATGCCTTTGGAAAAAGAAAGAAAGAGACAAATGGTAAAAATACACATGCGTATACATTTACACACATAAGAGGGATTCACACTGCCTACATTTGTCAAGACCAAACATATTCTTGAAAACAGAGCATCGATCCACATTTTCTAAACTATACACTACAGTGAATCTGATACCAGTTTAAAACTCAAGAAGAACATAACATTATCTACTGAGTTTAACATTTGTAGTTCATGGCTTTGGATATAGAAACAGTGTTCCACGTAAGTAAATATGTTCTGTATTCTACAGACATGAAATAAATAAGAATCCCTGTGCCCATTACCTAAAACTCCAATCAATCCTGAACATTAATTCTAAGGTCTGAAAAACAGATGAACTTTTTAAAATGCTCTTTAACTCACAACCTTCCCAACTACCATGCGAGGACGTCTTCACATAGCAGGATTCAGTATTTGTTCTCATAGCATTGTCAGCTTTGCAGGACAATATCACTTATCCTGCTGCTAAATAAAACTTCCAGTTCCGGTAAAGCTAAAGGTTCAAACACTTGCAAGCATTATCCAAATATTCTGTAACTAGATTTGCATCTTTGGCCAGGATGGGTTTTATTGCCAGAAGTGACAGAAGGCAACTCAATATTCGGACAACAGGATTTCCTGCACTGTACCCATCACCAAATATTTTAGGTCTGTTCTATTTGTTTGGCTCCACTTCCGGCATATGAAACCTGTGATCTCTCTTTGCAAAGAGGTGCAGCATGAACTTGACTCAAAAACACAGAAGGGGCAGGAAGGCAAAGCCAGTACCTCTATGCCCAGTTGCAGAAAGTTACAACTTGCCTGAGATCCATGGATCTACTCATGTCCATTTCTCACAGACTCTTTCACGCCACACTTGCTTATATATACACTTTACATCTGTACCTACTCATGCTTTTAGCCTAGCTTTCTGAAAAATCGCTGAATTGCAAAACCATGGAAGCTTGATACAGCTGTTTTTTCTTTTCAGTTTCCTGCACATCTTTGCAGATTCAAATCCTGCAAATTCCAAGAGACTGCAAGATTAACATATTAACAACACACCTCAGAAGGTAATTAAAAATGAGAACACCTTATTAATATGTCAAACATGCTGATACTGTGCAAAGACATGCAAAGATATTTTTCTAATGCTAAATCTGACTCATTTTATCTTGATAAGTAGGGACCACAGTGAGTACTTGTGACAGGCATATGCTATACACACACTCCCCACAGAGATTTCAGCCCCCTTCCAATATGTTGAAAAGGACAGCTCATCCTTTCTTTTCTCCACCTCCCTCCATGTTAAATTTACATTTCTCTAACCAAAAAAATATAAAGAATATGCATAAACTGTCAATTGTATCAAAAGACCAAGCTGCTGTGTAATGTTAAAACAGGATTCCAGTTCAAAAATGAAGTCCTGGAGGTGGCATTCTCTTTTGTGACTAGAATTCTGCTGCCAAAGATGCTGACAACCTGTTAGTTATATGTACGATCTACTCAAAAACAAATCAGAGCAGCAAGAAAGTCTTGTTGACCATGTGAGCAATACTTACAGCCAGAACATAGAATTGTCTTGCTTTTTGCTTTTTCACATTATCTCATTTAAAAATACTTTGACTTCATATTTTATATACTGATGTAGACAACACCCGGCTTTAGGGAGGCTATTCTGTTTTAGAAAATACAACTTAAGAAAGGAAAAAGCTGTAACAAAGTTGTTGAACCTTCTTAACTGTAATGTCTGCTCAGAACTTTAAGGAGTTACCTTTTTTCTTTTCACTCACTCTGATTATTTGAATGGCTGGTGATAGTAAAAGTAGAGGCAATTCACAACGTTGCTAACACGGTATGGACTTTTTAGCCTCTAGGAAACTGCCCTGAAATCAAGTGAAAGTGATAGTCATCAAAAGCTACTACTATCCATTTCTTATTTAATTAACTCAGAAATTTCAGTCCTCTTACCTACACCTGAATTTAAAATTGTAGTTTCTTTCACTTTTGAAAGCTTTTTAATGAAGGGGTTGGAGTTTCCTGAGTTAGGAGGCAGAAATCTTGCACATCAAATGAACAACAAAAAGAAGAGAGGAAGCCAGGCTAGAGAAAATTACAAAAAAAAAAAAAAAAAAAGGGGGAGGAGCCGGG
>VXAV01000122.1:191646-206937 GCA_013399715.1 Alectura lathami
AAAAAGAGGAGAGGAGTCTGGAGAAGAGGAGGCCTGGTGAACTTGGAAAAGCGAAGACTGAAGGAGGCCACCATGGAAGATGTAGATAAAAATAAGAAGGTAAAGGAAGGCTAGGGAACACAAGGGATGGGAATAAACTGGAGAAGAGGTCAGACAACATGGGAGGCATGGGGGAGAAGATCAGAAAAGAGGAGGTTGTAAAATACGGAGATAAAAGAAAAAAGAGGGTCACTGATGAAGAGAAGGTCAAGAGAAGGTCAGAGAAAAGAAGGCCAAATGATGAGAAGACTAAAGAGAATGCTAGAGAAAAGAGAAGGTCAGACAACATGGAGTAAAACAGGAGAGCAGATAAGAAAAGTCATGGCCAGACAACATGGTGAAGTAAAGTGAAGCCTGGGCTACGTGGGGGAAAAAGTTCAGAGAAGTGTGAAAGGACAAACTTATCATCACCATAAGGGTGAAAGAGCAAATGCATCATCAGAAAAGAGGACAAATAACCTTTGACCTGTGATAATATATCTAAAAAGTATTTAATGACTAAAAAACACTCTCTGCAGAAGAGATGTTAGGGTTGAGGTTCCTCTGAAATGATAAAAATCAATCAATAAATAATAACATTCCTCACTTGTGGCAATGATCTGAAATAATAACAGAACAATAGCTACTTTAGTCTGAGTTTTGCTTATGTCATTAAAATTTAAACCTGATTAAACTGAGCCAGTCTGGTTTTATAACCTGTCAGTATGACAAAGGGACTTTGACATATTTTTCTTCCAACACATTATGGGGATTTACATTTTGCACCTTACAATTATAACTGTATTAAAATGACTGAGCACGCTGAATATGAAAAAGCAATTCATAGTAACAGCAATAAAAGCAATAAAGAGTTAAGGACACTATGAAGCAAATGAAGCAGAAAGGCGCAAGAGGCTTAGTATAGACAGAGTAGACAGGGAAGAAATACTCTTTGCTCTTGCATCTTTATTATGAGTCTAAATAACAAGATGTAAATGGAAGGGCTTTCTGCCTAAAGAATCAATACCAAAATTAAAAAAAAGCCACCTACAAATTGTTTCCAGTGCCCTAGTCTCATTTTGCACTAAACACAGTGCATTGTGGGATAGACATGCATTACAGTTTGAATCCTGTGCATGTCCATAGTTCCTTCAGCAAGTGTGGCTTTCTTGCGTCTTTTATTTTGAAGTTAACAGACAAGACTTTCCCATCCATTACTATTTTTTTTTTCTCCTTTCTAATTTTTTTCTCTCATTAAGACATTTTCAAATCTAAACAACAACGGGGGAGGAAAAAAAGATTAAATTCAGTACGTTATTCCCTCAAGATTTCAATAGATATTGAAAACTCACCCCAAACAGGTGGCAGTTAATTATAACTGTTCTTATTTATTTCAGCCATAATGACTTTTGTTGCTTTCTTTCAATTGCTGTAAACTTTTGAACTAAATGTTACTTTTAAGTTCATAATATCACACTTCTAATGTCAATCTTTACTATAAAATGTCTATGCTAAATGTTTTCAGACTTTGGAAAATATACATGTTGAGTTTTAGAAGATCTCAAAATTGGACATTTTTCATTGTTTTGCATAATAATGAACATTTCCCAATTAAAATGCTTTGGCTGTGTGGTTCTGTTATCTTTAAGAAAAACTGACAAAAAAAATCTTCTGTTTTCAATAAACAATAGTGTGGTTGTAATACAACCTGAATATAGAAAAAGATGAAATCAGGGATGAGCCTGTCTGTACACAATACTGTTATGCAGTCAAATATTATGAGAAGCATAGATTTGGTTCAGATTTTGGGGAAATCAAAAACAATAGAGCTACAGAAACTTATAGCAGTTCTGAACCTCTCCTATATTTAAATTTTCAGCCTCAGCCAGCAACTAACACTATTAGATTTTGCTTATTAAATGTGTAGTACTAATAAATCTTTCAACTTTGACTTTGTCACTCCCCTGTCAGATCAAATCTAAGTGTTTATGATCCTTTGCGTTTGCCTCAAGCTTTCTCCTAAACAACTGTACGTTTATTAAAAAGTAGAAATAAAGCCAACATTGCTGGAAGTTAAAATGATAATTAAGTATTCCTTAACAATCTTTGCATGGCACTTAAAACCTAATGTCATGTTTTTATGGTTTGCCTTTTTATAAGCTCAATATTTGAAGATAACTACAAGAATGCAATCTGGAGATAAGTCCATTGGTCACAAACGCAAAGACAGTCCCTCTCCAAGATAAAGGTTTCATAAAACATAACGAAGTGAAGGGAGCTATAAATAAGAAAATAAAGCCATAGTCTGCAGTTAAAATTCTTGCTGCTTGCAGTACATCATTCTGTTCCTAAGAGTCTGTTGCTGGGCTAGTGTTTCTAAAATTAACATTGCAATAGCCTAGATAGGAACCAAAACGCACAGAAGAAAACACTGCTGAACTGGTTATTCTCACTAACATATGTTTGTTATTTTTGCAACGTGTTTCTCTCCTCTGAAAATATTTATCAGAATAAGATTTTGAATTGGCTCTTTAAATAGTCGACATGCAGAAGTCCAGACTAAAGAGTATGATATTTAGTGAAAATTGAAGTATTTACAAATTTCAGCAGTTCCCCAGCATTTGCAGGTATCACCCTTATGTTTGCTATGGCCAGTATCATGTATTAAAATTTAAACAGATTAAAACACAAGCATCCAATATTAGGAAAGTAAGCTAGATTGATTTACAGACCAAGGAATTTATATTTTCATTTTTAAATCCATATCTTTTTCTTAATGGAGAAAATAAGAAAGATAAAACACATAGCCCCTGCATTTCACATGTTGACTCAGTGCATTCTGGTGCAGGAGAACTGTTTTCCCATACACACAGCCTTTCTGTACTGCAATTATATTACCATGTCTGTGCACAGGAAGTGTGAATTTTGATGCCTAGGTGATGAGAGAAGGGAAGGTAGGTCCCATTAAATATAATATGTGGAACAGAAGATAACATGATCAAGAAATAGGGAAACTGCCACTCGCTGCATAGCAAGTGGCTGCAAGACTCATGGCCCTACACGGTACCTGTTGTTAGAAGCCTTTCATGGAGCTTTCCCCAGAAACACCTTGCGGCTCCCTGCACAACATCTGAGGAGCAATGGGAATTTTAATGAGTGTGGCTGAAAGTCCTCGGGAAGGACAAAACCAGAACCCAGCCCGCTGTCTGCCGGTTCTGATCTGTGCAGCAGGTTTGGGAAGCAGACAGCGTTCAGCCTTTACAACGGAAAGATCAAATCAGCTGGGCACAAAGCGGGGCTGAACTTGCGTTTTGATGGTAGTCTGCACAGATATCAGCACTGTTCTCATTTCCTGTGAAGTCCTCATGCACTCCTCTCAAATGAGAGATGAACCAACAGACAGGGAAATATTTGGCAGAGGTACCCCTGTGGCTTTGGACTGATTTTCTTTTATTTTTATACTGATTTTTAAGCAAGAGATTTAGACCCTCAGCACTGTGTTTGGGAACACACACATTTATGTTCCACAGATGTACCCAAAGGGCCAATTAAGACAGATATCACTCATTCTACATACATACCCAGAAACGAGAGTATTTTTGTCTGATTACTTGAACATATTCAGACTCTCTTACATGATGAGGAATACGAAAAAAGATCAGAACAGCTAACACTCAGTCAAAAACAAAACACATTTGTAATGGAGGGAATTTATGTCCCTGCCATGAAATAGCACAGTATATGAAAGAAACAACAATTAGTGTCTCTTAAACACATTTGTCCAAGTACTATGCAAGTGAGCAAAGCAATTATCCAAACAGTAGAAATAGATGTGTGTCAGAAGTACCAGTTGTGACTAGGTCATAATTCCAAACACTTTTTCACCTAGAAAACCCCCATTTTTGTATGAAAACGCTATCCCTTGAGATTTATTCATTTATTTTGCATGGAGAACTCTGGGATGACTATCACTCCAACGTTACCAGTGTGTGATACAACTCAACTTGGTTACATGTGGTGGAACACGGTCACAATATGGAGCCTAATGCAAAGGCCAAACTAGACACACAGTTTGGCTCACTCAGCATCTTCTGCATGCCAGAAGATTTAAGAGAGTAAAAGCAGAAGTTAGAGCACAAAACCTTTAGGAAACCAGGCAAATGCAATATTTGGATCTAGACCAGATTCTATATATTTCACCTCACATATGAAATAAGGGCAGATAGTAAGTAAGAGTCTGGCAACTAAGCAAACTACAAGCAAATGTCTTTGGATTTATTGGTCAGTTCTCAATTTTGGAATACTGGGATGCCTTGGGACATCTTACTTTATTTGATACCTGAGACTCTGCTCTTTCAGAGATAAGATTTGAATTATTGTGACCAAAGGATTCTGGCTTTCCCAAAACACAATACCTACAATACCTCTCACATTAGTTGAAAAGCAGTAGATAGGAATCCAGACAGTAACTACCACCTGATGCAACTGTCCAGCCCAGCAGCTGTAAACAAGTCCCATATTAGCTCTGCACGATATCTTCCTATCACAGCCCCACACCTCTTGCTGAGCTAGACCTGATCTTATTCTATCTTTTAACAAGCTAGTCTCTTTACATTACTTTTAGTTCACTGTTTTGTAGCCTTTTCAAGCAAGAGATGTTATTGCCTCCAGGAAGAGAGTGGTGCTTTTTAAGATCTGTCTCTGGGTGCTTTCCAGAGCTGGGAGACAGGCACTCTCTTACCATTGATGTTGTGGTAAGAGGCCATATTCAACTCTTTTCATACACCATGCATAACATGTCTTTGTGCTGCTTTCAAGAACTGTATGCTTTCTGAGTCACTCATCTCAAAGCCCAACTCACTGTTGAAAGAAATCAAACACTGATACCTCATAATTCGCTATCTTCTTCAATGGGCTTATTTACAAGGAAGATTTTGCCTAAAAAGGCACAGAAAATGTTAACATATGAGCACTACACTGAATTAGAATGGATCTTCCCATTTCTCCAGAAACCCTACATATTTAGCTGAAACACCATAAACCTTTATCCAGTTAATAGGAAATGGTGCAGTTGCTGGGAGATTAATTTTCTGGAAGCCAGAAAATGCATTATTATTATTAGGAAAATGGGCACTTATCCTCCCCACAGGAGTTCTCACTGTGGCTACGGTCCAGTTTATAAGCACCATGCTGTGCATGATAAAAATGTGTAAATGAAAGGATGGAAAACAACTCTCAGGTTTTATTACTGCAAAATCAAGGATCACAAAGGGACCTCTCAAACCAGAAACCAAACTGGAAGGTTCTTTTTCCTCTGCAGGGTTCTCTCCTAAGGGAATAATTTAAACCATCCCTTTTTACACAAGATTTTTACACAGGTATGGAAAATCACAAGACTCTAGATCACTTTTGACCTTGTTCACTCCACAGAAGCAAGTAACTCTCTGGCAGCTTTGCCATTGCTTGGTATACAGATATTCAAAAATCTCAGAAGACTAAGCTAAAGCTTTCTCATATTTATTCTCACACATAATACAGAAACACCCAAAGGCTCTCACTGAAACACAGAAACTGTGTATCTACACAGTAAAGCCCTGACCCTGAAAAACACACAGCTTAAATAAACACCATAAGATAGATGATATTACCTTGCAGATGGGAACAATGAAGGGCCACATCCAAGAGGGAACCAAGTTGACCAGTTATAGACTTATTTTCCTTTTGATACTTCAGTGTCCCCACAGCCCTGGTTGAGCCATGTCCCCAGGAAGCTCTGGTATGCCTGAATACGGAAATCTGGGCATTTCAGTACAGCATTGCCACAGGGATCTGCCCAAATAGGGACACACTAAAAGCCAGCACTCATTGCAGTCAGTCACTGTGTAATGCCACAGCCAGCGGGACTGCTACTGGACTGAAACACCTTCTTGATAGAACTCAAAATTTACAACTACCTGGAGGAAGTTATTGCTCACAGCTGCTGCCCCACTCTGACCAGTTACAGTCCCACTCAGAGCATAGTGCCTGGAAGCCAAGCCTCCCTCCTCAAGCACAGGTTTTCTGCACAAACTAATCTAGCTCACCAATCATGGGCTGCAGCTGGGAAGAGGATGGGGACTGATTTCCACCCACCCACTGAAATGGCTTCACTGTGCAGAAGAAAATGCAAAAGTTTTTGACCAGTGAAAGACAGCATGAGGGCAAGGATAAATCTGTAACTCAGGGTGTAGTCTCATGTCTGGGAGGATCTTGCTTTTTATTCAATGTCACTCGGTGACTGTTTCATGTGAAAAGCAAAGGCAGAAGCTGGCAGTCTGTGCTTCCAGCTTTGTCCCTGCTGTTCAACACAGTGCTTGAACCAGGGCCCTAAAATGCTGCTTTGAAAGCCATCAGATGAAACCCCTCAGGATCTGACTGGCTTTATATTTGAAATATTTGCAGAGGTATTCAGGCAGAGGCAGAGCTGAGCTCAAGCAGATATATACAGTACAAAATATATTAAATTCCCAAAGCTGAGAATTTGTATCAATATCCAGAACCTATACAGTCCTGACACTTCCCTTGTAGGGCAGTAGCTGAGTGTGTTTTCAGAGCTGCAATTCAGTGCCGTCTCCCTAGTGACATCTCCAAGGCCTCCCAACACATAACCCTCTGCCTAACGCCTTCCTTCTGGTGCTACAGAATAAATGAGAGTGGAAACAAGTCTAATGATAAAAAATCACGTAATGTTTTAGGTTCAACGAATTATGGGCACAGTGCGCCACAGAGTTTGCTGTCTCATGAGCTCAGTGCCCACAGGAAAATGGCAACGGGACCAGCCTACTGCGGCAGTTCGCCTCAGCTGACCACAGTGAATGTTGTCACCTGTCCTAAGAGAACGAATACTTCAACTTCAATCTTTCCCGATTCTCATTTCTTAGAGATTTGAAAAATAGCTTACTGTTTCAAAGCAAATACCAGAAAAACTCCGAACAGGAATGTAAAATGATGAGTGAATGTGCAAATGGCCACAATAACTATGTGGGTTCATCAGGGCCTGCTTGTTGATTTTGCTTATGAAGCTGTCTGTGACTGGAGCATGCTTCGATAGAGGCTGCACCCCAGCTAGTTGTTAACCTCTGTGCACGCACATTATCATGTCCTAACAGAAACCTAAGTGTCACATGAGGGGCAGAGGCAGGGAGGAGAGGGACAGGCTGACCCTCACGCTGGCAGCAGTCACCTCCCCAGGAGGCTGCAGTACGGGGGCCTACAGGTGCCTGGGACTGTGACCACCAGTGGTGTGGGGACCAGAGTGACACGTGGCAGCAGGCGCGAAGAAAAGGGAAGGTCGTTAGTATTACAAAGGTGATGCTGCTCACAGGGTGGTGTGACAGGGAATTTGGGAACAGAGATGAGCCAAGTCTTAAGTCTGCACTCTTGAGACTGTAGTGGAAAATTTAATTTCTCAGTTCTGTGTCCCAAAAGATAAGGTTAACAAATGGACGAAAATGCCAGCTTCTACCAGATCACAAATCTTGGAAATAGTGAATTAGACTTGTCCAAAAAGAGAACCTGAATTTCACAGCCCATGATGTTTCTAAATGGCAAATGCTGTTAAAAGAAAAACCTAATGAACATGCACAAATTGCCTGACAGCAGAGGCAAGGGATGAATTATGGATATTTTCTAGCATATGCTACTATTTTGACACTCTGCCATGTTGCGCCAGACAGCAACCAGGTCATAGCAGGAAGGAGCAGAAATTCAGAGGAGCCTGTGTTCAGATATCTTTGGTGCAGCAGGGCCCGGGCTTTTCAAGCAGCAGGGAAGGCTGTTCACCTTTTGACTAAACAACGCTGGAATACAATTTTTGTCCCGTTTTTTTCCCCATAGGTTGTGCTAAGATCACGTGACCCTGGAGTTACAGAAGAGGGCTTACTGTAGTTAACACCACTACAGGGGATGACCGGCTGCTTTCCAGAGTAACTAAACCAGCAGTTATTCTTACCTGTGAAACACTTCTTATCTTCTCTTAAAATTCTTTTTCTGACAACTGCAAACATATACATAAATCACCCTCATGAGAATGATTTTTTTTTTTTTAATTCCAAATATATTGTATTAATACTAGATGAAAATTAAGTTTTGTAATGTTTTTTCCCCTTTTTTGGATATTTGGAAGGACTGTTGTCTGCTCTGATAGTTCTTTCACTAGCAGACAGAAAATGAAGCCTTATTTGCTTCTCTGTTAAATGCACTTAATCTAAATGCAGATTCATTCTTTTCTTGTGGAAAATGTTGGTTGTTTCAATACCAGTGCAAGGTCAAATACAAATTCAAATGGTGTATGTCGAAAACTATTATGGATAAATGATAGCCTTTAACAGGAGAAATAGAACTGGTGGGTCTTTTTTTTGTTGTTGTTTGTTTGTTTCCATTGTGTTGGCTAGAGCAGCTAATTATTTTGCAATTACATCAGCTTATCCCAGTTCACCACTACCACACATCAGCACCACTGAAGACTTCCTAAGGAACCACTGATGTATAGATGCCAGTCTTCATCTATCACAACTTCTGTTATGTTTAATATCAGCTCCTCACAGAGAGGAGCGCTATGATCCTACAGCAGATAATCAATAACATATTTAGTATATAAGGAGATATTATTTCTCTGCCATTGATATTAGTAAAATAAATTAACAGAACAGTTTAAATTCTAGTGATGTTTCTAAAAATCATGCCAAACAGCTATGAAGAGTTTAGGAAAAAAATTACTAGAGGAAACTGCAATAGCCAGACCTTCAGAACAGCCAAAGATGTATGCCTTAATATCTTGTAATTGTTTTACAGCTCGCTTGCATCACTGCCCATTTGCAAATTAGTTCATCATTTCACATTCCATACAAGGGACGGTTGGTGTGTTGTGTTTTTTAAAAACAAATCAGTAACTGGTTTATTAGTTTTCAAGCAATGAGAACAAGGAAAGATTTCTCTTAAACATAATTGATACTCATAATCCTTTCTTGAAGATTTTGGAAAATACTGGTTGTTAGGCATCTCCTGATAGAACCTCCCATCATATACTTGAATAATGCTAATCATGAGCGTCGGATAAGGAGCTTTATTGGATGAGTTATTTATTTCTGACCTAGTCTCCTAAATAATTCAGTCAAATAGATTTCTAGCAGAGAAATGCAAACTGAAAATAAAAAATAAGACGAAGAATTTGATATAAAATGACCATATTTTGGTTTATTTTTCTAAAAGGCCAGATAAGCCAAAAAACAACCAACCAACTAAACAAACAAACAAACAATACAAACAAAAGCAGTCCGGACTTGTTTATAAGCAGAAAAAGCTGCATTTTTACCAGTTTGCACGGTTTGTGTGATGTATCTGTTTGTCAGGTTGCTTACTCCCCTGAAAGATATCAAGGTTTGCTGACATTGTCTCATTTCTTCTCTGTAGATTATTACCTTCCATTCCCTCCCACTTTCTATAGTTTTCTGCATACTTATATGCAGAATTAGAAACAAAGATGAGGGGTTTAGTTTTCTTTCTTTTGCTATTCTCTCCAAGGCAAGAATAAAAGCAGGATATTTAAGATAAGAGGATTTTATGTGGTGAAGAAGTTATTGCTTACATCCTAAGATGTTAGCTGAGAAGATGAAGTTGACAGCAAACACCATATGAAATTTACATGTGCCCACTTCAATAGTNAAAATTACGACAGTTTATTTCTGTCATAACATACAAGCTGTTAGCAAATTGAGACAATTCTTCCTATGGAGCATCTCCAAGTCCAACCATCTCCCTCACCACCCCTACTGCTAAACCCTGTCATCTCACACACCAAATGTGGCACCCTGCTGGTCCCTTGGCTTCTCACAGTTGCACCTTCCTCTCCTTCTGCTTTGCTGACATATGAAATGTCTCGCTGTCAGAATAACTTTCCTCACTTGTTGTTGATTTTACTCCCTTTTCCAAAGCCTTTCACTTCATATGCAAGCGCCTTCCACAGAAAAGGTTTTAATTTTAGCAATTATATTATTACACAGAATAGGCTACGCACATCTGAAATGGTAACTGTCATCAGCACCTAAAAACTACTGCATCGTGAATACCAATAGCAACCACTCATGATAAACAAGAACTGTGCTGGAGAGGCAGGAACACAGGCTGCAGGAACAGAGATTTCAAAGGAGGCACCATGACATTTAAAGATATTTAAAGACAGATAGCTTGAAATCAAATGTTTCTATTTGGGAGGAAGAGAAGAAATGTTTTCTTCCAGAGCAGATTGCGCTTGGTCACAATAGAATTATGGAGAGCACAACAGATACTGGCTCAATTGTACAAATGCAGCTTACTTAGTAACATGTATATTTTTATTTGACAAAGACAAAATTAACCACTTCAGATACATGACAGTATCTTTCATCTTCTGTAATGGATGTCCTACATCCTTTGGTAAATATTGGTGACATATTGGTAAAAGATGACGTAGTAGCTTAAATCCTATTTTACAAGGGCTAAAAGGTGGATTGATCCAAAACTACAATGAAATTCATTGAACATAAGCATTAAGAACTGGAGTTTAC
This sequence comes from Alectura lathami, assembly GCA_013399715.1. Lineage (NCBI taxonomy): Eukaryota > Metazoa > Chordata > Aves > Galliformes > Megapodiidae > Alectura > Alectura lathami. The sequence goes on from VXAV01000122.1 coordinate 202,248, forward strand.
TAGTTGCAGACATAAACAGATGCTCTACTTTCAGTGCTGGGCGTAAGAAAATGCATACTGTAGGAAACCATGATCCTGCCTAGGAATTCTTTCCAAGTCCTATCAACACAGAATTTCTGATGCCCTGTTGATGCACTGCAGTTGTGACTCCATGAAATGATGAACTAGTAAAGATGCCTCGTGATGGATCAAAACAGCCTAGAGACATTGCAATAAAATTCTAAAAAGTGTAAATTAATTACAAGAGTCCAAATATGCTCCAACACATTTATTCCGGAAGGTTTCTGCAAGCTTAACGTGGATCACATATCTCTAAGTGTACAAAATGCGAATATGAAGAGTGAAGCTGTCCTGGAAAAGCATAAAAGCATATTGTTTCGCATACCTAATCTGGATAAAATCGATACTGGAAGAAGCTACAAGAATGCAGTCTTTTTATATCAGAGACACAAAAATATACATTAATTGATAAATAATTCAGAAAACACACTTACATCCACTGAATAGTTTAACAATACTATGCATGCACATGCTTTCAGCATCTGTACCTGATTTACATCATATTTACACACCTTTAGATGCCTCAGGCCTCCCACGTGGCCCCGTACTATAACATGGTTTAACGTCTCTACTGCAAAACGGAAAGGGGTGCTGGAATTTTCAGTGAATTATGCTGGAAACAAAGTAACTCCTCCAAGAAATGTTATAAGCCTATTGTTATTTAATTGTATGATTGATGATCCTGTAAACACACTTTTGAATTATTCCAAAATAATGAAGGAATTATGCATGTGTTTTTTTTGGTTTAGACATTAAAATGAGGCATATGGGAATCAGGGAGTTGTGGGGAGGGAAAAAAGTGACAGAAACAATGAGTTTTGTCAACATCGGAAGAAATGGAGAACATCGCATACAGGGTAGTTGCTGTTCTGGTTTAACACAGTCATCCAAAAACTCCCCCAAATACAATGTGGCTACCTTTATTTATGAGAAGAATTAACTTCGGTAGGGAATATTATTACTCTAAGATCTCTCAGTATGTCTTTGAAGTACCACTGCTGATTTGTACAATTGAAGCAAACACATATCTGGAAGGTGTAAAAACCAGACCTTGGGACTGAAAATGTATGGAAATGTAAAATGCTTTGTAGAAAGGTCAGCTTCATTCCCCATTTCAGCTTCTAGGCCTGGATTTGGACATTTGGGAGAGGGCACTGGAAGTGTGCTTTCTGTTCGCTACAGTGGGGAACAGCTGCCGTGACCGTACCTCTCTCTTCCAGCTCCCTAATGAGCAGAGGACTGGAAGGGCACACGTGGTGCCTTTGCACAATGCAATTTTATGGCGTAGGGTGACGCTTTCCTTCTGAGAGCGAGGGGTAGCTTAGCAGTTGGATTCTTTGTTGTGATTACAAATGAAAAAGGGAAGAAGTCAGACCAATGGATTGGACCTTGTGCGAGGCTGCAGTCCCAGACTTGGAACTTGCTCTGGCCTCCCTTGTTGCCACCATCTGCTCTTCCAGCCTCCCCATCTGCCTCTCCTGCCGCAGACTTTCTGCATACACTTAGAGTTCCTCCTCTACGTGTCTCCCACCTCCCTGTTGCATAAAATCCTCTTTCCAATGGATCTTGGCTCTCACAGCTGCAGAACTGGACTACTCCAAGGCCCCACCGTCCTTCCAAACTTCTTCCACCACCCCTGGTCGCCTCAGGAATGCCAGAGCTGCTGCTGTCCTACCACCAGCATTTGGCTTTTCCTTAACCTAGAACTTCCCTCGTCTTGTTAACTTGCCATGTACCCATCATCATCGTTCTTTCTGGATAATTTTCTAACCTCCTTTTTGGGCTGTTTCGTATCTACAGACCTCATGGTCCCTTTAGGCTGCTTCAAACCCTCTCTTTCATTTTTGTCCTTGAGATTCTCATTTCTTTTCCAAAACTCCCTGCCCCTTATCATCTGCTGGCTAGCAGAGGGCTGGCTACACAGAGAAACACAGACAACACAAAGGTTTTGCTTTTACTTTCATTTTTCTGCTTAGGTGAAGCCACACCTTTCCTTTCTACAGACATATTTTTTTTTCCTTCTATTTTGCAACTAAGTTTAAATATTAATTTTTAAACACATAAGGATAGTACAAATACCTTATGTATGCTATCACCTGGAAAACATTCTTGATAGCATTACAGAAATACTAGTATTTTCTGTGAATTGTAAAACCATAGATGCTACAGTATCACAATTACAATTCATGCAATATTTTTACACTCCTGATCTTAATATATTGCTCCAAAGATTTTTTTGGACACAGAACAAACAGCAAGCTTTCTCTGCCAACCATTTAAGCCTTTTACTTTCCCCCCAAAATATACCTTATTCTCCTGAGAACAAGCTCCTGCTTTATAATTCTATGAGTAGCTTATTCTAAAATCTCTTTAAAACCAGCATTTGTGTTACTGGGATGTAAACTTTGATTTCACAATAAAATTATAGACAGAATATCTTGGCTATGGGTATCTAATAGGAAAGGGCACATACAAAATAAAGCAGGTGAGAAATAGCAGGGGTTGGCTTCTCTTAGTGTAATTCATGTTGCTCACGGTGTATTTAGGGACAGAATTATCTTGAAGACAGCAAACCATCTCTTTTGAAAGAGCTCCTAGACGAGAATATGGCTGGGCAAGGCAGCCCACGTCATTTTTACATAGATGACAGAACCAAGATCTCTACAGCTCAGAGACAGTGAAAATCATGGTATTTTTCGTAACTTTTAATTTGGTGTTTAAACGACCCTGGAATCCCAGAGTAGAAAAATTTGAAACTGTAAATAATAATTGCAACTAACGGAGTCAAAGAGGTGAGGAGGGACTTGCCATTAATGAACATAATTTCATTATGAGCTCAAACACCTTTGTAATTGATTTTGATGATTAATATTAAGTTATAAAATTACAAAGTGCAGACAATTTAAAGACCAAGTCCTTTCACTCCAAAATTTATTCTCACCACTGCTAGCTTGTGATCTCCAGGCTTAAACAGATCAACTGGAGCTGTTTCTTTCCATTTCATCCCTGTAAGGCAGAGCAGCAAGGAGCCTGGACACCTCTTCTGTTTCACTAAGGGCCATCTCCACCACAGCAAACGGGGTGCTGCCATTGATGCAGACTTAATCCTTCCTTAAACTAGTTAGCTTGGAAACACACAAAAATGAGCCTTGGCAGGGAAAGACTTTGAAACAAGCGGGCAGAGTACATTCCCACCCTCTGTATTTTGCAGCTTGTACTACTGCAGCAGCAGTGTTACGGGTGGCCAGGGCAGCTAGTTTATATATAACTTAGACACGCACAAATGAGCTGCTGTGTAATGGCTCCTCGAAGCATTATTCTGATGGATGGACTTGCCTTCCATGCTGTCTCCATACCGAGATGAATTCCACCCAAGAAATATACTTTATCTGAGTGCAATAGTGATAGCACTAATGTGTTTGTCATGTTTGGCTTGGACATATTCAGGACATTACTTTTCTCCAGTACTGTGATGGCTGAAGTAAAGTCATGGAGCTATATAGCATCTGTATTAACTAGAGCATTGGCTGCATACATCTAGCAAAAAAAAACATAAGAAACAATAACCTTAAGAAAGACAGCTTATTTCTTACTGATGAAATTTAGATTATTTTCGTATGGCTAGAATGCTTAAAGCTTCCTGGAAACCAAAGGAAGTGTTTTAAGCACTCTAAGTATCAACAAATTGTTTACTCCCTTGCAAGTCAGACTGCTGGAGAACATACTTAACTTACATCATTCCCTCAGTTATCCTTTGCATCAAAGAGATGATTATTTATGCAACAAGACGTAACTGGGGAAACAGTTTTTCTGAGATAATCACACCCCTGGGACACCGCAAGGCTCAGAGTTCATTACTGTTGAGAGGAAAAGTGTATTTTGTTCTGGAGTTTTAAATTCCAAACTGCAGTTTCAGCTAAGCAGCATGTTTCCCTTGGATTAGTATTTCCCTTTAGGTTGCTCACCTCACATGTCAATCAGAATATTTCACCCAGCCCAAGAAAATTTCTTAACCCATTATTTTCCACACAGTTAAAATAGTTTTTGGAAGGGTGAGTATTATTTTGATTGTGATAACAACTGAGCAGAATATATCCAAAGTGTGTGCTAGCATTAGCATAGAAGGAAATAATCTACAGGAAATGCCAAAGCAATACTGACAACACAATATGACAAGTTTGCATATGTAACTCAATTGTGTAATAAAATGAACATTGATAAGTACAAGTACTTATTGACAATTACCTGAGTTACCAAAAGAGGTATGAGTATTTTCTGTAGAACAACGCACTCTTGTGATCTGATGGCACCTCAGAAGCACCCAGGATGCAATGGCCATTCCAGCCAGTGTCACACAAGCTGCAAGGACAGCTTGCAGCTTACTGCTAGTGAAGGTGAAACGCAATGAGCTCGCAAGGAAACCTTGTGTGCATTGCTGTGTGCTCCTAGAAGTAGGATTAGAGAGGGCTACTTTGCTACTTTTCCTTCAAGAAAAAAATCCTCTGACTGATCATTTTGATAAGCGGGGCCTTGGGCAGAAATATTTGCAGCTCCTTGCAATTTGTAACATGCATCAAAATTAACAAAGTAAACAACAAGAAACCAGTGCAATAGATTCCGGGCAAAAAAA